>VDFB02281492.1:774607553-775050904 GCA_007258455.2 Sequoia sempervirens | reverse complement strand
TCTAGAGATTTGGAGGCACTTCAATTTCTACTAAAAATATCCACCGGATCAACAATTGATTTCTTCATCAATGTAATATGGGCCAAAAAATGTATAATTTAGGAAATTAGGAACATAATTAGGTTCATGCACATAAAAGGGAGAAAAATATAGTGTGAAATTATCAAGGGTGATAATGTACGATGCTACAAATATATAGTACAAATTTCACCTTTAGAGAGATTTATATTACAAGATACAATACAATAAAAAATAAGACATGAATTATTCAATCAATAGGTTGATATAGTTAACAAAATAGAGGTGTTAAATACACTATGAATAGTATCACCATAGTTTAATAGAAATAACTCAGCCACCTTGGGAAACTTAAGTAAATAGTAGAAGCCATTGTACAATAGATACAATACCAAGAAAGTGTGGTACGTGAATAAATAATGGAGAAAATAAAGAAAAATTACATTTAAGAAATAAGGAAGAAGTGTGCCACAACATACTATAAGTTGCAAGTATAAATAAAGAATATGTAATGTACATATTCAAGAGTAAAGTCATTATAGTAGTTTTTTATTGAAGCGGTGGTTGATAATAATAAAAGAAATAAAGTAAAAGATTGAGAAAATTGATAATTAAATTATATTGTTGCCCTTAGTATATGATTTCCAACAATATAAATAAATAAATCCAAAAATAATACATTGAGGACCTTAATACTCAATTCTATTAAGTCTAGGACTAAGGATAAGAGCTAAAAGAGCAAATTATAGAAAAACTAAGAGAAGTATTCAACCTACACCATGCTCATCCAACAACCTTATTAATAGAATAAAATAATATTACAAAGCACATATAAATAGAAGAGACACTAGAAGAAGGAGATTGTTTTTTCACCATTAATGATCAAATAATGATTTTATAGAAACAAAATATCCAATGGGGGAAGATCTACACTTAGCTTTAGGTAATTTATAAATATATTTTACCCTAAAGTAAATAATCTTCTATAATTTTGTGGCACAATATTTTATTAAACTCAACAAGATATCTCTAGGATGTATTGAGGAAAATACATCCTTTCAAAGAGGGGATTATGATAGTAGGATACAACTAATAATAGATGAACCTTTAAGCCCCACAAAGAGATTACACTAGCTACCAAGATAAAAGACAAAGAGACACAACCTTTAGTTATACTTTAAAACAAGTAAAGGTGTCATAAAGAGAACACAAAGAAGAGAATAAAAGATAATGAAGAAAGAGATAGGAAACACTCAAAAAGTTATAAACAAGGAAGCTATATAAAAATTTAATTATATGTAATAGCTATGTACCAAAGTAAATATAAATACGAATGTAAGAAAGGAATTAATTAAATAATCTCATATGAATACAATATCTAGTTAATTGTAAATATATATGATATTAAAAATTGGTTTGCTTCATATATGAGGTGTTCTAATGTATGTTATGGTTGCTAGTAATTTTAAAATATTGTCTATATATGATCATTCCTACTATAAAATCCTATAATATATCACATTTAATTTGATTATCTTTTTATTTCTAACACTAGGGTATAAATACTACATTTCAAGTATCTAGGTCAAGAATATCTTATTTTCTCTCATCACTTGTCAATATGTGGGTAAAAGATATTGAGTGTATGTTATCCCGCTTAGGTTAAATTATCATGAGTTACTTCCTCATTACAAAAATTTGAATTTAATTTTTTGTGAATTTTTCATTAGGAAAAGATAAGAACTAGGTTCATCCATTTGATTATGCTAGTAGGATACAAGTTATAATAGAGAAACATTCACCCCCACAACAAGAATTCACTAGTTACCAAAAAAAAAAAAAAACAAAGAGACACATCTTTTAGCTATAGTTAAAAATAAGTAAATGTGCCACAAAGAGAACACAAAGGAAAGAATAAAAGATAAGGAGGAGAGAGTTGATACACTAGAAAAGGTTTAAACAAAGAAACTATATAAGAAAGTAATTATATGTAATAGCTACATACTAAAGTAAATGAGTTTAAGAAGGGACTTAAGATAATATTATCCCATTTGAATGCAATATCTAGTTAATAGTAATATTTATGATATTAAAAATTGGTTGGACTCATATATGAGGTCTTCTAATGTATGTATGTTTTCTAGTAATTGTGATATATTATCTATATATGTTCATTCCTACTACAAAATCCTATAACCCATCACACTTTGATTTTCTTTGTATCTCTAATATTGGGGTATAAATACAAAATTTCAAGTATCTAGATGAAGAAGATCTAATTTTCTCCCATAACTTTCCAACAAGTTGGTAGAAGATATTGATTGTATCCTAGCCTACTTAGATTCAATTCTCAAAAGTTACTTCCTAGTTACAAGCATTTAAATTGTAATTTATTGTGAGTGCTTCATTAGGCCAAGAAAATTACTAGGCGCATCTATTTGATTGGTATTAGTAGTAGTTGTTCCAACTTAGTCACTTATAAAGCTACTCATTGGATGTGAGGCATCATACTACCACATTTACTTCACAAAATAAAAATGATTATAACACTAAAAAAAACCTATTTTACTAATGTGGATGTCATATATCCCTCCATAAGGGATATGTTAAGCTAACAAGTAGAAGCAACCTATAAGTAGGAACATTTTACAAGATTGGCATTTTTAACAATAACTTTATAAGATATAAGAATTTCTTATATTTGTAACAAAAAAAATAATTTTTATATATTTACTCAAGAGCCATAAGGCATTTCTATAATTATTTTTCCCTTTTGAACTTACATTTAAGATTACTATGAAACATACAATATTTATAACTCTCTTATAATGGAAAGCAACATAGATAATTTTTAAGAAAATTTCATAAAACAAAATGATTTGTAGAAAAAGGAGATAGAGGGGATTGAAATAATACCTAAAAAAACACTTTTATTGAAATATGTAGAAGGGCAAGTAATATTTTTTAGATAGTATAATATTACAAGTATTAATATGGGAAATGTTGATTCCATATAAACACATTTCATGAATTAAACATAATGATCACAACTAAAAAATAATAGTATAAGTTTATAAGGTTAATTCCTAAGCATGAAATAGTCAAATATCCAAGGTATTAAGTTCAACTTGTAAATGGACACATCTAAATACTAATTTCTATATTTAGTATTTATAATCATAACAATGTAATATTCTTATATAATTTAACAATGAAAATGGGATGTGCTAGTATGAAGTTCCAAATACTCCATGAAATTTTTAAAATAGTTTATATAAATATTCATAAGATTCATCCTTTGACAACCTAGAGAATAAATTTGTACATTCATTAAAATAAAATAAAAATGTTGTGATAGAAAGAATAATACCATTAAGTAATACAACTAGAAACATTAAAAGTGATTGATCATTAAAAACCATCTCGATAATGAGTATAAAAAAGAAACTCTCATGTAATAGGGGATGCAATTTTACAACAATAAAGTTTTATTCCTCTACAACACTTCCTTTCCATCTAGGTGCTCTATCTTACAAGTCAACATAGAAGGCTATATCACAATCTAATGAGTCTTTGTCCATTTGAGTATGGAGAGTCTGAGAGAGAGGCTACTATGGCTGGGTGTTGTGCACATTCATACATGCATACATATATATATAAATCATTGTTGAGATCTTTCAAAAACATCATGTAACCTTGATAAATTGTACAGGCATACATATATATATATGTAATTTTTGAGATCTTTCTAAAACATCTCAAGGAGTCATATACAAAGGTTGATATGGTTGAATAGAGTGCACATTCATACATACATACATATATATATAAATCATTATTAAAATCTTTCAAAAACATTATGTAACCTTGATAAATTATACATCCATACATACATACATAAATCGTTATTGAGTTCTTTGAAAAACATCATGTAATCTCGATATGCAATCACACTACTAGTAACTGAGCCCTCTTTAACTTTAGTAGATTAAGAATTATGGGCCATTCTTCACCTTTAGCTTTAGATTAAGTTTTAGACTAAGCATTCTTCTACACTGCAATTCAGTTCTTCTTGTAATGTACGCGGGGCATCTTTAAATATCTAATAACACATGCTTTTAACTCTAGTGCATTTGATTTCAATGGGTCAGCCCCACATATTTTTTCTCTTTTTCTTCATTTCTTATTAAAATCCACGTGACTCGTTTAGATCACGAAATACTTCTCAATTTCAAGGGTTTAATCACACTTCTTAACTTATATAAGAATAGAAAGCAACGTCACATGTTCAAACACTTTGACCAGTACACAACCATGGCACTTTGACTAGCTACTGTTATATTTTTCTATTGCTCGATGATTGCCATTCCATTCTTTAGTGTTTGAAGGTGGATAAGTGTAAGAAATAAAATTATTGTGTCAGATTAAATGTGATGAAGGTCTGTAGACAAAAAAATGTGTTACCTGCAAAATCTATTCAAAATGATAACAATGAATTAGATTATTTCTAGTGGGTTCTTTTATATGAAGTGAGTGTTACATTTTAAAAAAATTATAATATCTCTCAAATGATAAATGGTATTGAAGTGATTTCTTCATCATTGGATTCAATTTACCATTCTAGAGGTCTATGTAAGATTTTGTGTCCAACTGTGCATAAATGCAAGCTTACTAAAATAGTAACCCTACCAAATTTGGGCCTTATTGAAAAGAAACAACATTTTTTTTTGGGTGATACAAGATTGATCTTACACCATGGATGCTCCTACATCAAAGAGATATGTTAAGCTGATAGATAGAAGCAACCTATAAGTAGGAACATTTTAGAAGATTGATATTTTTAACGATAACTTTATAAGCTATAGGAAAATTGTTTATACATATTTCTAATATTTGTAGCAATAAAAATATTTTTTAAATATTTATTGAAGAGCCATAAGACCATTCTATAATTATTTTTTCCCTTTCCAACTTACATTTAAGATTACTATGAAACGTACAATATTTATAACTCTTATAATGGAAAGAAACATAGATATTTTTTCAAAAAAAATCATAAAGCAGAATGATTTGTAGAAAAAGGAGGTAGAGGGGATCAAAATAATACCTAAAAAATACTTTTAATGAAATATGTAGAAGGGCAAGTAATGTTTGTTAGATAGTATAATATTACAAGTATTAAGATGGACAATGCCAATTCCATATAAACACATTTCATGAATAAAACATAATGATCACAACTAAAAAATAATATTACAAGTCTACAAGGTAAATTCCTAAGCATGAAATAGTCAAATATCCAAGGTATTAAGTTCAACTTTTAAATGGACCATCTAAATACTAATTTCTATATTTAGTATTTTGAATCATAACAATGTAATATTTTTATATAATTTAATGATGAAAATGGGATGTGCTTGTATGAAGTGCCAAATACTCCATGAAATATTTAAAATGGTTCATATAAATATTTATAAGATTCATACTTATACTTTGACAACCTAGAGAATAAATTTTTACATTTATTAAAATAAAACAAAAAATGTTGTGATAGAAATAACAATACCATTAAGTAATACTAATATAAACATTAAAAGTGATTGATCATTAAAAACCATCTCAATAATGAATATAAAAAAGACATTCTAATGTAATGTGGGATGCAATTTTATAACGATAAATTTTTATTCCTCTAGAACACTTTCCTCTCCATGTGCGTGCTCTATCTTACAAGTCAACATAGAAGGCAATATCACAATCTAATGAGTCTTTGTCCATTTGAGTGTGGGGAGTCCGAGAGAGAGGCTGCTATGGTTGGGTGTTGTGCACATTCATACATGCATACATATATACATAAATCATTGTTGAGATCTTTCAAAAACATCACGTAACCTTGATAAATTGTACAGGCATACATATATACATATATAATTGTCGAGATCTTTCTAAAACATCGCAAGGAGTCATATACAAAAGTTGCTATGATTGAATAAAGTGCACATTCATACATACATGCTTATATACATAAATCATTATTAAAATCTTTCAAAAACATTATGTAACCTTGATAAATTATACATCCATACATATATGCATAAATCGCTATTGAGTTCTTTGAAAAACATCATGTAATCTCGATATGGAATCACACTACTAGTAACTGAGCCCTCTTTAACTTTAGTAGATTAAGCATTATGGGCCATTCTTCACCTTTAGCTTTAGATTAAGTTTTAGATTAAGCATTCTTCTACACTGCAATTCAATTCTTCTTGTAATGTACGTGGGGCATCTTTAAATATCTAATAACACATGCTTTCAACTATAGTGCATTTGATTTCAATGGGTCAGCCCCACGGATTTTTTCTCTTTTTCTTCATTTCTTATTAAAATCCACGTGACTCGTGTAGATCACGAAATACTTCTCAATTTCAAGGGTTTAATCACACTTCTTAACTTATATAAGAATAGAAAGCAACGTCACATGTTCAAACACATTGACCAGCACTCAACCATGGCACTTTGACTAGCTGCTGTTATATTTTTCTATTGCTCGATGATTGCCATTCCATTCTTTAGTGTTTGAAGATGGAAAAGTGTAAGAAATAAAATTATTGTGTCAGATTAAATGTCATGCAGGTTTGCAGAAAAAAAATGTGTTACCTGCAAAATCTATTCAAAACGATAACAATGCATTAGATTATTTCTAGTGGGTTCTTTTATATAAAGTGAGTGTTACATTTTTAAAAAATTATACAAATTTATATTAAACAAGTAACAAAATGTTACAGTTTTCCATCACTTTATCATTACAGTAAACAACTTGATAATATATTTTAATACTATCCACTAATTCCGCAACAGCACCGAACAATGGCAATTTGACTTCGATGGTATATTTTTTATATTGATATTTCATTATCATGTTTTTCTAGAAGGTAAAGCACCAAAAAAAATCTAAAATATCATATTGTATATATCCCAAATACCTTCGTTCCCACGCAATCTAATATGACTTGGTACTATATTTTAATATATAGGCAACCTTCAAACACCCTTTACTATGATAACTGAAATTCAACATATTTAGTTGACAGACCGCTTAAAATTAGTCCACCTTCGTGATACTTATATGTTAAAACTAGTTTTGAGATTATTATCTTTATTTTTTTAGTTTTTAAATCTGATTGTATAGACATTTTTTTATCAAAGTTTTAAATCGTATTTCATGATCTATTATCAGAATGTAGGGAGTCTGATATTTTTCTTTGGCTCCCTACATTCTGATCATAGATCATCGAATATGATTTCTCAAACTTCTTAAATTCTGATGATGGATCATGTAATATGATCCAAAATTCTTTTAACTCCTTACATTCTAATGATAGATCATGTAATATGATTTCTTTGAATTATTAAATGGTAATAATGGATATTGCTAAAAAAAATGTATGTAGTCAACTCGAAACTTTAAAATATTTCAATATTATTGAATATCACTATTTTATTTTCTTTAAATGAGCACGAATAACTTGACATCTTCTATGTAGAGGAAAAATATTAAACAAATGTCACGATATAATTCTGACTTTAGTTGGAATAAGCTTATTTTATAATCAACTACATTCATGTTTCTTGCCAGTCGTTAAGTTGAATCATGGCGAAACCTTAGTTTATTGCAATTGCAGATATAAATATTAGTGATATTCAGGCAAGTTGGAAACGCCACTTGTTATAATAAATTAAAATTTCCATATATTGACAGTCCGCTGCAAACTATTCAACCCTACAGGCAATGTGTGCGTAAAACTAGTCTATTGAACATTATTTTTTAGCACTATTATCTTGTTTGTTTGTCTCTTCTCTATTATCATTAAAACTATAACAATACATTTAATTTCAAACGAGCAACAATGTCTTGGCAAGTTCCATGGAGTGCAGTGGAGAAAAGATCAATAAACTACCAATATATAATTCTGACTTCAGTCGGAAAAACTTTATTGAATAATGAAGTATTTTAATGTTTAAGTCAACCATCGAATTGGTAAGTTTTGTTTGTTTGTTTGTTTTTAATGAATAGGCATCTATATTTATTAATTAAAAATAAACATATACATATTCAAAAAAAGGTTTGGGTGGTGTAATGATGGAAAAAGTACTTCCTAATATGGTTTTGATTTAATTTTGTAATGTGTCTAATGTAAATGAAGATGTACAGAAAAAATGCAGAATAACAGAGAAAAGAAAACAATGAAAAGAGTCGAGACAAAAGATTTACAGTGGTTCACCAATATTGGCTACGTCCACAATCTTAGCAGGACAAATCTTATTCATCAGAGTTTTTAACAACATACATTCTATATTCCTTCGAATACAGCATATCTGGTTTGAACCAAATGAAAAAGAAGTATAAAGCCAAAGACCTCAACCGTTGGGTCATGCCAAAAGCCACAACCATTGGGCTTCATTCTTTGACAAACTCCCACTTGAAGACCAATGAAGACTGCTCCAAATCAAGAATTCCCCTACAATTCCTCTAATATCAAACTGGCACAAGGCCGAGAGAAGCCCTATAGTATTCAAACTTCTCTCGCAAGACTGCCTTTGTCAAGCATTAGCTGGATTCAAGATTGTATCAATTTTGGCAACCTGTAACTTGCCCTCTTCGACTACATGCAGAACATAGTGATGTCGCAAGTCAATATGCTTAGAGCGACATTGAGATGTATGATGCTTAGTCATAAAAATGGTGCTACTACTGTCACAGAAAAGAACAAAATCAGCTTGCCTATAGCTCAACTCACTTATCAAATGCTGCAACCTTGTCATCTCCTTGGATCCTTCGGAGAGAGCCATGTATTCAACCTCAGCAGAAGAAAGAGCAATGAATTGTTGTAATCTGGAAACCCAGCTAATGGCTGCCCCAGCAAAAGTGAAAACATAACCAGTAGTAGACTTGTGTTTGTCTAAATCTTCGCCTAAATTAGAATCAACAAATCCTTGTAGCTGAGCATTGTCTCTTCCAAAACACAACCCATAATCAAAAGTACCTCTAAGATACCTTAAGATCCATTTGACTGCCTCCCAATGAGGTTTACCAGGATTACTCATAAATCGACTAACTACTCCCACTGCATGAGCAATATCCGGATGAGTAGAGACCATGGCATACATAATGATGCCAACTGGAGATGTATAAGGAATGTCCTTCATAAATTTCTGATCCACGTGAGTTGTAGGACACATTTCAGAAGATAATCGAAAATGACCGGCTAAAGGAGTATTGACGGGCTTAGCATTGGTCATACCAAATCTATCCAGTACCTTATCAATGTATTGTTTATGTGACAACATGATTTCTCTCTTCTTTCTATCCTGAGAAATAGTCATACCAAGAATTCTTTTCACTACCCCTAAATCCTTCATAGAAAATCTATTAGCTAGCTGATCCTTAAGCTCACGGGCAATCCGCATGCTAGTGCCAGTTACTAACATGTCATCAACATAGAGTAGAAGAATAAAAAATTCGACATTAGGAAGTTGTTTGAAATAGACACATGGATCAGATTCACACCTTATAAACTTATGCTCAGCCATGAAACGATCAAATTTAAGATACCATTGTCTTGGGGCTTGCTTGAGCCCATACAAACTTCACTTCAATATGCAATAAAGATTTTCCTGCCTCTTTTTGGAAAATCCTTCAAGTTGCTCCATGTACAATTCCTCATCAACATCTTCGTGTAAAAATACAGTTTTGGCATCAAGCTATTCAAGCTCAAGATCCCAAACAGCTACAAGAGCCAAAACAACTTGAATTGCTGTCATTTTCACAATTGGTGAAAATATCTCATCAAAATTTATTCCTTTTTGTTTCCCAAAACCTTTCACAACTAGCCTGGCCTGATAATGTTTCTTGCCTCCATCTTCCTCCTTCAACTTGTACACCCATTTTTTCTTCAAAGCTTTTCTCTCTAGCGAAAGAAGGTACCAAATCCCAAGTTTGGTTTGTTAGTAATGACTCCATATCTTCATGCATTGCATCTTGCCATTTAAGGCAATCAACATCTTTAATAGAAACTTTAAAATTAGTTGGCTCTGTCTGATTTGAGATCAACAACTCGGGCTCTGCCTCTTCACAAAATAATAAATCATAATCAGAGAACTTAGGAGGAGGTTGCCTCTACTTGGTAGACCTTCTTAGGTTATTTTCTGATTGGAAATTAGTTCCCAAAAAATTGGTGTCTTGTGAGACAAACTGTGTAGAATTAGGAAATGGTGGTAAAAAATCACCACAACTTGAAGGCCGAATTGCACCTGCAAATGGTGAGGAAAGCTCGTGGTCTAGACGAAACTGAGAACCTTCCCCATGTGATTCCTCAAAACAGTGTGGGGGCTCTATTCATGGCTCCTTAGGATGGCATAAAGCCTTAGTACGGGATTGTAGAAGACTGCTTGAAGCATCAACGTGCTAACCAACCAAGACCCCTCAACTATGATCATAGAGGGAATTTGAATTTTTAAAGGATGAGAGCTATGTTCCAATCGATGTCTTAATGAAGGAATGACCTGGAAAATAATTCTAAGACTCGAAGAGGAAACGTTGATTTTCAGCATCAAGTCGTGAAGACTCTACACCTTGCGAACCCTGCAAAGAGGGTAAAGGCTCTGAAATGAGCTGTTGGGACTCTGTGAAATTCTCCAAGCTAGGATGAAATTCATCTTAGATACACCCTGTGCTAGGTGATGACCCTTCAAAGACCAGCCTAGTATTCTGACTGTCACCTGAAGATAGAGAACTTGAAATAGGAGAGGAAATTGAAATGATTGAAGAAGCTCCCACTAGATTTGGATTTGGTAATGACTGTGAGACTCTAGGTGATGAAGAATTCTCAAAAAGAGATAGAGGAATATACTCTGTAGCTATCTTATCTCGAATTTGGAAAGCAGGAAAGGATTTCTCATTGAACACTACGTCGGGGGTATGGATAATCCTTTTTTGAACTAGATCCCACAACCAAAATCCATATTGATCTACGCCATACCCAACAAAGATACATCGCCTTGACTTAGGATCTAATTTAGTTCTCTTCTCCTTGGGAACAAGAGTGAACACTTCGAAACCAAAGACGCGTAGATGGCTATAAGAAATATGTTTGCACATCCATCTCTCTTCCAAAATATCAAAATTTAATTGAGATGAAAGTGCTCGATTAATCAAATACACAGTAGTATTACACGCCTCCGCCCAAAATTCTTTACCCATACCAACATTAGAGAGCATAAACCTAGCTCTTTCCAAAATTGTTCTGTTTAACCTTTCAGTTGCACCATTCTCATGAGGTGTAAAAGGAACAATTTTTATTTGGCGAATACCATTATCCACACAAAAATTATCAAATTCTAATGAACAGAATTCACCACCATTATCTTTTTGTAAACATTTAATGCTATGCCCAAATTGATTCTCAACTAAAGCTTTAAAAACTTTAAATGTACTAAACACTTCATTTTTTTTTTGAGCATATAAATCAAGACCTTACTAGTACAATCATCAAGGAAGGTGAAAAAGTAATTCGCACCTCCAAGAGAGGCTACGTCAATAGGCCCAAAGACATCCGAATGAACTAGCTCCGAGGGTGTGGTCTTCAGATTGTCACGATCATTCTTCAAAAATTGACCCGCTTCTATTTGCCATAGAGGCAATGTTCGCAAAACTCCAAGTCAAGGAATTTTAGACCCATAAGTTGTTCTCTTTTAAGCATGACTTCAAGTCCTTGTTTTCTCATGTGTTTGAGCATTTTATGCCATAGCTCTGTCTCACTATCCTCAACTATCAATGTAGCTCCAACTTCAGCATGACTTTCAAAAACATAAATACTACCTACTTCATTTCCCTTTGCAATCACCAAAGATCCCTTATTCACTTTCCAAGTTTTCGAAGAAAAAATAACATTGCAACCTTGTGTATAGAGCTGGCTAACTGATATCAAATTCCTTTTTAATTTTGGAACATGACGAACATCTTTTAACAGCCACGTATGTCCACCTCTTTGCTGTAACAAAACATCACCTTTAACAATGACATCACACACTTTATTGTCTCCTAAGTAGACACTTCCAAACTGACCTTCCTCGTAGTTTGTGAAGACCTTTGTACATGAAGTGGCATGAAAAGATGCACCTGAGTCCAACACCCATGAATCTGAAGTGGTGTCACTTGTGGAGAGGATTAAAACACTTTCCTCTTTATCAAAAAGAGTATTGAATTCACTATCCTTAACCTTTTATTTTTCCTTCTTGTAAGAACAACAATTATTTTTGGTGTGATCAGCTTTACCACAAAACCAACAATCACCAATTCTACCTCTTGATTTCGATTGTTTTGTAGATTTCAATCTTCTTCTATAATTGTCTTTGCCTCTATCTTGAGGCTGTCCCCTACTCACCATGGTCAAGGCATCACCAGAAGGAGACTTGATTT
The DNA here is from genome assembly GCA_007258455.2 of Sequoia sempervirens. Lineage (NCBI taxonomy): Eukaryota > Viridiplantae > Streptophyta > Pinopsida > Cupressales > Cupressaceae > Sequoia > Sequoia sempervirens. Next base: position 775,038,405 of record VDFB02281492.1, on the reverse strand, counting down.
TTCCTTCTCATGTCTTCGCTAAGAAGAGTTCCTACAACATCATCAAAATTTAACTTTCCCTTGGAAGCCACTGAAGTGCTAACTACCATTACTACACCTTCCCAGCTATTATGTAAAGAGCACAACAATGAAATTGCCTTTATCTCAATATCCAAATTAATTCCCACCAAAATCAATTAACTAAAGTATTGAAGTCATTAAGGTGATTTGAAACAATCCCACCTTCTTTCATTTTCAGATTGTACAACCTCTTCATAATAAATACCTTGTTCGAAGTGGAAGCCATTTCATACATGACGAAAGCTTTTCCCACAACTCCTTCAAAGTATTCTCTACTGAAACATTGAACAATATGTTAGTGGATAGTGAAAGGAAGATCATAGCTCTTGCCATTTTTTCCAACTTCTCGCACTCTTCATCTACCATTGAAGATGGCTTCTTTGCTTTCCCTTCAAGTGCGAGAGTGCGAGTGAAAGATCCTGCTTAATCAACAAAGACTCCATCTGCATTTTCCATAAACCAAAATTATGTCCCCCAAATTTCTCTATCTTCGATTCCTCCATAACTTTGGAAATTCTACATTGAATTCCCAAATAGCTATAGCTCCACCACCAAGCTCTGATACCAATTGTAAACGAAGGTGCATAGAAAAAATGCAGAATAATAGAGAAAATAAATCAATGAAAAGAGTCAAGACAGAATATTTACAGTGGTTCACCAATATTGGCTATGTCCACTATCTTAGCAGGGAAAATCTTATTCATTAGAGTTTTTAATAGCATACATTCTATATTCCTTCGAATACAGCATATCTAGTTTTAACCAAATGAAAAATAAGCCTAAAACCCAAAGACCTCAACCGTTGGGTTTCATTCTTTAACATCTAACATATTCACATTAGGTCTTGGTCTTTTGTGAACTAACTAAGCTTATTGGTGCCTTATTTAGAATGTTGTAAAGTGTTGTAACACACTTTTACACTTTTCTAAGTTTTTATTATATAATTAGATTTTTTTGTCTTAATTGGCCTTATTTAATATCCACAAGCCTTAATTAATGCATCTTTTTGAGAATAATCATGACATAAAACAACATCCAATCATAATTCAAGTGTTTTTATGTTGTGTGGCCTAGATTTAGTGATCTGGGGCTCATATGCCACCTTGGGAATATGAGTTCCACCTAGGTTTTAGTGTCTCAATCCTAATTTTACATCATTCTAATCATTTTTGAAAAATGTGTCCCATAGTTAAGCCTAATAGTAACTCATACGCCAATTCTAGCGTATGAGTCTCGTGTGGCCCAAAATTAAATTTAATTCAATTTTTTTGTAGAATTCTAACCCCCTAGATCAAGGTGGGCTTGTAGTGTTGTAATTTCAAGAAATTTGGCATAAACAAGTATAAATACAAGGTTATTTCACTCATTTTCACCTAAGACTTTCAAGAGAGCATTCCTAATAGCAAGTTTATGATTACAAGAATTCACAAGAGTGTCAAGGGAGTTTACAGTCCAGCATTTCTAAGGAATTCAAGGGTAGAATTATTCATCATTTGTTGCATAAATTCAAGATCCATTACCATGTCAAGGTCATCAAGAATAAAGCATTTTGTCAAGAGATAGTGTTGTGATGTTGCATTTAAGATCCAAGATTGAGCATTGTTCTTCACTTTTCTCAAGATTTAGATCTACATCCTTCATGGTCATTTCATGTTAGATTGCAAATTTACAAGACATCATTCAAGTTATCATTGTTCATGTTTCATGTTTTATGTCATTATCTCATCATTTGGTTTAATTACCTAAATGGGGTTTTCCCAAGGCAAACCCTTAGTCCCTAACAATCAACAAGTTTCTCTTCTCTTTGAATATTAGGTTGCAAGGTTGAAGAAGTTCATCAAGTTGTCACAAGGTTATCATATACACTAAAAGTCACCTATAGGTTACAAATAAGGGTTTCAGACCTGGAAACAATGTGTGGAATGAAGAGTAGAGATAGGAGAGCATAATCATACCCTAACCCTCCAAAAAATCTGAGTGGGACTGATACACCACTTATGGTATATGAGTCCCAATACAAGGATTTTTCTAGATTTTAGTTATTTCAAATCATACACTATTAGATTCCAGGTTTAGCACAGAAACCATAGTCTGAGACTAAATTTCCCAAACTGGCATATGAGTCCTAGTGAGCATTGAGAGTTAGGATTTCAAGGTTTTGGAGCTTGTTTTGATCACATCTTTCCTCGATGTGCACCTCTGTTCATTCTCAGTCCTTTATTCTGCATTTTAGTTTCATTTCCTAGGTCATTTAGTTAGGTTTTGCATGGTAGCTTTCATATCATTGACATTTCTTGTCTTTCCAAGACCTAGCTTGGTGGTGAACCCTCTCATTTAGTCTCTAATTAGACCCTAGGACACCCTATTGCAAGATCTCTCTCCTTCATTTCATCCCTAGCTTGAGATCCCTACCTGGGTCTCTTTGAATTTTATGTTAGTGAAATAGGAGGGTCTCATCCCCCTTATGTTCCATCTTCCAAAAAGGTGGAAACCTATTTCCTACACTACGGGTGGTAAGAAGGAACACTGTTTAATATTTGAGTCTTCAAGTTGAATTATGGAAAAATATTTGGAGAGGAGGATATATATCTCCTTAGTTTCTTGTTTAGTTCAATAGAGGAGCTCTAGGTCACTAGTCTTATAATATTTAGTTTGCAATGTGATTAAGAATAAAAATACTATGCACTTCTAGCCTAAATGCATGCCAATTCCTTTTAGCTCTTCTAAGTTCATGTGGCCAACTTTAATTTATAGTTATGATGGACTCTTCATTTTTCCTTCATCACAAATAAAAGACAATAAATAACTCAATAAATAGTACACCAACAAATGAATGATATGATCAAAACATGTTTACACATAAAAACAATACAAATAAATTCATTCAATAATTCAATCTTTTGGAATGTATCCTCTTTGACAATAGAAGGGTCCAAATACCCATTTCTATTTTGGTTTCTGTAATGTAAGAAAAATGATCATAGATCTGACTAGGATTAACTACTGAAACCTCTTAAAATGGGGTATTAAGTGTTATCATATGGTTTAGGACATAAAGCACACCCACTTTAAAGCTATTTCATTCAAGGATAACCCTAGAGATCTCAATGCAAAAGGAAAATAGATCTTGCAATAGGGTTGTCCTAGGGTTTGAATATGATCTAATAAAGGGGTTCACCACCAAGTTTAAACTTGGAAAAGACAATGACATGCAAGATGAAGTGAAAAACCCTAGTTTGATGCAATGACCTACAAAATGACCTAGAAAAGTGTATAAAACAAAACCAAAAGTTACAAAATAGAATGTGTGCACCTGGAAACTTGTTTGAAGATGCACGCCATTGTTGAGGCAACATAACTCTTGTCTATACATTGGGTGAGAAGTCCAAGAAGGTGAGAGGCATACACTCATGGTTGGTATGTACTCTCACACACACATGAGTGGCTATGGGGAAAGTCATGCCTCGATCGGACTTCCTACTCAAACCATACCAAAGTTATACCTCCTGATATCTTTGATAAGGTGCCACACAAAAGTGAGATTTGAGCTTCATGAGGCAAGCAAAGCTTCATATGCTTGGAACTCATGAACAAATAGGATGGATCCATCAACATGCAAAATGTGTTATGCAAGGTGGCCATATAACTGACATTGTAAATGCAAAATAGTGTAAGGTATGTTCAAAAGGATTTGTCTTAGTTCATGCAAGGTCTCTTCTTAGGGAAAATTGTGCCTAATGTCTCCAAAAGAGGAAAAGTCGAAGAAATATCATGCTCTTAGAGGAAATCAAGCCCAATGACACTACCAAGGAAAGGATGCATTGCAAGAATAAAGAAAATCACATAGTGAATCATGAGTATCGATATATTACCCCACTTTAAAGTGGTCGCTAACACCATCATTGTGAGAAATTGCTTTAAGGTAGAAGAAGACATGAGAGCCTACTCAAAAATCCCTATGTGAAGTCATATTTTTTTGAATCAAACTACATCATGGATAAGTATGTCACATGGGAGCCAACTTAAGGCATGTCATCCACATCCCAAGCTTTCTATTTTATGTTCATGAAAGGTGATCAACTAGCCATTAGAGACAATGACAAGTGACATACAAGGACAAGGCTACCTAACCCCTTGCCCCCATTTAGTGCAGGACAAGGGTGAGCCAAAATGATTGATGAGATACATGCTAGAGTGAAAATTAGTATCAATTAGAGGAATTAGGTGCCCCCACATAAGGAAGAGCACCAAACTCCTTAAGATGTTGGATTTTACTACTCAAAGCCTTGCATTCATTAGTAGAATGACCATGAACTCTATGATATGCACAAAATGAACTCTTGTAGTAAAATTTCTTTCATGTTCTTGGAGGGAGGAATATCAAACAATCTTGGAGGAGTCTTGACAAGATACCTTCTTGATCAATGGTAGAGGGTATTTTTTTATTTTGTGACAAAGATGCCTCTTTCTCAGTATAAGATTTCATACCTATACAAGACTCTTTAGATTGTGAGAGTTTGTTATCTCCTTTATTTGTTGGTGTAAAATATATCAAATTCAAATCATTAGTGTTTTGCAAGATGACATTGACATTAAGAAAATATTTCTCTATTTGTTTCATGTCTATTAGTTTAGGATGCACTCATGTTAAATTTGGCTTAGAGGAATCTTTTGTAATAGTGTTACTACTATGTGAAGGTTAGTTTGATGGGTTGATTTCTATGAAAGGACAATAACCAAGACTATGAGTTTTTTCTTGCATGTTAGGCTCGATGGGGACATGGATACTAATAGAGCTTCCAAAATCCTTGCAAAATTATGAGCAAATCATTATCTAGATCATGATTTGTAAAGCTTTGTGCCTAAGGATGGATTAAGGGTGTGACATAGAAACCCTTACCTCCCTTTCACGTTTTAACTTTGCATTGACCTCTTTCAGCCAGTCACCAATCAAATTAGTTATCACTTGATCCTTTAAATGCATCTATTTATGGGCCCCTTCAGTCTAGGAAAGATGATCACCTTGTGTGTTTTCCTACACCAAATACTTATAAAGTTGGGAAAAATATTTCACCTCTAAAAGACTTAAGTTTAAGTCATTTTTCTCAAGGGTCTAATTGTCATCAGCCTAGTCATGGCCCTATTTTAAGACTAACTTCTCCATGTGCAGAAATTCAGCCCATTTGATTTGAAGATTGGATCCCCATTGTCCATCACATACCGCGTAGGAATTAATGAATAGCCATCAAAATATTTATGAGGTATGCGGTGCTTTGACACATTTCCTTTCCATGGTGGTCAGTATGTTCTTATTGGCCAGAGGTTGGCAAGCCATGGTCTCAGGATTTCAAACCTGATTTGACTTAATCTGAGATGCTCGATTTTCCATCTCATCCAAAAATCAATGGCCGATATTCAAAAATAAGCATAGGCATGTGATAGATGTTTTTACTCTATGAGGAGTATGCATTAATGGTGTGCATTCTATAGGAGTGATCAATTTGATCCTGGTTTGTGTGAGAAATTAATTTCCTATCATTATTGGGAATAATACATGGATTTTCATGTACCTTGATAATTAATGATGAAGATGTGGATGCCAATGGTTGATTGCTTACTCCCTCATGCGATTTTTATCAAGCATTGATGATTAGCATGCCTAATTTTCCTATTAAATGAAGGTTGATGGCCTATGTTTTCACCATTGCAATTGAGAGTGTGAGTTTTTGAATTCCAAAAGTGTGAGCTATGTTCGTGAAGTTGCATTTTTAAAGAAGATGAGCAAGCCAACAAGCTTTGTGTTAGCAGTGCAAAGGTCCCCAAGATTTCATGTGCATAAATCTCATGATGATGTCCTAAAGCATGAGTAGAACATGTGCGTAGCTACTACAACTCTAAAATGAAAGGGAAAGGAGAAGGCTCATGGTGAGAAATCTACACCAACTCTTACTAGATGCAGCCAAAGATTGAGAAGTTGAGTTGTAACCATAGAAGTGACAAAGGACAAAGGAAAAGAGTCTGCAGGTTTTGTGAGGGGAATGCGAAGGAGGATTAGGTATGTCCGAGCTTCTTATTGAAGGAAAAATTCCCCCATTGCTATCACCTCAATAGTCCTACTAATAGTGTTCAAAAAACCGAAACTAATTCCAACTACCAATGGTATCTCATGCTACTAAATCAATCGACAACCCTAGGGGAGGATGTGATAGTAGTTGCACTAGTTTCTATGAAGACTTCGAGTGGGCATGATTACTCCATGGATGGTAGAGACAGAGATGAGGAAGGAGTGGTGGTTTCTCCTCTTCCTTCCACAAAAATGTGTAGTGGTCGTGTGTATCATAGCTTTGGTTTTGGTGTTGGTTCTGGTTTTGGTTAAGAAAGATGGTGTTTGGGTTTTAAATTTTTTCTGGTGATGATGATATTGTTGTTGTGGCTATTGTTTGGACTCTTTGGGTATGTTGCTTTTTTTGTCTTTTACACTAATTTGGAATGCTTTGGGGCTGGTATGATGGAAATTTTTTGGCTCAACATGGTTGGAATGTAAAGGTTGTTGGCAGCTAAAGATAACTTTTGACAGCATTGGCTAGTTCCTTTTTAGTGAAATGAAGTGAATTTTGCTTCCCCAATTCAACAAATGCTTGCAAGAAAATTTGCGGGGAATTTTCAAAATGAAATTGAAATTTGACCTAAAATGAAATATCTTTGAAATGTAATGTAATGAGCCTGATGCTTGTTGCTCCCTTAGCCTATAAAAGGGATTTTAGGGCTAATTACAATGGTCGAATTTTGAGTCCATTATAGGGTCTAGGTAGAATTTAGGTACACAAAGGATAACTGTAAAAAGCTAATGAATAGAACAGGAGGATTGTCGTGGGTTGAAGTCTGATGTGTAGTAGTCTTAAATTAGTTTTATGCAAATTAATGATATCAAAAAAAATCTTATCTCTAAAACATTTACTCTCCTTTTGTAAAATTTTGCATGTCATAAATGAAAGTATCAAGGGTATTATCGTTTATCTTCAAAAGTTTAATTGAATGTGTGTCCTTATTTATGCTTTAACTCAAAGGGTTAATTAAATGCTTAAACAGGGTCACAAATTTGTGGAAATTTGCATAGGATATGACAAGGAGTTACGTTTTAGGTATTTGATTTTTCAGATTGCAAGGCATTATGAAAATAGTCCATCATTATCAGAGTTAAATAATTTGTGTATTACTGGTTATTGCATATTTGACTCCATTGCCCAATTGATGAAGCATTGGTCTGTTTGTTAGGGATTTTGCAATTGAATGTGTTGATGATTTACCTGACCATGGATTCAAAATAGGAACACAATTCACTTTAAATTTTCCTATTATGAAGCATGTGTTTGAAATACCTCCTTGTTCCTAGTAAATACATGATTATTTACTCAAAGATTAGCCAAATCTTTGGTGGATTATGTTTATTTATGAAGGTAGGAACTAATTTGTGCATAGAAGTGTTCTCCATCAAATAGATCATAATGAACACAATAAGGAACACCCTCCTAGGTCCCAAAAAGCCTAAAGTGAAGGAGTAAAGATATTGGGAATAATAATTGTAAATAGAAGTGTTCTCCATCAAATAGATCTTGTGATGTAAATGATTCCTTATTAGGTGAAATAGCACTAGATGAGGGAATAATAATTGTAATTTAGCATGCCTTTTCAATGTGACTTGAAATTCGTGCATTATCATAAAGAAGCATGCTATATTGTAATCTCTTAAGAAAAATGTATAAGAGGTTTGCATTTTTAAGGCTTAAGGTCATAATTGTATAAAGGAATTTGAATTACCTTGTGTAATTTAAAATTAAATTTTGTAAGACTTTTAAAGGTGTGAGAATACATTTTCAAGGTGCACCTCCTGATGCAGATGTGAATGTAACCATGCATAATGGGAAACCTTTGTTGTGTCAAGGGAATTTCAGTACTGAGAGATACATGGCCATAAATTTTGGTAACATTTTTGGTTACCAAAATTTTGTACCACCCAAAATCAGATAAGGTACCAAATTTCAATGGGGAAAAGTCTGAATCAGCAAGCAAACATCTGCAGGAGTTTATTGATATGACGGGTGATTATGAATTGGACTTTGAAGATGTCATGAAGTTGTTTGTTCAATCCTTAGAGGGAGATGCTAGAGACTAGTTTTCATATTTACCAGCATCCTCCATACACTCATGGAATCAATTTAAAGTAGTGTTCATGGAAGAGTTTAGTGAAAGGATTGATCCAATCCTAATTAGACAAAAAAATATGAGTATGGAGAAAGAAGAGGGTGAGCTACTTCATTTTTTCAATCTCATATTTTCAAAGATTGTAAGAGAGATCCCTAAAATCATAACACCGAATGATGTAGAGTGTTTGGTGGTGTACTTGGGTGCATTTGATAAAAATATGAGTTACCTCTTAAGAGACAAAGAGTCCACAATATTGCATCAAGCATATCAAATTGCTATAGATATTGAAAAAAAATTGAAGTATTCAATGATGAAGGGATATTCAACCACCAATGCTGGTCATTCCAACACATTTCATCCAAATACAACTAGTGGATCAATTAGTAGAAATTTATGCCAAGATGCAAGGCTTCTAATGTTCCAATTTCTCCATCACCACAATATGAGAATCATGGTAAGACCCAAGTGACGTGCTCAAAGGATCAAAGCAAAGTTGATTAAGTATCTTCAGCCAAGAGATTATATGAGATGAAAAGGTATCAAGGGGAATCACCTTATGATTTGTTCTCCAGGTTTGTGGATGCTTTGTTGGAAATACCTAAAAATTCTAGACCAAAAGACTCAATATGTATCATTGATTTTTTTTGTGAAATGTATCAACTAGGATTGAGTACTTTACTAGAGGAATTGAAGCCTCATTATTTGAGCCAAGTAGTTGATTGGATAAGGATCATAGAAGAGGCTAAGAATGTCTACATAAAACATGTATTGCTTCAAAGTGTTAGTGGTGACTACCTAGTAGAAGAGTATCAAAAGACAACACAAACAACTGGAGAGAGTGTATCAAAAGATGAACATCTATCTTGTTGTGAGGGTGAATATAACAACTATAATCATTTTGTAGATGGCATACCTACAGTTCACTATAGCAATGATGAAGATGAAGATACACCATATGAGGACAAGGAAGTGACACATGATTATCATCCTTGGGATGTTGGTTATGTGCAAGATCATCATGGAAAAAACAGGCCCTTAAGTAGCAAAAAAATTAGAAAAATTAGAGTTAGGCATCTTGACATAAAAATTTGAATAAGTTATCTATATTATTTCAAAAATATGTAAGAATAGAATCTATAGAAAATTGAATCTAGTTTCTAAACTACTAGGTTTATTTTTTATTTTTAAATCTATTTGGTGAAAATTTGAAATTTCAATGGAGTAGTACTTAAATTTTAGGGAAAAAATAAGAAGTAGGTGTCTGTCTGACCACCCTAGCCATAATAAAATGATAATATATTTTTATAATATTTTAGATATAAGTAGAGGACTCATGTCTAGATGTGATGCATATTTTTTTGTAATTTTTTTTCAAGTAAATAATTAATTATGATTTTTTTATTACAACCTTTAAAAAATATTAAAACTCGTATGTCTGACTACCTTAACTTGGAAAAAATTTCATGAAATTCAATTTTTCTTTTTTTAATCGTATATTATGCGAAACATATAATGTGACACATGTTTTAGATTCAAAAAATGTGATACCGTTTGAAAGCTATAGATGTTTTTTAATCAGTCTATCAATGAGGACTTTAGTGATAATTCAAATAGAAAATGAATAATAATTATTTATTTAATTCAAAATAAAGCATAATTTATAATGGTGGAAAGCTCAGAATCTCCTTTAAAAACCCTTTTTGTTTCATCAATTTTGGGTAGAAAAAAGGTCGTCAGCAACATACCCTACACATACCCATCATATCGCCACTTTTTGGCCCATCATAATTCTGCATATACCTTGTCCTAGATTATGAACAAATACAAGAGATGCAAGAGGAAGTCCCATGTCATGATTTTATTAATAACAATGGTGTATATGTTGTTGATATTGGGTCACAAATCAATGACCCAGGTGATGGATGGAGCCTGGTAATCCCTCCATTAATTATAGTTCTTCTTATGAAGTAGAGATGGGGGATATGTTGATTGCCATGAGATGGTGTACTTTCTTGGGAGTGAAAAAATTTCCTCATGTGAAGAGTTCTCTAAATGTGGATCAATAGTCTTGAATACAAATAATAAGGATGATGTCAAGACAATATTTCTCTTTGCTCTTCAAGTGATTACAATGACTTTGACTGCATTAATGATTCTAGGGATTGGGATTCTCATACTAAGAAAGCAGGGGTATGTGTGACAACAATGAAGGTGTAGCAGAATCCCCTGTATGATGAACCTTCACCATTATGTGAAATGAAAAATGGTGATCCTTATTGGTATAGGAATAACCCACTCTTTATTGAAAACTCAAATGATGTATCTAACATAGGGTTAGAATGTGGTCTTAAACAAGCAAAACAAAATGTTGATGGGTTTTGGCCATATACTACTTATGAACATGTGGGATGTGATGCAAACAAGACAAGAAGGAAGGAAGACCAACCTGACATTAAAGTTTCTGATTGTATTCTTGAGGATGGTGACGTTGAGTCCAAACCTCCCCAATCACATGAAAGTTGTAGTGGTACACGCATCGGTGAAGTCATTGGTCCACAAGTGAATGAGCAAACTATATCAGATGATTCCAAAGAATGTAATTCAAGTTTGTTGTTAATTGAACATAAGAGTTGCTCACATGGCGAAGAATTTGAAGATAAGGACGTCATTTTCCATGGTGACAATCGTAAATACACTGATTGTATTGAGGAAGATGTAGATGAATATACCCATGTTCCTATGGTACATGGTTGTGTGCTTAAAAAATAGGCTGAATTGTCAGCCATACATGATGATAGGGATGACATATACATGGATGAAGAAAGGGGTCCATTCCTAAATGATCAAGTTGTGCACCTGGATGGGTACATTGGTCTTGAAGCAGTATTGTTGCATGTTGAAGAGGAGAAAATATTTGATGAATCTTCAGATTATGTTGACATTGTAGGATTGTTTGATCTATGTGAAGAGCAACTTAAGGATGCAAATAGCATGAATTATGATGCTAATCAATATGAATGTGCAGTTGAATTCTTTGTTGATTCCTTTCATCTTCTTGGCATAATTATGGACTTGCTCATGCATCCAATAAGGATAGCACCTATGTAGAGTAGAATGAAGGTGCACTTATGAATCTGTATCTTTTCTCTCTATACATTAGGGGACTATTGGCCTAACATGCATCAAAGTGTTTATAAGGGATTTTAGTTTGATGTGCAAATTGAATGTGGTTTCCAAATTCATGATCAAGTGGAGTGTGAATATTTTACTTTTCCAATTCAATTAGATGAACTTATTGTGGAACAAGTTAGTTAATGGGACAACATTACAACAAGTACGATTGATGGTGTAAATCATGATGATGTTGGTTGTTCAAAAATGCATAATACACATGTTGAGCAACTACAAGTAGAATAGGAAATTACTTTTGACAGAGGAAATAATTAGTCCTAAGTTCTTGGGGGGCATGGGCCTCCAATTTGAGGATTGAAGAGCCAATTGAATGAAAGAGGTTTTTGAGAAGATAAATTGTAATGTATATTTTATGATTATTGTATATAGGTTTGGTTTGGTGTGTTTCTTTCCATTTGTGTTTTCTTGCCTTGTCCGGGAAAGCTCTTGGTTTTTTGTGCTTTCTCGGGCTGGTATGCTTCAACCTAAGATCTAGATTCTCGCTATACCCATAGGGGGTATACATCCTTGAGCATGAGCCAATGATAGAGCTTCCAGAATCCTTACAAAATTTTGAGTAAATCATGATCTGGATCATGATTTATAAACCTTTGTGCCTAAGGATGGATTAAGGGTGTGACCTAGAAACACTTACCTCCCTTTGGCATTTTAATTTTGCATTGACCTCTTTCAGTTGATTACTAATCAAATTAGTTATCACTTGAGCCTTTGAATGCGTCTATCTATCGACCCCTTCATTCTAGGAAAGATGGTCACTGTGCACATTTTCCCACAACAAATACTTATAAAGTTGGGCAAAATATTTCACCTCTAAAAGACTTAATTTTAAGTCATTTTTCTCAAGGGTTTAATTATCATCATCCTAGTCATGGCCCCATTTTAAGACTAACTTCTGGCATGTACAAAAATACATGGCTCACTATATTTAAAGATTAGACCCCCACCATCCATCACACACAACACAGGCATTAATGAATAGCCATCAAAAGATGTGTGAGGTATGCAATGTTTTGACATGTGTCCTTGCCATGGTGGGGCCTGATCCTTGTCCAAGTGTCTGATGATCGATGATGGGGAGATCAATGGCTATTGTGTAGAGTTAGAGCTAATCTTAGCCATTCATCACACACCAAGTTTTGAAATTTAACTAATGCTCGCTGGAAAGCTTGTGAGGTACACAATTGATGAATGTGTGGATTCCTCGACTGCAGTGCTGAGTGTGGCAGAGCCCATGGATGAAATGATGTGGCTCCCAGTCAACAAGTTATTATTGGCTAGAGGTTGGAAAGCCATGGTCTCAAGATTTCAAACCCGATTTTACTTAATCTAAGCTACTTGATTTTCCATCTCATCCAGAAATTGATGTCCAATATTCAAAAATAAACATAGGAATGTGATAGTCTTTTCTACTTTGTGAGGAGTATGCATTAATTGTGTGCATTCTACAAGAGTGATCAATTTGATCTTGGTTCATGTGAGGAAATAATTTCCTATCATCATTGAGAATAATACATGGATTTTCATATGCCTAGCTAATTAAAAATGAAGATGTGGATGCCAGTAGTCAATTGCTTGCTTGCTAGTGCGATTTTTATCAAGCATTGATGACTATCACACCTAATTTTCCTATTAAATGAAGGTTGATGGCCTATGTTTTCACCATTGTAGTTGAGAGTGTGAATTTTTGAATTCCAAAAGTGTGAGCTTTGTGTTTGTGAAGCTACATTTCTAGAGAAGATGAGCAAACCAACAACTTCTATGTTAGTAGTGCAAAGGTCCCTGATATTTCATGTGCAGAAATCTCATGATGACATCCCAAAGCATGAGCAGAACATGCCCATAGCTACCGTAACTCTAAAACAAAAGGTCAAGGAGAAGGCTCATGGTGAGAAATATACACCAACTCTTACCAGAGGTAGCCAAAGATTGAGAAGCTGAGTTGTAACCACAAAAGCAATAGAGGGCAAAGGAAAAGAGTTTGTGGGTTTTGTGAGGGGAATGTGAAGGAAGATTAGGTACTGTTGAGATTATTATGGAAGGAAGAATTCCCCCATTGCTATCACTGATAGTCCTTCTAATAGTGAAATCAAAACTGATTCTAACTACCAATGGTATCTCATGCTCCTGAATCAATTGGTAGCCCCAGGGGAGGAAGTGATAACAGTTGCCCCAGTTTCTATGAAGACTCTGAGTGGGTGTGATTACTCCATGGTTGGTAGAGACAAATATTAAAAAGGAGAGGTGGTTTATTCTCTTCCTTCCATAAAAATGAGCAATGGCCATGTGTATCATGGGTCTAGTTCTAATTAAGAAAGATGGTGTCTAGGTTTTAAATTTTTTGTTGTGATGATGCTATAGTTGTGGTGGTTGTTGTTTGCACTCTCTGGGTACATTGGTTTTTTTTGTCTTTTACACTAATTTGGAATGCTTTGGGGCTAGTATGATGGAATTTTCTTGTCTCAATGTGGTTGGAATGAAAAGTTTGTTGGCATCTAAAGATAACTTTTGGTGGCATTGGTTAGTTCCTATTTAGTGAAATGAAGCAAATTTTTCTTCCCCAATTCAACAAATGATTATAGGAAACTTTGAGGGGAATTTTTGAAATGAAATTGAAATTTGAGCTAAAATGAAATATCTTTGAAATGTAACTGTAATGAATCTGATTCTTGTTGCTCCCTAATCCTATAAAAGGGATTTCAAGGTTCATTACAATAGTCAAATTTTGAGTTCAGTACAGGGTTTGGATAGAATTTAGGTACATAAATGATATACTATAAAAAGATAATGAATAGAATAGGAGGATTGTCTTGGGTTGAAGTCTTATGTGTAATAGTCTTAAATTAGTTTTATGGAAATTATTGATATCGAAACAAATCTTATCTCTGAAACATATACTCTCCTTTCATAAAATTATGCAAGTCATAAATGAAAGTATCAAGGCTATTATCATTTATCTTCAAATGTTCAATTGAATGTGTGTCCTTATTTATGATTTAACAAAAAGGGTTAATTAAATGCTTAAAGAGGGTCACAGATTTGTGGAAATTTGCATAGGATCTGATAAGGAGTTACATTTCAGGTATTGTGAGTTTTACAGATTGCAAGGGATTATGAAAATAGTCCATCATTATCAGAGTTAAATAATTTGTGTATTATTGGTTATTGCATATTTGACTACATTTCCCAATTGATGAAGCATTGGTCAATTTGTTAGGGATTTTGCAATTGAATGTTTCAATGATTTACTTGACCATGTATTCAGAATAAGAACACAATTAACTTAAAATTTTCCAATTATGAAGCATTTGTTTGAAATACCTCCTTGTTCCTAGAAAATAAATGATTATTTATTCAAAGATCAACCAAATCTTTAGTGGATTATGTTTATTTGCAAAGGTAGGAACTAATTTGTGCATAGAAGTGTTCTCCATCAAATAGATCATAATGAACACAATAAGGAACACCCCCCTAGGTTCCACAGAGCCTAAAGTGAAGAAGTAAATATTTTTGGGTCCTTTACTTGTTATGTTGGCCATTCATCTTGAAGATTCTTGATTATAGGTGTTGGTTACCCTTTAGAGAATTATAAGGGTGTACTAGAAAAAACACCAATAGATAGCTTGTTCTCTAGCACATCTTTTTACACTATATCCAAGTTGTTTCATAAGCTCATAACCTCTTCCATAATTTTTTTTCATTTATTTTGGATTTAGAGGTTGTTGATAGTTAGTTTCATCAAAGTTTATTGTGTATGTTATTTTTTCTTCTAAAGTTGTTGAGGTGGAAGCTTTCGAAGGGTCTTCCAAATTTTGTGTTGGCATTACTGTTGTTTCTTTTCAACACCCTAAATAAGGCACAATCAGGTCCATTTAGTTTAAAAGGGCCTAAAATTAATGTGAATGCATAAAACACATTACAACACCAAATCAAGGCAACATTAGGATTAGTTTAATGTCAATTATTCCCAAATTAGGTGTGAAAAAGGGATACTTTTTTCTACACTATAGGGAGGGAGGTAAGTTTTTGAGTCTTCGTCTTGGTTGGGAAGGTGGGGTTTGGCTTCATGTTTGGTGACAAATATGGAGTGAGGTTAGGTGATGTTGAGGATAGATGGGTGGGAGGTATCTAATTGGAATTTGGTTATGTGGATGGGAGGTCATTAGGTAAGAATTTGTTATCTTTAGCAAGTTGATGAGCCATAGCATGACATTTTTTTGTGCTCCTTTGCACTTTGATTTAATCTTACAAAAATTTCAATTTGTCAAGATGGAATTTAGATTTTTTCCAATATTGGCCCCTTTTCTTCCTTTGTGGGAGGAATTGAAGGAATTATTGATGGTTGGGAAACCATGTAGGGCTTTTATATTTTTACACAAAGGATTGTTTTTCTTTAGGAAGTAAAAAATTAAATCCCAAAGGCCTTGTCTAATGGTTTTCTTATGGTCCTTGATAGGATGGTGTAGTGGCAACTAGGACATAGATGCCAGATGGTTGGGCGAAGGAAGCATATCTGGTTTGGACTGACATTTATTCATGACCTGTGGAGTGGGAAAACCAACCATCGAATCCATTGGAGATTGAGGAGTCTTGAGCTAGATATTGGTAATAGATAATTGAGACATACACTTATATTTGAACTTTTGATATGATAAAAATAAAATTTCTTCATGAGCTTGGGTGGGATGGGCTGGTTGAGGCCAAAAGTAGTCAAGGGTATAATTTACATGAAGGGCCGAAGCTTTAAATATACTATGATAAATACTATGTTTTTATCTTTCAAATGAGAACTTAAGAAATTTGTGAATAATTGAAAGAACCACGTTCATGGAAGCGATCCATGGGTGACCTAACTTCATATGAAATTGATTCAATGTCAAGATTATAGTCAATAAAACTTCCAAAATGTGAGGTCCAACTTGAATTGGGAGAGTTAAAGAACCAATCATAGGGTGAATAGAACCATCATGAGTTTTTAGTCAAAATTTCTATTTTTTATAATTATCTTTATATAGTTCATACACATAATAAAACTCTTTAGTGATCACATTTAATAAACATACCAGATTGATGAGTATTCCCTTTGTGATTTTATCATTAATTCTACCAATAATATCAAGAGGACCATCAAGTGCATGTATGGAAGTGTTGATATGTGTAAAAGTGATATCAAGAGATTAGGTTGGTTTTTTTGAGGATGGACATCAATCATTTTGATTATATTGGGTATGCAATCAACATCTTGTTCATTATCATTTTGTTTGAAAATGTTAGTTGAATGACTTGGTAATGGATTGGTAAATATTTATAAATTTTGATCAGGTGGCACAAATGATTTGTTTCCTTTATCATTCATACCTACCAAATGGATGACATTAGAATCGATGAGATCTTGAACTTGGTGCTTAATATGGATACATCTTTATGTATCATGTCTAGGTGTATAGTGATATTGATAAGAGGATTTTACATTAAAATGAAGAGACAAAGGTTTGGTTGTATCAATAGGACAAATGGGAGGAAGTTGAATTATATTCTTATAAATAAATTACCACATAATAGAAAGAAGAGAATTGAGTAATTATGAAAATTGTCTATCTCTTGGTGTGAATTGATAGGGTGTTTTAGATGTAGCGACAACTTGTGATTAGATGTTATTGGAGGATGGGGATGGATTTATTTTGATGATTTTTTTTCTTCGTGAATGATTGATAATTATATTGAGGAATGACTTTAGATTGAAAATTAGGAGCCGACAAAGGTGTGACTTCATAGTGGCTAGCCGAAATTTGGTAATCGTGAAGAGTCATACATAAGTGTGTGAATGACATATATCTCATTAACAAGATCTTATCTTGAATGTTAGGTTACAATTTTCCAATAAAGACTCTTTGTATATCAACATCAAGGGGGAAATATAAAATTTTGAAATAAAGAGCTTGGTATCTTCCTATAAAATTAGTCACTTTTTTCTTAGGTCCTTGTTTACAATAGACCAAATTGGTTAATGTAACTTGAGGTCTAGTCTTTGCTTGAAAATGTTAAAGGAATTCATTAACAAGTTGTGTAAAAGAATTAACTAAATTATTAGGTAATGAAACAAACCATTCCAAGGCCATATACTTCAATGGTATAGGAAAAATTTCAACTAAGAGAGAATATTCAAAAATTAAATCACTACATAAAGCAATAAAAGTTGATACATGATTATTGGGATCTCCTTTTCTAGTATACTTTTCAAAGAAAGGTATCTCCATTTTTCGTGGAATACACATTTTTAAGATAGTGAATGATAATGGAATATATGTAAGATATGTTGGAGGATTAACATTGGATAGATTTTGGAGCCTTTTTGAGTATTTTTGTTGTGAATATGACATTTTTGTAAAATTTGACTCATTATAGGATAAAATTTGGTGACATGGTTTGAGAAATTATGGAGTGTGTAGGAACATTATTTATGATTGAATGATTATTATTTTGAAAGTTGTTGAGAGGAGACATAAATAGAGGTGTGGTAGATGAAGGAATAAAACTATAAGGATTCCCACAATAAAATCCTAAACTATTGTTAATCTCGTTACTATATTTTGTGGTAGATGTTATGAATGGAGGGGTGAAAGTGGGAATAAAAGGTATGGTTGTAGGACAATAAACTTGTTTTCCCAATTTATTTTGAGCATTGATAAGGATTTAAAAAAAAAAAGTTGTTGTAGGGATGTTTGAGTCCACTAAATGAGCTAGGTAGCATAACACTTCTATCCCTTATGAATAATTAATTAAATTTCTAAGATTATAAAAAAATAGGAATGGTTTTTCTAGCTAAGGATTCAATGCTTAAAAATAATTTAAGGCCTTCTAGGTATTTGTCAAATTGTTTGAGCTTATCTTTAGGGGCATGTGCAACATCAACCTCTAAGTCCACCTAAATTATTGGTTATGTAGAAGATATAGGAGTAGGAAGAGGATAAAATATTGATTGTGTAACTTTGTTTCCTTGGGTGAAAGACTTATCAAACTTAGGTTAACATTAGATATAGTTGTAGCATGACAATCTATGATTATATAACTATATCTTTGAGGACTATTTGATATGAAACACCAAGATGTCAAAGATCATAAATTAATTACAAGATTCAAAACACTTAAGTTTTCATAAAATGAGGAGAAAGATAGATGATGATAAAAGAACCAAAACATATTCTAAAAAATAGTCTACATAGCCATTATAGAGAAAAAAATGTGACTATAATTCAAGGAGAAATTAGTAGGACAAGGGTGAGAGTGCCCTTGTCCAAGAATGGGAATTTTTAAAGTTTAAAATTCTAGAAATGAAATACAATGTTTAAGGATATAAGACTATATAGGTTCAAGCCTAAGATCAGGAAGAATTTTTGAAATGTATGAAAACTATAATTGTTTATATGAGACACATGCATTAATAAATTTTGATGTTTTAAAGAATTTAAATGAGTGCAATAACTTCAAATTACTTCATAAATGAATATTTTGAAAGAATGAAAGATGTTACAAGTAAGTGAATCTATCTCTAAAATACTAAAAAGATAACACTTTATAAGTTTATGAAAGGAAAAATGAGATGCAAATCTTTACTTTCTCAATGTTTTATATAACATGAAATGCACTTTGTATAATGATACTTTCAAAAAACCTATAATTCACTCATATATCATAAAAAAATAGACATGTAGATCAAAATTTTACTACTATAAGATATGTCAAGTTCAAGTAAATGTGATGTTGAAAAATGGTTCTAGGGCCTAAATCACACTTTTCAACATTTTAACATTAGGGGGACACAAAAATGATCATGAAAGACCTCTTGGATGCTATCCTCAAGGAAGAGCCAAAATGGTTGATTAGGGTTTTGGTCCCCTTTGGTTTTTGTTTTTGGTTGAAGTGATGTGAATTAATTGGATGTGTGTTATTTTGTGATTGTAAACTAGGTCAACTATGCAAGTATAGCAAACTATCACTAATAAAAAAAAAAACACAATTGATACACAAAAATAGGAAATAAAACATCGATGAAGATCCTACAAGGGTTTTCACTCACAATGACAATGAACATCAAACATCAAACATGAATCAATCTAATGCTTTGACCTGAAATTGATGATGTAGTGCAAACAACATTTTGATTGATGAAAGCACTATAAAAGTGCTGCTTATTCTACTATTTAATTTCCTTAATTTACTTTTCGGATGCTCAATTAATATTAAAAATTTATGTATGTTCAAATGGTGAAAAATACTTATATTTATATGCATTTCAACATTTCCTACAATAATTATTTTGAAAGGCCGACAAATGAAGTTATATTTGAAAAAATATTAGTGTTCATAATAAAATATTTAAATTTGGGTCAAAATATGGTAGTCAAGGGCGACAACACCCTTGACCAGACCTATTTTGAATTTTAAATGTTTTTTAAATAAATAATTCAATTTAATTCAATTTTTTGAAAATGATAATAAAATGATCAAATAATAAGGATAATTAGGTCTAGGAACTTAAGGGGGAGCCAAACATAATGTGAGATTTTTAGGGGTGAAAATTTATGATGCTACACATACATTGCATTTTCTTGTTCATTAAACTTGCAACATAGAGCATTTAGCATATAGAATTTAATATGATAACTTGTGGTAAAGTGCCAGTCAAGGGTTGAATAAACAACCATTGAAATTGTATGTAGAGGAAACAATAGAAGATAAATATGGAAGAAAACTATTGGGATAATAATAAATATTAAATAAAATTTTAGAAATTAATAGAAATTATAGAAAGGGCCATCAATATATAAAACCTAAACACCATGCTACCAAATCCTTAAGATAATATGTATAGAATCTATAATTTAAATTTGATAATCTATTGTGAAATTGAGCTCAATAGTTACAATAAATTATTAAAATTGGTAATCAAATCCAATTAAAACCTCTATGAAAAATCATAAATGAATAATATCAAGAGTTTCAATGAAAATCTATCCAAACATGCGAGTGGTAATATGCATGGGAACACCCTTTTGAGTAAAAATCCTACTTTTGACTCTCAAACATGTCTCAACAAATACTAAAGACATACAAAACATAAGGGTAGGGAACGACACCATGAATTGAACTATTGGACTTATGATTAGATAGGGGTATGTATGGGTCAATGCTTGAGAATTTATAAAATGATGATTTTAGGCTTAGCTAGAGGGTGTTCCTAAAGGTTTCCTTAGTAAGGAAATTAAAGAGAAATAAAATAATATGGGTAATTTTGGTTCTTTTTCCAGCAGAACCTTGAAATCCTCTAAAGGGTAGCCAACCCTTACACTTAAGAAACCTCAAGGTCAGTGGCCAAAAAACAAGAGCTTGATTTATACCCTTTTCTCCCTTGCACTTCAGGCTCTCTTAAACTTGGGAGGGTAATCCTGATAGTATATTTACAGATACTTGTGTGCCAAAGCATCAAATACACTATAAACAAACATGTTTCTCCTCCAATTTTTTAAAAGACATAGTACCCTAAAGGTTTGGCTGACCTTCATGGCAGTGTACACATTAAACATGAGAGATATAATAAATTGAGCTTAACACACAAATATATACAGATTGATAAGTAAAACCGGTTTTAAAATTGTGATCAACTATTGAATTAACCAACAAATTGTAGCATGAATAACACACTTAGATCAGTGCTTCATCCATTGGAATGTAGTCAACTTCAATACCTATACAACTTGATAACAATTTAATACACAACATCATCTAAGATTTGAAGATACTATATTATAGTATTTCAACATAACATCTCAAGGTCATAACTTCTTATCAGAATCCTAGCACTCAGTTTAACATAAACTAGTAGCCTCACTCAAGAATTTACATCAATTCCTTGAATCAATAAGCATGAATAAAACTAAACATCCACTTGAATTCAATGTAGACAAATAAAATAACTCTTGATTATGTTATTCATAACTTATAAAACCAATACATAGGAGAGAAAATGGCCTTGAAATTGAACCATTCAGTAATATTATGCCCATATTGCTATCAAAATTACATACATATTAACAAACTCAGACCCTAAGACTTAACTCTGAAATGCTCTATATTACAATGTTCTCTATGAATAATTCTAGAACAGTTCCTCTTACAATGAATCAATAATTTTCATTTAAGGATAAAGAAACCCTAAATGCACATCAAAAGAAGACACTTGGCAAAATTAGGATCGTTAATGAATAACTGCCCACTACCTGAAGATAAATCCTAATTTGTACTCTGATTCATGCTTCTTGCATTCACCTGCCCTGCAATGGAAAAAGCCTCTCCACCTTGAAGTGTCATCATTCTTCTTTATTCTACAGTTGAAAATATCTTTACTTGCAAAAGATTTCACCTCATTTTTTCATCCTGCTGCGTGAAAACCGGTTCTGTGTGAAAAACTCTTCTCCAACAAAGAAAAAATCTCACACAGTGAATATATTATTCAATTTATAGAATAATCACATGTGCCCCTTTACTTTTGCACATTACACTTTTAAAATATATTCCCTTTTATAAAAAAGATGAGGGCTGCAAATATTTTATTTTTGGGCAAACAAAATTTTACCCGAATCCTTCCCTTCACTTTTACGTTGCATTTTAAATTTAAAAATTTAATTCTCAACATAAAAGTTATTAACTTTTGTTTTATGGGGTTATGAAATCATTTACCCCCTGCACATTTATATTTTAAAAAACTTCATGGGTGCTATTCACTCGCTTTTAAAATTCTTGTGGGCCCACCATAGCCTTCCCTCCAATGCCTGCTTCCCCATGAACACATGCTACTATCAGTAATACTTCCCACGGGCTGGTGGGGAAGCATAAACATTAAAAAAGGCACTGGAAATGTTTGATGAAATATTAATAAAATATTGGAAACTTTATTCACCTCCCAATATTCCTTGACTTCCTCGCACTCTTGTAGCGATGTCAGTCCTTCTCTTCATAGGCTAGCGAGGAAACCTTCATTCTTGCTCTGCATCTTCACTTTGAGCCAGTTTTTTCCTTAATTCATTTTGCAACTCCTCATTTGCTATGGTAGCATCAAGAAAATATGTACAGTAGTCAATATGCATTTATTTGTAGTCTCCATCGAAGCTCTTCCTTGATTTCTCTCATCTTTTGAGATGACAAATAACCAAAATCAGCAGCCTTCAATTGATTTTTTCCCAATTCATTCATTATTGGGTCATTTTTTAAGGGGCATTTTTGGCAATCCTGGCACTCAAAATCCATCACAAACATGATTAAAAACACCTCCCAGGCACTAAGAATGATCAGTGGATGAATTCAAACCATAAATCATCAATTCTGAGATCAAATAGACCCCCAAAATTTTGCAAAAAGCAAAAAAACGTGATTCACAGCCTCTCAGCCAAAACTCTCTACTCAAATCCAATGGAAATCCATCAAAGACACCTCAATCAAGATCATAACATGCCAATCAGCATTGCAATAGAAATTGCAGATCAAAATCTACCCTCCCAATATTCTCACTTGTGTTGTGAGCATATCTTCCACGGGTTGGCGGGGAAGGCAATATATTAAAGTTTTGACTTTATAAACTTTGGAAAATAATTAAAATTTCCCTAATTTCCATTCAATCACGTGCATTTTCTCTTTTATAATATTTTAAATATGCAAGATATTTTAAATATGTGCAAATTTGAACATTAGGAGATAGTGAAAATTTAATTTCAATTGCAGCCCAAATAGGAAAAATTTATTGCGCACAAACGAGGACACTTGAAGCCATGAAAATTTGTACAGCGACATTATCAATTATTTAGAGAAAAGCCATTTCCTCAAAACTTGCATTGTCGCAAGATTTCTAGGACCTCCTTTGTAAACTGGCCTATTGAACACCTTCGTCGAAACTGATATGCATTAAAATAATTCATCATATGATCTCTAATTTTGATGAAAATAGAGCTAGAGTTATTTTGGACCAAAATGAGAAATGGGTTGCCTTTAGAATTGCAAATTTTGAAAAAAAAATGGAACACCAAATTTGACGTAGTCACAGTTAGAAGACAATTAAATTACCCATCAGATTTCATCCTAGAGGCCTGAAACTAAGCAAGCATATATAGATTTGACCCTAGAATTTAGTGTAGAAAATTAATTGGAAAAATTCATCTCAAGGCATAGAATATTAATTGACAAATTGGGTCACTCAGACTTTTCTACAACTACACCTGTCAAAAACCAATTAAAGCTCACCAAGTCACCTCCTTGGAAAAATAACAAATCACCTCCTGGGAAGCTACCACTGGACACACTAGGTCATTTGGGTCCACTTACTATGTGTGAAAGAGGGATTTCCTTGAATCATCATTCATAACAAGGTATTAAAGGTCAAACTTGACCTCCTTGAATCACTCCTGGAAATGCAGATGCAAAAACTAAATAAACTGCATTTTCTTTTAGCCTAGTAAAAATACCAAATCTTATCATGAGACTCTGAAACTAGACTAAGGAGCATATGAATGTGGGGATAATGGAGAGAAACAATTTGTTTGTCTTGAAAATCATCTAGATGTGAAATATTAGCTTGAACAAGAGGCCACTTCACAGAACTAAAAGTTCACAAACAACAAAACAGTCCTAGAACCCTCCAGTTTTGCTTTTCAAATCCCTATCAAAACTCATCATGGGGAGATGCAAAATAACATTCATGTTACCATATGTCACATTAATATGTCCACCAGGGGGTTTGGCATGAAAATCAACTAGCTTCGAATTATGACCCTCCAAAGTAAGTCACTTGGGAAAAATTTTTAGGTGCACTTCTAAGTGTGCAGAACAAAATTTTCAACATGGACACTCAAATTTGTAAAATTTGAAGGTGTCATCAGTGGCCCCGACTGGGAATGTATGCCCTTCGCAGGCATAGAAATAATTCAAATCCTAGAGAGAAGCAGACCAGATGCCTTCTTCATTGGGTGACAGAGTCAAAAGGTCATCTCTACCCCCCACTACTTTTGTTTGAAAATTCAAACCATATTTGATGGCCCTAGGCCACCTAGAAATGTAGGTCTCTTCTTACCTCTATCATAGATGAAGTTCTCATCACATTTCATCAAAGCCAATTTAATAATATCACGATAATCCACCTGATTAAACATGTTGGAATATCCCAATAAGCAATCATATACAACATTATCAACATATTCAAACTTACCAAGCATTTGAAAATCAAACATACTCTTAAAATATTTATTTTCATGTGGCAACAACTTATGATATTTATCATATAAATCATTCTCAAGCTAAAAACAACATTCTTAAATGTTTTGCACATTGCCACACTTTATGAACACTTCATCCAGCTGAAAAAAAGGTAGCACTCATATTCTACCACATGGATGGTACTATCAAGCTCAATTTGATTATTAGTTTGCATGTCAAAAGTGAAATAGTCATAGGAACTATTCTAAAGATTATGCACATCATGCAAACTATCTCCAAGTGTATGTAAAAAGATACATTCATGCATTGGCATACACTGTAACTATCCTCCATCATGCTGGTATAGAGAATAATCAAGAATCTCTAACTTATCCCCATTCTTACTCACTTTGTTATCTTTTGAACATAACATACCAACATCTTTAGCATTCAAAGCTTGTTCAAAAGTGAGCAATTCTGATTCAAAAAGATAATATGATTTTTCTTTCAAATCAGCATCCACATCCACATTAAAATACTCATAACTAGGCTCATTCAAGTCATCAAATGAACACTTGTCCAAATCTGCATCAGAATTCTCAAAACTTGTCTTATTAGATACACAAACCTCATGGTTATGTATTGTTTCTAATTCATCAAAACAAGTTTCTGAATTTGCATCAACATGCACACTTTCATACTCATCATACAATGCATCATTACAATCAAATGGTTGCTTGTCTTTATCCACATTGTCATCATGCTAACCAACTGGTTCATAACTGGAAGGAAGATCAAACACACATGCATCATATCTTGCATAGTGAAGATTATCATCACTATCAAAATCAATATGGGTGACACAACAATTGGGGGTTATTCACATGTGTATATTTTTTATATTCAGTGGTCAACAAATTTGAAATTTTTTCACTACTTAATAGATCATTGTTCTAATCCATTATTTCAACCACTTCCTCTTTGTGACTTCCACTAGAACTGCATGCATTACCAAGTTGTAAATCAAGATATACCATGATATAGCCATCATCAAAATATGAAAACTTAATGTGCTGATCATAAACTAGATTTTCCCAATCATAGGAGATTGAATCACTAATAACCTTATCAAAAGCATGGTCACAATTTGTCACAGAAAAAAAGCTTATCCATTTGTTCATTCTTGCTTACTTTGGGGCTGGCATGACAACAATCTACATCTTTCTACATTTCATCATTGGGCTAGGTGTCATCATTGAGTTGTTCATTTGCATCCTCTTGAGGATAAACACAAATATTTTTACTATCATGAACATCAATGGTAGACATTGCATCACTCTTATCTTCTTCCTTTTCAAGTATGCACTTTTCTATATTTAAAATTGAAAACATTTGATCATTCACATAGCTACTAGTTTCATCAGCACGTTTATCCACAATTGAAGACAACAAACTTTGCACATATTCTTTCCTCATTTTCCCCATATTATCTAAACATGTGTAAGCCATCTACATTCTCAATATTCTAAAATCCTTTAACAATGCATTAGATCCCCCCTCAAAAGCTTCAAAGTACATATGAATGCAATCTGAGGTACTCGGTTTGAAATTTTTAGGGATTAGTGAAAGAGCAACAACAAATCTATGACTGAAAGCAATGCTTGACTCTTCATCTTGTAAATTTTAATCTGCTTTAATCTTGTGACAACGTCAGAAGGTTCTTTTGCAAATTATTTTCTATAAGCATCCATTAGTTTATCCCAACAAAGAAAGGACTTCTCAAGAAAACTTAAGTACCAGTCCCTAGCTCTAGCTTCAAGAGATCTGACAAAAAATTCATCCACATATCCTGATCTCCAAATGAATGTTTCACCATGAAGCTATAAAAACTTTGGACATGTCCCTCTCCTTCACACACATTGCATCAATCTAGGCATCTACTTATAGACTCGAGTTGGCATACTTCCAACCTTGCAACCAACCCATGACAAGTCTAACTAGTTATACAATGGATCAAAAGAATTGACAAAAGGTGCAACAATTTGGCTAATAGTATTATTATCTCTTAACTGGGCTTATAGAGACATCAGGTGCCTTTTGTTCAACTCTTCAATTTTCCTCTCAAACACAACTTTCCATTTTTTACTTAGCCTAGGTTTGTTCACAATTAGGTTCATGCACTTTGTGGTGTAAATTATTTGAGGATAATCAGACTTCTAAAGCTTCTTGACAATATGTATCAAGGTTTCTAACGGCATGGCTATTTCCCTTTCGTAATCTATAGATATATACAAATATGGATTTAACTAATTATGCAAAATCATAACCATGACCAAATAAAGGATCACTAGGATAATTGCTAATATGGTGGTAACTTGGGCTTGAAACATATAATAATGCAAATGGATAGAAATCCCTAAGATATACAAATTCATTCTAACCATCGATACTAGAAAATTTGTGAATACTTAGACAAATACTTTAAATGGAACAACAATTGCATTCAATACGACAGGTCCAACAAATGAAAGTATGCATAGAAGGTCATGTACCTTCACATCTCCAGCTACTACAACTTTGAATAGATAATTTTTAGGTCACAATAACAAATAGCAGCCCTTCATGTGTATAAATTGTAGAGCAGACTTTTCACCTTTTCAACAAGAGGAAAACCTTTGAAGCAAGGATATCTTCATCAATGAAAATAAATTTTATGAGTTCTTCTAGTAGAGTCTCTTCACAATATTTTAAATTTTGGGCTGCTACTAATCAATTTGCAGATCTAGAACTTCATCAACATTTGAACCAGTCATTCATTCTTTTTGACTCTTTCCAAATGGACTTCAACAAATTTGCACTGGAGATTCTAGGACAAAATTATCTAAATAATTCACTTCTCCCTAGCAGAGTCACCAATCTATTGGTGACTCAGATGGGCAAATAAGAGTCCACAATTTCCAATCTTTGGTTTCAAATTGTTTTGAAACTTCAATGACTCTTAAAGCTAGGTGATATTCTATTAGACATTTCTCAAACTCTCCCCAAAAAATTTGCCAATCTCTTGGTTCTTTTTCTAGTAGAACTTTGAAATCCTCTAAAGGGTAGGGGTATGTGCATGATCATCATGGAAAAAAAAGGCTCTTAAGTGGCAATTTTTAAAAAAAAATCAAAGTTAGCCAACTTGACGTAAAAATTTAAATAAGTTATCTATATTATTTCAAAAATATGCAGGAATAGAACCTGTAGCAAATTTAATTTAGTTTCTAATCTACTAGGTTTATTTTAAAAAATAAAAAATCTATTTGTTGGAAATTTGAAATTTCAATGTAGTAGTACTTAAATTTCAGAGAAAAATAAGAAGTAGGTGTCTGTCTAACCACCCTAACCACAATAAAATGATAATATTTTTTAATATTTTAGATATAAGTAGAGGACTTATGTCCGATGTTATGCATATTTTTTGTAATTTTCAACCAAGTAAATAATTAATTATGAATTTTTATTACAAATTTTAAAAATATAAAAAATTGAATGTCTAACCACCTTAATCATCAAAACTTCATGGAATTTTTTTTTTTTTTAATCCTATAGTATGCAAAGCATAGAATGTGACACATGTTTTGGATTAAAAATGTGATACCGTTGAAAGCTATAGATGTTTTCAATCATCCTATCAATCAGGACTTTAGTCGTAATTCAAATAGAAAATGAATAATAATTATTTATTTAATGAAAATTAAAGAATAATTTATATTGGTGGAAATATGAGAATCTCCTTTAAAAACTCTTTTCATTTCATTAATTTTGGGTAAAAAACAAGTTGTCAGCCACATCCCCTACACATACCCATCATATCACCACTTTTTGGCCCATCATGATCATACACATACCCGTAGCCAACCCTTATGCTTAAGAAACCTCAAGGTTAGTGGCCAACGAATGAGAGCTTGATTTTTAACCTTTTCCCCCTGCACTTAAGGCTCTGTTAAACCTAGGAGGGTAATCCCAGTAGTATATTTACAGATACTTGTGTGCCAAAGTATCAAATACACTATAAACAAATGTTTCTCCTCCAATTGTTTAAAAGACACAGTACCCTAAAGGTTTGGCTAACCTTCATGGAAGTGTACATATTAAACATGAGAGATATAATAAATTGAGCTTAACACACAAACATATAGAGATTCATAAGTAAAATTGGTTTTAAAATTGTGATTAGCTATTGAATTAACCAACAAATTGTAACATGAATAACACACTTAGATCAATTCTTCATCCATTGGAATAGAGTCAACTTCAATACCTATACAACTTGATAACAATCTAATACATAACATCATCTAAGCTTTGAAGATATTGTATTATAGTATTTCAACATAACATCTCAACCATAACTTCTTATCAAAATCCTAGCACTCAGTTTAACATATAAACTAGTAGTCTCACTCGAGCATTTAAATCAATTCCTTGAATCAATAAGCATGAACAAAACTAAATATCTACTATAATTCAATGGAGACAAATAAAATAACTCTTGATTATGTTATTCATAGCTATAAAACTAGTACATAGAAGAGAAAATGGCCTTGAATTTGTAGCATTCAGTAATATTATGCCAGTATTGCTATCAAAATTACATACATATTGACAAACTCATACCCTAAGACTTAAGTTTGAAATAATTTGTATTAAAATGTTCTCTATAAATAATTCTAGAACAAATCCTCCTATAATGAATACAAAAATTACACTTAAGGAGAAGGAAACACTAAATGCACATCAGAAGAAGACACTTGGCAAACTCAGGATCATTGATGAATAACTGCCCACTGCTTGAAGAGAAACCCTAATCTATACTCTGATTCACACTTCTTGCATTCACCTACCCTACAACGGGAAAAGATTCTTCACCTTGAAGAGTCATCATTCTTCTTTATTCTGCAGTTGAAAAATATCTTTACTTGCAAAAGATTTCACCTCTTTTTTTCATCCTACTATGTAAAAACTAGTTTTGCATGAAAAAATTGTTCTCCAGCTAAGAAAACATCTCACATAGTGAATATATTATTCACTTTATAAAACAATCACCCTTGCCCCTTTACTTTTGCACATTACACTTTTAAAATATTTTCCCTTTTTATAAAAAGATGAAGGTTGTAAATATTTTATTGTTGGGCAAACAAAATTTTCCCTGAATCCTTCCCTTCAATTTTACCTTGCATTTTAAATTTTAATATTTAATACCCAGCATAAAAGTTTTTAACTTTTGTTTTATGGGGTTATCAAAAATTTACCCCGTGCACATTTATATTTTAAAAATCTTCATGGGTCCTTTTCACTTGCTTTTAAAATTTTCTTGGGACCACCATAGCCTTCCCTCCAATTCTCGTTTCCCTATGAGCACTAGCCACTATCAATAATACTTCCCACGGGCTGGCTGGGAAGCATAAACATTAAAAAAGTATTGGAAATGTTTGATGAAATATTAATAAAATATTGGAAACTTTATTCACCTCCCAGTATTCCCCCACTTCCCTACACTCTTGTAGGGATGTCATCCCTTCTCTGCATCTTCACTTTGAGCCAATGTTTTCCTTATTTCATTCTACAACTCCTCATTGGCTATGGAAGCATGAAGCTAATGTATACAGTAGTCAATTTGCAAATCTATCTTCTCCCTCAAATCCATTCCTTAATTTCTCTCAACTTTTGAGATGACAAATAACCAGAATCAACAGCCTTCAATTTAACTTTTCCCAATTTATTCATTGATGGGTCATTTTTTCTGATGCAGAGGCATTTTTGGAAATGTTGGCACTTGAAATCCATCACAAACATGATTAAAAACACCTCCCAGGTACTAGGAATGGTCAATGGATGAATTTAGACCATAAATCATCAATTTTGAGCTCAAATAGACCCCCAAAATTTTTCCAAAAATCCAAAAACATGACTCACAGCCTCTCAGCCAAAACTCTCTGCTCAAATCAAATGGAAATCCATCAGAGACACCTTAGTCAAGATCTTAACATGCCAATCAGCGTTGCAATAGAAATTGCAGATCAAAATCTACCCTCCCAGCATTCTCCCCACTTCCACGTGAGCTTCCTATGTTGTGAGCATTTCTTCCAAGGGCTGGCAAGGAAGGCAATATATTAAATTTTTGACTTTATAAACTTTGGAAAATAATTAAACTTTCCCTAATTTCCCTTAATTCATGTGCATTTTCTCTTTTATAATATTTAAAATATGCAAGATATTTTAAATATGAGCAAATTTGAACATTAGGAGATAGTGAAAATTTAATTTCAGTTATGACCCAAATAGGAAAAAATTAAAATTTATTGCAAGAAAATCAAGACACATGAAGCCATAAAAATTTATGTAGGGACATTATCTATTATTTTGAGAAAACCCATTTCCTTAGAACTTGCATTTATGCAAGACTTCTAGGACCTCATTTGTAAACTGGCCTATCGAACGCCTTTGCCACAACTGATATGCATTAAAATAATGCATCATATGATCTTTGATTTCGATGAGAATGGAGATAGAGATGTTTTGGACCAAAATGAGAAATGGGTTTCCTTTAGAATTACAAAGTTTGAAACTTTTTTGGAACACCAATTTTGACCCAATCGCAGTCAAAAGATAATTAAATAACCAATCAGATTGCATCCTAGGGGCCTGAAACTAAGCACGTGTGTAGAAATTTGACCCTAGAATTTAGTGAAAAAAATAGATTGTAAAAATTCATCCTGAGTTACAAGATATTAATCGACAATGTGGCTCACTCAGACTTTTCTTTAATTGCACCTATTTAAAACCAATTAAAGCTCACAAGGTCACCTCCTTGAAAAAATATCAAATCGCCTCTTGGGAAGCTTCCATTAAACACACTAGGTTATTTGGTTCCACTGATTATGTGTGCAAGAGGGATTTATTTGAGTCACCATTCATCACAAGATATTAAAGGTCAAACTTGACCTCCTTGAAACACTCCTAGAAATGCAAATGCAAAAACTGAACAATCTGCTTTTGTTTTTGGCCTAGTAAAAATATTAAATCTTATCATGAGACATTGAACTAGACTAGGGATCATATGAATGTGGGGATAATGGAGAGAAACAATCCATTTTTCTTGAAAATCATCTAGCTGTGAAATATTAGCTTGAATAGGCCACTCTGCAGAATTGAAAGTTCACAAATAGCAAAACAGTCCCAAAACCTCCAACTTTTCTTTTCAAAACCCTATCAATACTCATCATGGGGAGTTGAAAACTGACATGCATGTTACCATATGTCACATGAATATGTCCACCAGTAGGTTTGACATGAAAATTAATTGGGTCTGAATTATGACCCTCCAAAGTAGGCCACTTAGGAAAAAAATTTAGGTGCACTTCTTAGTGTGTAGAGCAAAATTTTCAACAAGGGCACTCAAATTTGTAAAATTTGAAGGTATCATCAGGTAAACTAAACAATAGCTACATCCAATGCACACTAAATCTCAATATGTTTCACTAATTTTATAACATGTGCTAACTACTCTCAAGAAAATTGATTAAGTTAATAGTAACATCCTTTTACTATGAACCATAAGATAATGCCAATGTATATCTCTAGAAATGAACTTTCTTAAATTTACATACACAAATGTGAGAAAAAGGCACATTAATATGATACTCTACTAGTTCACCAATTATAGGACTACATAAGATAAGGCACAAGTTACATAATTGGATCATAATAGTATGAAGAAATCTAATCTATTCCTAAACTATAAAATATCCAAGAAAGGTGATTGATTTTTAATATTGATGGCTTCTCACCATAAGAATCAATCTATATCCAATGGCAAATAGAGTCATATCTTGTGAACAAAAAAAAAGAATAACTTCAAACTAACAATATGTCAATGAATTAGGATGTTTTCTATATTGAAGGAAACTAAGGTTAGTGTTGATATTATAAGAATCAATCTATATCCAAAATGAAGAGACTAAATTGAATTGAACAAATTAGGATGTTTTCTATAATATGTGACAATTGAAGGAAACTAAGGCTAAAATGCAATGGAGACTTAATATTATTCAAAAGTTGTAGGATATTACGCTTAATGTAAAAAAGTAGTGGATGTTAGTATTTTATTATAAAAAAAATATGCAAATAATATTAAAATGTAACACGATGGTCCAAAATATCAAAATTCTATGTGCTTAGTTGAAAAATGGATTCTCTATGGTTTAAGACATAGAACATCACTTTTCTCCAACTAACATTCAAGAATGCCCTAGAGATCTCACCCCAATAGTGGAATACATGCAATAGATCTGCTGGAGGGGTATCCTTGGGTATGATTTCAAATTACAAGAGGGGTTTACCACCAAGTAAGAACTTGGAAAGATAAATGAAATGGAAGATGAAATGCAAAACCTTAATATGATGCAAACTTGAATTAAATGACCTATAAATGCATAAAAAACAGAATAACAAGTTGTGAAATGAAATATGTGCACATGGGAATCTAAAGATGACTAGAAGGAGCTCTGAAATGCTAACAATTTTTACTTTTTTACCTAGTGGGACTCATTCACCATTATGGGCGAATCAATGCCAGATCTAGATTTCTGCACAGAAATAGGTTTTGGGGAAAAGGGTATTTGAAGATCTACAAAATTCTCCAGAAAACACCTACAGTGGGACTCATTCACTACTTGTGGTGAATCGGTCTCATTCTATTTTTTTAGGAAATCAAAGATTGAATATGTTCTTCTTAGTCTACTCAATCCGTTTCTCTAGGTTTCTGAATATGAAACTTTGATTTCAAGGTTGTAGGTGACCTTTTTGTGAAGATAACAAACTTGCAAGTGAGAGGAAAACTTCAAAAACTTTATCCAAGCTTTTAATTCAATATTCAATGATGCTTCAAGCTCCAAGATACCTAGATCTACAATCACACATGTAAAGAGGAGAAAAACTTGTTGATTGTTAGTGAATGGGGGTTTACCTTGGTCAAACCCATTTTAGGTAATTAAACCAAATGATAAAGGGTATAAGCACAAAGTTGTGTCACATTTTTTAAAGGAAACAACCAACACTGATCCAACTTTTAAACTTGAATCACTAAAAAAGTGACATGTTTTGAATGTTGAAATGATCTAAAATAATGAAATATTTATTTTTTAGTATATTTTATGCTTGTATTTTAAAAATAATTAAAAAATTATCTGAATATAGATTTTTATAAATTGACACTATAATTTAATTGTTGAAAAAATGGTAAAAAATGACGTCACATGAGATGTCAACCTTTATATAGTAATCTTTTTTTTTCTCCTTCAATTTTCATGTATGTATTTATAACTTGAAACTTTAGTGCATGGATATATTTTTTTCCAATTTTGATAAAATATATTTTTAAATAAATATTAAAATGTGCTCGTATTAAAACATAGTTGTTTCCTTTTCAACTTTCATATTATCTATTTATCTAAAATGGAAAAATAATTATACTCTCTTGATATAGATTCTTTTATCTAGTGCATCATATTTTTTCCAATTTTTTTTAATAAGTTTCACTACTTTTCCTTGTCATGGTAATCAACCTAATATTTTATGTTGATAACCTACTTTTAGTAAAAATGAAAGGAAAAATATAAATAATAATTTAATTATATATATATATATATATGAAAACTAGACTTATGGGTCTACAAAATGGTATTTTAATATTTAGAAAAAAATGTTATTTACATGAGTATAAATTGTTAAAACATCGATTTGTTCAAGTAAATCTCTTTTTTTTGTAAATTAGCCTCAAAGTGGTGCTACATATGCATTTAGCCAACAATTTTAGTTGGAAAAGTTGTGGATATATCTAACTTAGTTAGAATGAATCTTACAAGATCATATATTTGACCAAAATATATTTTTGTTTAGAAATACTTAAATTCACTTGTGTTGATAAGTTGGTTAAAAGTGTGACGCAACTTTGTACTTTTACCCTGAAATAATGAAAGATGAAATGAAACATGAACAATGATACCTTGAATGATGTCTTGTAAATATGCAACTCAACATGAAATGGCAATGAAGGATGTAGATCTTGATCTTGACAATATGTTTAGAACAATGCTTGATATTGGATCATCAATTCCACATCAAAACACTAGCTCAATAACATGCTTGATTCTTGATATCCTTGACATGATAATGGATATTGAATTGTTGCAACAATTGATGAAAAATCTTCCCTTGAGCGCCTTAGAAATGATCTTGCAAACTCTCCTAGCAATCTTGTGAAGTCTTGAAATCCTTAACTTTTTCTTTCTTGACTCAAGATATCATGAATGCTTATGTGAAATGGTGATTTGAAAACTTGTTTATATAGGCTTGATGCACTCAAATGATCATTTATTTGATCCCAAAGGCTGACATAGAAGAAATGTGAACTTAAAACTAAATTTTCCCACTTAAAACCTCAATAATAGGATAAATGGGACTCATTCACCATCTATGGTGAATGGGTCCCACCTAGATGGGACTCATTCACTCAAAGTGGCGAATGGGTCCCACAGGGCCTATTTTGCTTACTAAAATGTCAAAGAATGTGTAAAATTAGGCTTATTTATTGATTTTGTCAGGATTTTTTTATTAAAATATGACTTGGGATGCATAATATGGGGTCATAGGGGCCTATTAATGTTGATATAAAGGTCATAAATGTAATAGGGCCCAAAATCCAATGTGAAAGTGTAAATAAATATACTTTACATCATTAAATTAAGGCCAAATTAGGTCTATTTAGCTTAGAAAGGACCCTAAATCCCATGCGAATGCGTAGAACACATTACAACATTAGATTAGGTCCATATTAGTTTACAAGCCTCTTAAATTTAATGTGAAGGTGTAAATAAATACACTTTACATCATTAAATTAGGGAAAAGTTCAAGATAATTTAGCTTAGAAGGGCCCAAAACCTAATGTGGATGTGTAAAACTCATTACAACACTAGATCAAGGTGATATCAAGTTCAATTTATCATTAATTATTCCCAAATCAAGTGTGAAAATATACATGATGACATTTTTCGACAATACACTATGAAGTTGGTGGGCCCTAGTTGTATAATGTGTAGTCGATAAAAAAAGATAAAAGGGGCTCTATAGTTGAAGATGTCAACTTTGTAAAAATATTATAATTGTTTTAAGGATGAGTAGGAGGTTATAGTTTCACTAAGTTCATTGCAATATTTTGTTTGTGTCCCTCTTATTTAGTTTATTTTTTTGCTATTTTTTTGTTGCAACAATGTGTCTATTCTTTTGTTCTTGATGTGTCCCTCTCACTTTTCATAATTTTTAGTTGATATTTTTTATTCTTTTTTTATTTGGTTATAAAAAGGTGGACTCCTTTCGAAACACATTCATTATTTTTATTTTAAAATTATATATAAACATCTTATAACTTAAAATATATGCAATATACATATATATGATTATATATGTGTTGATGGTCAAAGGTAACACAACAACGTTAAAATAGAATATCTCTTCTATATTTCTCTTGAAAAAGATAAATGATCTAAAACCACCTATCTTTAAAGGTCTCTATAGTTGGTTCTCAACTATGATATTATTCAAGGTCCATGTAACCATAATGTTCAAGGGGCCTACTGGTAAACAAGTACAAATTGGATAGTATGAACTAATCTAATTTTTGGGGGATATAAAGAAACAAAAAAATATAGAACAAGGCTTAGGAAAACAACACGTGAACACAAATTTCTTTTAATTGAGACATGAAAACTTCATAATGAGTGCTTTCTTAACCAACAAAATCTATAGAATAATCCATACCATTGCATCCATTCACAGTGCATATTTAAAGCATACAACCATTCATCATAACTTTTCTTTAAAAATTTATTTTCAATAACAAAATACCATAAGCTCATCATTAAAATTAACATATCGACAAATGTCAAGAAATATCATCCATAGATAGTGCAATGAAATGGTTTCCAAATTAGGAGTCTTCTATTAATTTTGATCAAATAAGAAACATTTATGCACAACAAAGTTGACTGGAATACAAATGGCCATTGTTCATTAACATCATCATTAAACTAACAAACTTCTAAAATAAGGCTAATTGCATTAAAGCTGTAAAAATTATTTGAGTATCTATGCATAAAAAGCTATAAAAATAGTAAACTATATCTAATCTCTCTTTAGGTAGCCAATCTAACTTCAATTAGCTGATCTTTACAATGAGGAGAGAATTCTAAAATATAGACAAAATTAGCATCAATTCCTCCTATCAAATTTAAGATCCACAATCTGGGGCCCAAATCCACATTTATAGGGAAGCCCATTTAACTCCAAGTGTTTGTCTTTGCTGAAATTGTTGGAGTTGAAAAAAGGTATGCCATCTACTTCTTCAATCAAAATCTAGGTTGCAAGTCCCAACTCAGTCCTCTGCTAATATCCATGTGTTATCTCTAACTTACCAACCCTGATCCATAGTCATCTACTTGCTCAAAAATTGCCATGAAAGTATTGTTGTCCAAAAAGATAACTGAAACAATTTCTTTCACTTACCATCCTCGCGAGAAGCCCTGTGATACTCATCATAATTGGAGAAAATTTACTTCCACGTATCATCATTAGGTCTATCGACCAAGTCAGTTTTAAAATTTGAATCTTCAAATTTCTTCTCCATTGTAGCAACAATTTCTCTCAACTGA
The DNA here is from genome assembly GCA_007258455.2 of Sequoia sempervirens. Classification (NCBI taxonomy): domain Eukaryota; kingdom Viridiplantae; phylum Streptophyta; class Pinopsida; order Cupressales; family Cupressaceae; genus Sequoia; species Sequoia sempervirens. Next base: position 775,000,963 of record VDFB02281492.1, on the reverse strand, counting down.
CCAATGTCCTTGACTGCCCACCGCATATCACATTTGATGTCTAGCAGCCTATCCATGAGTGTCAACTTGGAAGTATCTCCTTCCTTCATTATTTTATCAAGTCTTTCCTCCCAATCATCTTTTATTTCCCCTAATGATTCAAGTCTCTGATCTGGAGGTGAAGTTTAATCAATAAGTTTTGAAATAATATCTTCAAAGATGCCTACCCATTCCCATATTTCATGAATGCCCTTAAGCATGGCTATTCTTTGTTCAGTGAGATTCTGTATTTTGAAAGTAGACACATTAATAGACTTTGAAATATATTCAGGGTCCTCATCACCTAAAATCTATGACTGAACCAATTCTTCATTAGAAATTTTGGCAATCACTTTCAGCTTTCCCAAGTATTGCCTGAGCTTCTCTTCCTCTTCCCACCATTTTCTTATAGATTATTCTATTGAACATTTTAACCAGTTTAAGGTGTGTAATATAATGTTTAAAACCTTCATCCAAATGCTCATCCATGTCATATTTAAAGGCATTAAACCAATTATTAGACCATGTGGCCTTCTTTTTCATTTCACTAAAGCTATCCACCTCTTTTCAGCTCATCAAAATAGGGATCTCCAATGGCATAGGCTACTCAAGAGTGAATGAAATTATTTCCTTTAGAAAAATCTTCATCTTTCCTACTTCAGCCTTAAGCTCATCTTTGGCTTGCTTATCTTTAATTAACCTTGACTTGGTGGTGGTGGAAATAATATCTATCAGGTTTATTTGTTGATTCCTAGTATGCTTCGTGTTAGCGAATAAAAGGAAACTCAATTATGAATTTAGTAGTGACTCTAAACCCATATTTACACTGATACAGATCCACTAATAGCTCTAAAAGAACACAATTACTTTTGTGGCTTTCTCTGAATTATATCAAGGTACAACTCCCTCACCAAATCTTCAAGGAATTATACTATCCTAAAGAAATCATGTGTGATTTTAACCAAAAAGTAGAAAAGGTGATGAATGCTAAATCATAAATATGAAATTAGCACGCGGGGCAGCAATACAACCAACTGTAATCAATTCAAAGATTGAAAATAATGACCATCAAATCAAATTAATATAATCATATTAGACTTCAATAAATGGAAGGTAACTAGCCCATTATTCAAAGAAAACATGACTAATCATACTCATAACACATAGGTTAACATACTTTTAAATCCTTCAATTTATAGCACACAAATTACAAACTATTGTAGACTGTCATTAATTATATTCCTCCTCAAAAACATCCCCAGATGTATCCGGGAAGATTTATTTTTCCAAAATTCCCCTTATCAATGTTCTTCTTCTAATTTATAATGTGGCTAAAGCCATTTGAATGAATACTAAAGATGCTACCAAACTAGTGACTTCTTGTATCTCAGACGTTTATTAGGAAGTTGATAAGACAATCAAATTTTTTACCAAGAATGGATATCAGCAGAGGAAATTGATTGTCACTTGAGCAGTAGCCGCCAACGGACACTTCATTACACCAGTTTTTAAATGCAATTCTTAAGGAAATCAAATGGTAGCATGTGTGAGTTGTTCGATGAAGAATTTACAACTCAATCAACACAAGTTGATCATAAATTTGAATTAAATTCATATCTCATCAATCTTGAATCAAATACAACAATCTCTAGCCAAAACTCTATAAATTCAAGTAATATCATCTCTTTCCCAACATCAATTGTGTCCAATATGGCAAGCTCCCAAAGTGATGGAAATTATGTGAATGACTATATCATTCTGGAGGAGATTGAGTGCAATCCTCTATTCAGGAATGTTTCTAATCAATTGAAAGAGGTGTTTTTAGTGCAGAGTGAAGTGGAAGAAGAGGTGCTCCAAAGCATCCAGGGTGAGGCATTTCTGATCCAAGCTCATGTTCACAATACTATCATGCTGGAGAGATTCATTTATACTATTGTTAAGACTTTTGGCTACCGAGACTGGGGCGTGAGGGCAATGGAACATCTAGTGAGGCCTGAGTTCTATCACTGCATCAGAGTGGTGATAATTAGACTCAGCTACTATCCATGGATTGGACTGGTAGTTGATGCAATTTTCATTGCATCATCCATTTAGGATGAAACTCTAGAAGAAGTTGTCGCATTATTGCATACTAGGGTGGTGAGAAATTATCTAGGGCTATTTGTGTAGTTCCTCTAGTTGCATGAGAACTTGCTTTCACCTGCTCAAATGGAATGCCTACAAGTTGTTACTGAGGGCATATGTATCCTAATATTAACTCTATCCACCTGAAACATTCTTTGCCTGCCTCTTTTTGTATCTACCAATTTGATTTTTTCCTTTGAATCAAGTGATTATAGCTTTTCCAACATAATGTTAAAATGATTTTATATATAAATAAAATGTATATCTTTTGGCATCATCTATGTTTCACATTGTTGGTTTTCTATTCACGTTGTGCTTGAAAGTAATGATCTCCATTTATATAATATCATAATCAAGTAATTAGATCAATTGGCAATAATTTAGTTTTAATTTGAAAAATCCTTCATGGATGGCAAAAAAAGTGGTTTGAATAACCTAAGAAAACCCAGCCCAAGTTCAAAATAACGTACAAAATGTCGCCCAAGCAATAGCTTATAAGAAAATTCTCCAACTTTCAACTTGTGACTTAACTTTTTTGTACATGTTGCACTTTGGGAAGTAAAAAGGGGTCAAACATGCCAAGGAAAACTTGTTGTATGAAAGATAAGAATGCTAGGTGATGAAATAAGAGGTTTGAAAAACATCACAAAACACCACCAAACTTTGAAATGGAAGATAAAAGACCGCTGAAAGCCAAGTTTAATTTATAACGTAGGAAAAACATGAAGATGACCTCCTGAATAGAGACTCAAGGAAAAATCTATAGGTAACACTAGATCTAGCTGGGGAAAAGGACTATAAGGACAAAGCAATGAACCCAAATGTAGACTAGTCCTAATCAATTAGAAATGGAATCAAGGAGAAAGAAAAATTGAAAACAGACCAAACACAAGAAAAACAAGGAAAGAAGCACCTAGACTACCAACATACCAAAATTTTGACTATGTACACGGTAGAAAACTCCTACCTCAGAAGATTCCCGACACAGTCATGGGAATCCATTGACAAGTTAAGAGAAATAGATTCCTATACGAATCAATACTGAGTGATTGTAGACCGGATGTACACCTATCCACCAAAATGCAACTGTCACTACCTAATAAATGAAGTCAACACTCTGTAGAAACTCCTTTAACAATGCCTTCTTTTCAAAAGGCCAAACCTGATCACCTGTCCCATTAGTTAAATAGTTAACATTAATACTTCCTTGTGTATGTTCACTTGAATTTTTCCATACAACACCTTCTTCAGAATTGTTTTGCACATTTTTCTCCCAACCTCCTGAACAAGAAGAAAAAAGTCCCTGAATTAGACATCCTATATATAAGTTACAAGATAAATGAAACTCATGGTTGCCATGTGTAGAAGCAATCACACTGTCCAAAGGCTCAAAATCCCCACTTGTATTTTGTAGAACAGAAGGTTTATCAAATTCCATCACTGATCTAGTAGTCACAATTTCCCTTCCAATCTCATATGTCCTAATAAAGTTGTCAGGTCTTCAAAGTTCTCACTTGTGTAGTTAAACCCTCCATAGACAACATGTGAGCCACATTTAATTATCATTGGGAGTTGAAATTGACCTTCCCCTTCAATTAGGGGATAAGATTTTACCTTTGTGGGTCTCTGTTTATGATCAACTATAGTTTTGAGCAAACAATCTCCTTCTTTCATCATTAATTGATCTTCCAAACTTATAAAAAAAGGGTTATCATAGATTTCAAATTCGTCATAATCAAATAGAGGATTACAATGAGTTGATTATCATTCTTCCTTTTGAGAGCTATCTTTCTCGAGGTCATCTTCTTTTGAACTTAAACATAAATCTTTATTCTCTACTTCTTTGAAAAGGAATGATTCATATTCAGGAGAAAGAAGGAAATATGATTTCAAACATTTCAAGCTAACTTTTGAAGGAGAGAGTCTTCCAGATGGGGAGATTAAAGTTAATGATGGATTTATTGGGATCTCTTCATCCTCCTCATCTTTAGACGAGCTATAATCACTTTCAACTTCAGCATAAGTGCATAAGTTCAAAGACAAATCAGTACAGGGGTGATTATGCTTTTCATTAGGCTGATGTAGGTTATCAAGGATGGTTAAATTCATTTTCTCCACAATAGGGTTGCTTTTAACTGAAGGCCTAGGAAAGATTTGGCAGTTGGTCTCACCCTTCATGTCTAAATTTACTTTCCATTTTCCCATTGCAATGAAATCATCTTCATCCTTCGCCGCCTCTTGTTGAGCTTGCTCAATTCCTCAGATCTTCTCTCTTTTCAAAAGCAAATGTATATCTAGTTCAAAAGAAGAAATGAATATGTGATATTGAATTTTTGCATTGGGCTTCTCTAGAGAAGAATTTTTTTGGAGAGACTGGTTGAAATGGTAGGTGAAATCCCTCATTGTCTCAGATCTATTCTTCATGATCTAAAAAAAGTGACACGGGGTAGCTGCAACATTAGTTGGAATCCCGTAGCGCTGGAGAAACTTTGTCTTAAGGGCATGCCGACTGCTGATGCTTCCCTTTTCCAATCCTCTAAACCATTCAGCAACTTTCTCAATTAAGCTCTCAATAAAAATTCTTACAAACATGAATTCATCTTGAAATCCTAAAACCTTTCTCATAGTCATCATAGCTAGAATATGCTCTTCAGGATCTTGACCATTGTGACCTAAGAATTTGGGAAATTCTTTGCAGGACCTTTTTGGTAAATCATGATATTGGGGTAAAGCAAGGGGGCCGACTTTGTTACACTAGGGATTTGAAGCTATAAGAACAAACAGAGTCACCAACTCACCTGAGAGTAAGATTAAGGAAGGGAAATTACTGTGGTGGACGAGATAGGTGTGGATTCTACGGCTAATTTTCATGTAGGTCCCTTGGTCAATGTGGAGGTGGGTTGGGCCAGTGATTATGATGGTGAGTTGGGTCGTCGTAATATTCAAATATTAGTCTTGGGGGTGGTTCAATCATATGTACAGGTGGTCATTGGGCCCACTCTTCTTCTTCTTCTAAGAAAAAGTTCATTCCCATGCAATCTGCTATGTTTCTTCTATATCTCCACACAACCGTATTTAATTGTGATATGATATCTTCTTGTTTAGCTCCAACCCAATCTAAATCTTGCTGAAAAATAGGGAAAACTTCATTATGTGGAAGTACAATCTTTTAACATGAGGTCAGGATGATTGTCAGACTTCCAACTAATTTTCCCCAATGGAGTCGCAAAAAATTTGTTAGCAAATAAAAGGGAACTCAATTATGAATTTAGTAGTAACTCTAAACCCGAATTTGCACTAATACGAATCTACTAACAACTTTGAAAGCACACAATTACTTTTGTGGCTTTCTTTGAATTTTATCGAGGTACAACTCCCTCACTAGATCTTAAAGGAATTATACTATCCTAAAGAAATCACATGTGCTTTTAACACAAAATCAAAAAAGGTGATGAACACTAAATCATAAATATGAAATTAGTGTGGAGGCTAGCAATACAGCCAACTATAATCAATTCAAAGATTGAAAATAATGACCATCAAATCAAATTAATATAATCAAATGAAACTACAATAAATGGAAGGTAACTAGCCCATTCTTCAAAGAAAACATGACTAATCATACACATAACACACAGGTTAACATACTTTTAAATCCTTCAATTTATAACGTGCACAAATTACAAACTATTGCATGCTATCATTAATTACATTCCTCCTTGAAAACACCCCTAAATCTATTCAAGAAGATTTATTTTTCCAAAATTCCCCTTATCAATGTTCTCTTTCTAATTTATAATGTGGCTAAAGCCATTTGAATGGATACTATTAAAGCTGCTACCAAACTAGTGACTTCTTGTATCCTAGACGTTTATTAGGAAGTTGATAAGACAATCAAAATTTTTACCAAGAATGAATATTGGCAGAGGAAATTGATCATCACTTGAGCAACAACTACCAAGGCACAAATCATTACATTAGTTTTTAAATGCAACACTCAAGGAAACCAAATGGTAGCATGTGTGATTTGTTTGATGAAGAATTTGCAACTCAATCGACACAAGCTAATCATAAATGTGAATGAAATTCACATCTCATCAATCTTGAATCGCATATGGAAATGTCTAGCCAAAACTCTATAAATTCAAGTAACATAATCTCTTTCCCAACATCAATTTCATCCAATATGGCAAGCTCCCAAAGTGATGGAAGTTCTGTGAATGACTATATCATTCTGGAGGAGATTGAGTGCAATCCTTTGTTTAAGCATGTTTCCGATCAACTGAAAAAGGTGTTTGTAGTGCAGAGTGAAGTGGAAGAAGAGGTGATTTGAAGCATCCTAGGAAATGAATTTATAAGCCAAGCTCATGTTAACAATACTATCATGTTGGAGAGATTCATTTATACTGTTGTCAAGACTTCTAGCCGCTGAGAATGGGGTGAGAGGGAAATGGAGCATCTAGTGAGGCCTGAATTCCATCACTGTGTCAGTGTGGCGATAAATAGACTTAGCTACTATCCACGAACCAGGATAGTAGCTGATGCTATTTGCATTGCATCAACCATTCAAGATGATCCTTTGGAAGAAGTTGTGGCGTTAGTGCATATTGGGGTAGTGAGAAATGATCTGGGGATATTCATGCAGTTCCTCCAGTCGCACGAGAACTTGCTTTCACCTACTCAAATGGAATGCCTGCAATTTGTTACTAAGGGAATTTGTGTCCTAATATTCACTTTGTGCACCTGAAAATTTCTCTTCTTGCCTCTTTTTGTATCTACCAATCTGGTTTTTTCCTTTGAATCAAGTGATTATAGCTTTTCCATCATAATGTAAAAATGATTTTATATATAAATAAAGTGTATATCTTTTGGCATCATTTATGTTTCACATTGTTGGTTTTATGTTCATGGTGTGCTTGAAAGTAATGATCTCCTTTTATATAATATCATAATCAAGTAATTAGACTGGCAATAATTTAGTTTCAATTTGCAAAATCGTTCATGGATGACAAAACAAGTGGTTCGCTTAACCTAAAAAACCCCCACCTAGGTTCAAAATAACATACAAAATACTGCCTAAGGCATAGCTTGTAAGTGAAGTCTCCAACTTTTAACTTGTGACTTAACTTTTTTGTATATTGCACTTTGGGAAGTAAAAAGGGGTCAAAAATTACAAGGAAAACTTGATGTATGAAAGATAAGTATGCTAGGCAGTGAATTAATAGGTTCGAGAAACTTCACAAAACACCATCGGAGTTTGAAATGGAAGACAAAAGACCGCCAAAAGCCAAGTTTAATTTAAAACATAGGCAAAACATGAAGATGACCTCCCGAATAGAAACTCAGGGAAAAATATATAGGTAACACTAGTTGTAGCTAGGGACAAGGACTATAAGGACAAAGCAATGAACCCAGAATGTAGACAAGTCCTAATCCATTGGGCATGGAGTCAAGGAGGAGGAAAAAACCAAAACAAACCAAACACGAGCAAAACAAGGAAAGAAGCACCTAGACTATCAACACACCAAAATTTTGACTATGTACACGCTAGGACAATCCTACCTCAGGAGATTCCTGAGATAGTCATGGAAATCCATTGAGAGGTTAAGAGAAATAGCTGCCTGTATGAATCAATACTGAGTGATTGTAGACTGCATGTACACCTATCCACCAAATTGCAACTGTCATTTCCTTGATAAACGAAGTTAGCACTTTGTAGAAACTCCTTTAACAATGCCTTCTTTTCAAAAGGCCAAACCTAATAACACATCCCATTAGTTAAATAGTTAACATTAATACTTCCTTGTGTATGTTCACTTGAATTTTCCCTTACAACACCTGCTTCAGAATTGTTTTGCACATTTCACTCCCGACCTCCTGAACAAGAAGAAAAAATTCCCTGAATTGGACATCCTATATATAAGTTACAAGATAAATGAAACTCATGGTCGCCATGTGTAGAAGCAATCACACTATCCAAAGGCTCAAAATCCCCACTTGTAGTTTGTAGACTATAAGGTTTATCAAAATCCATCATTGATCCAACAGTCACAATTTCCCTTCCAATCTCATATGCCCTACTAACTGATCCTAATAAAGTTTTCTGGTCTTCAAAGTTCTCAAGTGCTTGTGCATTTAAACCCTCCATAAACAACATGTGAGCCACATTAAATTATCATTGGGAGTTGAACTTGACCTCCCCTTCAATTGGGGAATAAGTGTTTCCCTCTGTGGGTCTTTGTTTATGATCAACTATAGCTTTGAGGAAACAATCTCCTTCTTTCATCATTAATTGACCTTCCAAACTTATAAAAAGAGGGTTATCACAGATTTCAAATTCGCATAATCAAAGAGAGGATTAAAATGATTTGATTTTCATGCTTCCTTTTGAGAGCTATCTATCCCAAGGTCATCTTCTTTTGAACTTAAACATAAATCTTTATTCTCTACTTTGAAAAGGAATGATTCATATTTAGGAGAAAGAAGGGAATACGATTTCAAACCTTTTAGGCTAAATTTTGAAGGAGATAGTCTTCTAGATGGGGAGATTAAAGTTAATGATGGATTTATTGGCAGCTCTTCATCCTCCTCATCTTCAGATGAGCTATAATCACTTTCAGCTTCAACATAAGAGCATAAGTTCAAAGACAAATCAGTACAGGGGTGATTATGCTTTTCATTAGGTTGATGTAGGTTATCAAAGATCGTTAAATTTATTTTCTCCATAGTAGGGTTGCTTTTAACTGAAGGCCTAGGTAAGATTTTGTAGCTGCTCTCACCCTTCATGTCTGAATTTACTTTCCATTTTCCCAATGCAATGAAATCATCTTTATCCTTCACCGACTCTTGTTAAGTTTGCTCAATTCGTTGGATCTTCTCTCTTTTCAAAAGCATACATTTTTCTCTTTGGATCAAAGGATTTTCTAAATGTGTGCTACTAGAAATTCAAAGCCTGAAATTCCTTTGTTGCTAACTTAGCCAATACCGAAGAAGAACAAGAATAAAATCCCAATTGCATGGGGAAAGAATGATAGACAATCTTATGTTGTGAGGAAAATTTAGCATTTACGTCTACATCCTATCGAGTAAACTCCATTAAAATCCATCTATCACCACAACACCTTGGAAGCTTAAAAGGGTGACCATCAAAACCAAATAATCTGAAATAAGTAAACTTGGGGTATTGAATAAACCAATACCCACATTCCCAAATGAACTCCATAGCTTCCTGTGACAATCTGGAACCAATGTCACCTGCTAGCTAATTGATTACAACATATAAAAAGGCATCGTTGACCCTTTTGAAATGTTTTTCTGCCTCCTTAAGCTCAAGTTGGTCATAATGTTCCCAAAGCTTCTTTTGATCTAGGCCATCATCCATTGACCCTTTAGTGTTCAACCCAGTAAACCATCCAATCCTTTCTACATAGTAAATGACATAAGAAGACATATAAAATGTCTTAGTTTGTGTTACTTTAAGGAGTTGGTCATGAATGTTATATGAGATAATCTGCCCCCAATCCAAGTATTTCTTTCCATCTAGAATCAATTGGATGAAAGGAAACATCCAATGTTCAAAGACAGGAATTTGGTTTTCCAAATACTCTAGCCAGTAATGTGATCATATCCCCTATATCTTCAGAAAAATCTGACCTCTTGGGGTTAGGTGGCACTTTCTTCACTAACTTCTTTTCTTTCTTCATCCACCATTTGTTGATAAGATTTTTGTTCCCATCCACATTCTTTTCCCATAGGTCAAGTGCTTTAGCTTCAGTCATAATCTTAAGATTCAGGTAAGGAGGAAGGTCAAAAATGTGTCTGATCATTGTTGAGGTTAAATCAATAATAACATTACCATGTGCATCAATGCATTTCCTCTAAGTAGGATTGTATGTTTGTGCAACATTTAGAATAAACTCGGGACACTTTACAACAATAGGAAAACTGGCCACATGAGCTAGCCTAGACTCTGCAATTGTCTTTGTTCTTGGGGCAACATCCTCTTAAAAGGAAGTTGTGCGGAATTGCTCCAAACCCATGTGTCCCACCAATGTGTCAGTGATGTTCATGACCTCAAACCCAAACTTATATGGTACTAGGTTCCCTTAGAACTTATACTTCATAGTAAGAGGCACTTGTTTTGGCTTTAATCTCTTAGCCTTTGTTGTCATTGATGTTCCTTCAGATGTTCCCTTAGTAGGTACTTCCTCAGTAGCCATTTCCTCTTCAGAGTCAGGCATTTGTTAGTTATCATGCAATGCTAACAATTATTAGGAAAACGGAAAGATATGTGAGGAGAAATTTAAATAGAACCATTCTTATTATATCAACATCAACTCAAGCTAAAGTCTAATTCAACGAGTTAGTTCAACATCTTCAATTTTTAGGTTCAAGACATAACCAAGAACTTAACTATTTTAAGCACAAAATTGAAGCCTATCAGAAGTTAGGATTGGGTCATGACTAGGCACCTACACCTAAAATGGTAAACAAGTTGAGTATCAATTCGTGGTTTGATCCCGTAATGTTCAAGAGTCAAAATTGGGTCATGACTAGGAACCTATACATATGTTAACATAGAATTTAAGTGCAATTCCATAGTTTGATCATGTAGTGTTTAGGAATTGGGATCAGGATTGAGTCCTCACTAGGAAACAACACTTTAACCAAAGATGTTAGGGAAAGGGTTTTGTTGGGTTATGATCCTGATGTTGAATCGGAAGTCAAGATCAGGTTATGATTCAAAACCAACCCCTTTGTGATGAATAGATATAAGTAGCTTCCTAAATTTTGATCTTGATATGATATCAAGAATCAGGATCGGGACTTTTTCATGCTTCAGACCTTACATATGCCATGGTGAAATAAGGTCAAATCGGACTTCCGATCCCAACTATGTTTGTGAGTATCGAGATCGGGGTGTTACCAAGAATGAAACTTAACAATGTAGCCAAGGTTTGGTGTCGACCGGACTTTCGATCCTGATGGTAATTCGGGGATTGGAACCAAAAGTTCAATTAGTACTTTTTGAAAAGTTTATAACATGATTATGGTGTCAATACGACACCCGATCTCGATTTTGGGATCGAACAAGTGAAGGAACCTAGACCAACCAGTGGAAAACTCCAAGTGGAGTTTTGATTCCTAGCCCTAAAATACATGCGGGAATTGGGTATCAAAGGGAAACAATAATGAAGGAAACAATTCATGTAATAATATCTCCAAACTATGCCTTCGAGATTGAATTCGTGTAGAGATCAAGAATTTTTTGTTTTGAAATGACCATAACTTCAAATTTATCATTTCAGACCTCATTGAACAGGAAAACCCTAAGCTGAACATGGATGGACAATCCTGGTAAGCTGGCTGAGAGAAGCTATTTGGAAAACCATAAGCAAAGAGGAAAGAAAAGTACTGTGGTTGAGGTTAGAAAGAAAATGCCGAAGATTGTGAAGAAAACAATGAAAACAAAAAAAGAAAGAAAAGGAAATAGAAAGCAATAACAAAATGAAGAAAAGAAATGCAAGAAAAGAACCTACCTTCAAACACAACCAAATTCTATGACATGGCTAAATCCTTAAATATAGTCTGACATGCTTTAATACGGAAGATGGATGCGTCGAGGAGTAGTCGAGATAAGCTTTGTGAATGATTAAACAATATTAATTAGAACACTCAAGATCGGGTATCATAAATGTGGGGTGGAATGAAGATACTGTGGGGTGATCAGTGGAATGAGACAAACAAAGTAAGGATAATAAAATAGGGTGGGGTCAAAAATGGTGAATGAAGAGAATATGGTCAATTGGGTGGGGGAAATGAACTTTGAAAGTTTTATGATTACAGTGACTGTGGCTTGGGTTCTAAAGAGCAGAGGAATTCGAAGTCAGGATCAGGGTGGAAGCAGAGACAAAAGATTTTTGAAAAGTTCTTGGTGATGGTCTTGTTCAAGTTGTCAAAATAAACCATGCTAGGGAAACAATCAAAATTTGAGTTGGGTCAAAGCAGGAATCCACACACTGGAGGTTGATCGGTTGAGTCTAGCTACTCAGGACACGAAAGGGCAGAGGCAAACATGGGGACCCGAGATGGGACATGCACAAAAACTTATACTTTGCAAAGCAATAAGTATCGAGTCTGATCTGCAACGAACCTAAAGAACAGATGAACACAAAGAAAAAGGCAGGTTGGGTTGGGACTGGCTGGTTTGATAACAGTGTGTTCTGATCAGAATCAAAAACAAAAACAGGCAGGAGAAAAACTAGTCTCAGGCATCAAGCGAACACCAAGAACAAAACAAACAAAGAGGCCTATTTGACCATGAAAATAGGGGTGGTTATGCAAGGCACAACAATATGTATGTACATCTCTCCTGTATGTGTGTATATCATGTATATATTTTTTATACACACATATATACATATGCACATATATATATACATGTATATATATGCATATACATATCTACTTACATTTATAGATATGTACATATATGTATATATGTGTGTGTATATACATATGTATGACCGATTCTATGTGCAATAGTGTAATGTTGGTAAAATATATTATTATTTATGTATATATGTACATCTCTGTCTTTATGTGTGTGTGTACATATATATATGACCAATTATATGTTCAATAGTGTATTATTGGTAAATAGTTCTATTACTCTTATTGCACTTAAGTTCTTTGTAAAGAATAACATAATGAAATGGCAACCATTAAAAAAAATAAAAAAAAATAACATGTTAAAGAATTATGATTAGTGGTAAATTTAATCAGTACATTGTCAATTTGATTAAAAATTATTTATATTTACATATATATATATACATAATTGTATTGATCAAATTACTTTAGTGATAGAAAAATTACACCTAACAATCGAAAACAACTTTACCAACATAATTATATATTCATATCTAAATACAAATATAATGTACCAACTAAACAAAATTTAGCACGAACATTAACACTTTGACTTGCCTTTATATTTTTATATTGATCAATGATTACTATTCCACTCTCTTGTTTTTTACAACGTGCAAGGATTAAAAGGATTAAAACTATTTACCTACAATGCATCATTGCACGTTGACTTGGTCTTATATTTTAATACTGTCCACTAATAGCGCCGACATATGACACTTTGAGTTCAATCTGAATTTTTATAGTATTATTTTATTATTTTGGTTTTCTAGAAGGTAATGCATTTCAAAGAACATAAATTTAACATAACACATCATATATATACCCTAACTCCCTTCATTCCCACATAATCCAATATATTTTAATATGGAGAACTAAATTCCATATATTTGTAAGAATAGTTTGCCATCTCCCATGGATTGCAGAGGACAAAAGCTTAATCAAACGATTCACTTTTAAATTTAGTTTGTAAATGTCATTGGATGGAATCATTGCCAAACCATTCTGTCTTTCGGAGAACATTCATATGGCGATGGAGGTCAATCTAATGAAGTATATATATAAATATAATTTGACAGAGGTTAAACAATAATAGATGAGTATTGAAAATATTGGTAAGTGTATTTAGTTGACTCAATAATATGAAAATAATGTATTTAGATGTCTTTAAATACTAATTTTTGAGTATATTTATGTGATAATCTATTGTCTTATTCTTTAAAGGCATTTTTTTGGGCATTATTTGTATTCAATAATTATTCAAATTTGTATAGCATACAAAGAGCTATTGTTACAAAAATAACAATTGGAACACTAAAGAGAACAACATTTACTTTAGAATCACCATCTAGGAAATTTGTATGCTTGTCTCTGATATGTCAATCTTTAACATATCCATAAAGGTTGTTTATTCAACTGTTGACATACGAGAACTTACTTCTATTGATATGGTAACCTTCTCAAGTTATTTTTTAATATTATCAATCTTTTCAAACCACCTCAAAGTAAATAAGTTTACAAATCAATATTTGTGGACTCAATCCAAAATTAGTCAAACTTTTTTCTAAGATTTTAAATAGTAAGAACATCTAGATCACCTCTTTTTACATTAGAATGACTACTAGATCTATCAATCATGAGGTATTATACATTATTAGTCTTGACACATTCTAGATATGGGGGTCTTATTAGACAACCAAAACTAGGAGCTAAACACACAAAAATTCATACCACAATTTAACTTGCAATTTATTCAAATTTGATGTAGGAGCGTCTAGGTGAACTAGCCATCCACATCACCCAAAAATAGTTTTATTTTGATTTCAGCTTTTTTATTTGATTTCAAATTCATGCTGCATCTTTTAAGGTTGTGAATGATTGTGAAGTTCAAATTATTTTAGTTTTCATTTGAGACAATTGAGTGACATTATTCATTCTTTCGTTTGACAAAATGTTATATTTCAATTTGTATATTTAGTTTCGGTTCAATAAAGTTCATTTGATTTCGGATGTTTGATTATTACAATGAGATGAACAATTAATCTTTATTTTACACAATGTAATTTCCTCCTACTCCTACTCTTCAATTAGAAATCTGATTACATTAAAACCAAGTGATTGCCAGTTTTAATTTTTAATAAGAATAAAAAACTTAGAAATATTTTATGCCAGCATATGGATGGTGGGTTGTGTGATTTGAGGGAGATAATGAAGATTCAAGGGACATAACATAATCCAGGAGGTCTCGCCATCAAGTGCGGAGTTATAAAAATTTAAATAGAATATAAATGCTCATCAAGAGAGCATGCACCAGGTAAGAGAAGAAGACAATGTTAAAAAGAAAGGAGTGAAGGTAGAGGCGCGAAAAAGAGGAGAGCTGAAAGGGAAATAAATGAAGTAAATTGACCAAATTCCACACCACCAAAGAGAATAGAATATGAGTGGAGACAAAACAAAGAAATAGCATAGAGGAAAAATATTAAGGAACTGTAGAAGAATTAGATATGCAAAATGAAATGTAATCAGGGCGGTTGGAAGAGTAAGATTTGATAAGCTGCAGATTTATATTTTCCCATAGACTGAACAAATAAAAAATTTGTATTTGAAATCCAATTGTTTAAGTTTCTGAAATGAGAAGATGAATAGTGGAGAGTAAACTGAATTTGTAAATTGTTATGGTTTATTGTCTATGGGAAAAATAATTAAATTAGAAATTCAATTTGAATGGAAGTAGAAATTTAATTCCTAGAATGTTCAATTGATTGGGTTAATTAAATTGTCATAATTTTTTTGGAAAGTTGAAAAAAATTAAACCCACAAATGAAATCATCAATCAAAATAAATTTGGCTACAAAATTTGATAGTCTAATAAGGCTCTCAACTCCGAGCTACATCAACTAGTATTAGGGCTAGATAAAAGGTTTGTTTAAGAGGAGAACAAAGGTAAAACTCATTATAAAAGAAAGAAGAGTGAATACAAGTAGAACAGGTTGCTCTTTGGTGAGGTGTGTGAGAATAAAACTGATTTTTGCAACTATAGAGAAGTGAGTGTGTGAAGTGTGTCAGCGATCCTACAATAGAGATAAAGCTGGGTAGAAGGTGCATGAACTTTCTCCATTAAGGGAAATTTGGTACAAAAATTCTTCAAAGAAACATCTTCCAAAGTCTCAATTGGGTGGAGGATGGTGAGTTAGTTTGGTGTAGGAAGTATCTATGACTACAAAGGGTGTTGGCTCTAACGTGTTTGTGTGTAGGTTACAAAATTTGTACATTAAGAGATTGAGAAGATATCTTCCAAAAAGAGGACAAGATGGGTTATGAAGAGGTTGGTAAGAATATTATTTGTAGAGTAGTGAGAAAGAGGATTTTTAGAATTTTTTATGATGTGGTGTTGAAACTTTATGCAAGATTGGATGTTGTTGAGGCTGGTAAAAATATGGAAGGTAAAATAGATGAAAGAAACCATGAGGAATAGTTATGTGTAGATTGTGTGATAGAGGATGAGAAGTGTAAACTTGAATAACACATGGATAGGATAGAGTGCTATCTCGAGGAAGGAGATGAAGATTGGAATGAGTGTGAGGAAGTGGATATCTCTCATGAGGTAGAGAGAATCGAGAAGAAAAAAAATATCTTAGAAGAGGAAATCAAAAAGAAGAGTAGCAGAAAATAGTTTTGTAGCCATTTGGTAGGGGTTGAATGTAAGGATGAACATGTGAAGGAAGCCCACACAAGTGGAGAAGATAATGAGAAACAATTTGCAGTGATAGTGTGTGAAAAAAGTGAGTTATATG
The DNA here is from genome assembly GCA_007258455.2 of Sequoia sempervirens. NCBI lineage: Eukaryota > Viridiplantae > Streptophyta > Pinopsida > Cupressales > Cupressaceae > Sequoia > Sequoia sempervirens. Next base: position 774,984,596 of record VDFB02281492.1, on the reverse strand, counting down.
AAGCAAATGATGCTTGAAAACCAAAGTCATAGATAGTAATGGTCCCAAATTTGATGAGGAATTTGAGGAATACAATGATGGATCCTTGCAGAAAGAAGAAATGATGAGAATCAATGATTTTTTAATAGTGGAAACTGAAAAATTTATGGAGAAGAAGCAATTGACTACACAAAGGGAAGATGGTTAATAAGGGCCATTGGGGAGACATGATTTTCATTATTCTTTTTGTAATACTTTGTTAGTAGGCAAGAGAAAAATTGCAATAGGATGTGAAGTGTATGATATTAAAGAAGAGGTCCGCATACAAGATGATAAAAGAAAAGACAAGAAGGAGTTTGCAATTGAAGCATTTCTTTGAGAGGGGGTGATCGAGAGAAGTTTTGAGGTCACAGTTGTGGTAAAAGAAAAGAGGAGTGTAGAAATAATTAGTCCCTTGGAGGACATTTTTATGAATGTGGAAGGCATTCAAGAAACATTTGCACCATTAAGACTTGAAAAAATCCTTGTGCAAAAGGAAGATGAAGGGGAGAGTGAAGGAGGAAGAGCATGTATTGTTGGAGGCATGAAAAAGGAGAGAAAAGAAAGTTTCAATAGTTCTTGAGAGGCAAGATGAGGTTATAAAATTGAAGGAGAGAAACCAATTGTAGTAGTGATAAGTCATTTCAAGGACACATAGATGAATATGATGGTGAATGGTGAAGAAAAAAATTTGTAGTTGGACATGGAAGAGGAAAAATTGTAGAAACAGAGGTAAATTTTAAATTGTACAAAGAGTATCCTAGTTTGCATAAATTTGAATTTGAAAAAGTATAAGAGAAGAGCATGGAAATGTTAATGGTTGAGATGCATCCTAGAAAATTCCATCATGTTGATATGGAAAGAAGAAAGGTTAAAGATGAAGATGTAGGTATAAAAAATGAGAATATGAAACTCGTTAATTTCCATAGTTTGGATATCGATACATGCATAGTTGAAGTGGTGAGTGAACATTGGAGATTTTTTTTTTTTTGGAGGAGGATAGATAATGGTGGGATAATTACCACAAAGGTAGAAGATGTGAGTGGAATTTGGTGGAGGTTGTAAGGATATGGTGAGTTAGATCCCACAAATGAAGAGAAGGAAGGAAGCATTAGGTCGAGGTGGATGGTACGTGGTGGGTTGAATCCCAAAAGAAGAATGAGAGGAAGATTTATTTGGAAAGAGAATTCAGCTCATGGTGGAAGAAGTTCAAAAAAGAGATATGCTAGTGAAGGTAGGATTTGATAGAGGAATATGGTGAGTGTTCTAGCTAAGTGTTGGAAAGGGCAGATTTTTTGGTATATAGTAGGTATATATTGAACAATCTATTATCATTGAATACTTGACTACAAATATTATGATTAGTGATATTTCAGTCTCAGAATTATAATCTTGGGTAGATAATATATGATGGTGGATTCATCCTCCTTGCGGATCATGTTTAAGTTCTGGACCTGGTTGGTTGTTGATCATGTATCTTAATTTGGTAATATGATTGAAGTGGATATTTTTGTCTCACCTCAGTACAGTGAATGTAGCTGTGTGGATGAGTAAAAGTGAAATTATTTAAAATATTTTATTATCAATATTTAATTTTATCTAATGACTTTTTGATTGTAAATAAAGTTTGAATGATATTTATTAAGATATTGAATTTGATATGATATAAGATTAATATATCATTTGAAATATGAAAAGTTTAGTGGTGTGATCCATTCAAAAATAATGATTACTGTGATTATGTTTCTTGTACGTGAATTTTTCTAAATTTGGTTGTGGTGAAATTATTGGATCGATCAAGGATAAGTTATCTAGATATTAAACTACAATTAAACATTGTGGTTAATGCGGATCTTTTCAAATCATTGTGGTGACATCCTTTTAATGGGGTTGAACAAGGCAAGTGCATTCTCATTTTGTACTTTTCATTTTGGGTATACTCATATTATATTGTGGATTGGGCATCCACTGTGATTTTTCCCCTAACAGGGTTTCCATGTAAAAAAAAAATTGGTGTTGTGGTATTGTGATTACTTTCTTTCTGACGATGCATGTTTATTTTGTTGATTGATTAAGTTAAGTGACAACAATTAAGTTGAATTTTTGCACAACACTGATTCACCCCCCTCTCAGTGTTGATTGTTTCCAAAAATTGGTATCAAAGCTAGTTCCTCGAAAGAAGTCTTACAGCTTGAGGAGATCTTGGAAAGTGTTTCTCAATGGATATAAGTAGTCTTCAACAACAACTTATGGTGGCATTCGATGATGTTGACCAGATAAATTCTGAGAATCGAGAACTGCAAGAAAATTTTGAGAATGCAAAAAAGTTCATTCAGTCACTAAAAGACAAGATCAATGAATCAAGGGAGAAAATAAATGAATAATGTGGTTAGCTCAAATAGATTAACAAAATCATGGAAGATGAACAACTCAGTTTGGCTCTAAAAGAGAAAACAAAAGAATGTGAAATGATTTCCAAAGAGAATCTTGCGTTGAAGCAAGTGATGGAATCTATCATGATGAAAATGACCAAGGAGATTGAGGACAGGAAGAAGAATGAAGAAAAGCTTGCACAGTCTTTGAAAGAAAATTCTAAACAATGCAGCTGACTAGATAATGAATTGGAGCAATCCAAGAATAATGAAGTGCTTGAAAAGTAGCTTGATGATCTCAAAGATAAACTTGCCACTACAAATGAGTACAAGGCAAAATTCAAAGCAAGCTCAGCTAAACTTGATGTATTAATCAAAGGACAAAGGATTGATGGTGACAAATGAGGTCTTGGATATGAAGAAGGAGATATTTCTAGATTTGGGAAAAGGAACTTTAGAAAAAGGAAATCTAGACAAGGAAGATTTAGACAAGGAATTCAGATGAAAGGAGCTAAAGAGATCTAGTAAGGCAACCAAATGCTCAAAGATTTAATGGCTATTGTTGTGTTTGCAAAAAAATTGGTCATATGGGTTATCAGTGTAGGAGTAGAATGAATACAAGTAGCCCATCATTCTTAGGTTAGTGTTTTAATTGCTATAAGTATGGTCATAAGTGAAGTGAATGTAGAATTATGATGAACAAATTTCATAGAGATTTTAGATGGTATGCATGTAATAGATTTGGACATATTTCTAACCAACGCAGATCAAGAAAAAGTCAGTGGAATAGTTGGCTTGGACATAGAAATGTTGTGTGCGACAACTGCAACAAATTTAGCCACATTGCCAGATTCTGCTGCAACAGAAGAGGTTCAGTAAAATAGAACATGCAATAGGATGTTAAAGGAAAAGGAAATGTCACTACTAATGACATCAAGAAGCAAATGCAGAAGAAATGGGTGATGAAGAATCCCTCTATAGAAGGAAATGGACCTGCACCAAAAGCAACTTTTGGTAATTCCTTAGGGAATTAATTTTAGGTCTTTGGCATAGGGGGAACTATCAAGAAAAACTCTTAAGCACCCTCTTGCAGGTGAATGATACTTGAATCTAGATATGTCTAGTACGAGAATTGACACTTTTCAAATGATGTTTGACTAGTTAGAAGCATTAGTGAAGAATACTGTCAGAGATCTGCATAAGAGTCATCTATCCTGATGACTAAAAGGAAGGAAACCAGATGAATTAGGGCAAGGGAATTTATTGCAAAATAAAGGAGTTAGGTATGTGGAGAATAAAAGGAATGACTTCAACCCTCATTTTTCATATTGCATTTGGAGAAAAGTGGTTTGAAGAGCTTTGAAGTGATCATTGCGAATTTGTGGAGAGACTCAAGCATAAAGGAGAATCTACAATCAAATTCTATTTTTTCCCCTAAAAGGTATTTATTGAAAAATTGTAAATTTGTGTGATTGCAATCATGTCTACTCATTTGATAGTCGAAGTTAAGGATAGGTCACATCCAAAGTTCAAAAGGAATCCATTTAAGTCCATAGATACAAAGCCCTTAGGAGCATTTTCATCCTTGTCATACAGAGTCCTACATATTGAGGATATTAGGGCTTATGTGCATGCAAACATTGAAGATTTGGGAATCTCTCATTTGATGGATTTGTGATCTCATCATATAATTCAAGAATATTATACTGTGAAACAAGAATTTAAAACCCTAGAAGATAAGAAATTTGTGCAATTTGTGAAATTCCCTATATTTGAAGAAGATGAATGGGTTTGATAGATGTTGAGTTGTATCCATGATGAAGTCATGTCGTTAGATGTGTCATTCAAAATAACAATAGAGCTATATGTGCAGTCACAGGACTAAATTCCACCTGTATATTTCTAGTTTTGAAGTCTGTGAAGAATGATAAGGTTACTAAAGCAACAGCTCACAATGGGAGAAAAGAGAAATGACGATAAACAATATTGCCATAGTGGATGTAAAATTTGCATCAATTCTTATTAGATATAAGATTTATCACTCAAGCTAAGAGAATTACGTATCCAACACAGCTATCTACGTTGCATATGAAATGGTAAAAAAAAAATGTAGACTATTATTTATGTGAATTGCTTAGAAGCTAGTTATTGGAGAATTTGGGAAAAGTCAAAAAGGATAAGAAGAACACATTCAAGTACGGTAAGTTGCTGATATGTTTGTTTTTCTACTTCTCGGGTGAGGAACCGGGAGTTGGTAAAGTTCAATGGTGTAATGATATGTTGGTAGTTGTTCAGATATGGAATATGTTATGTGGACTAGGTGATCGATAGACTTGTAATGCAATCCTTTAGGGATACTTTAAAAGTGTTTAGAATCTGATGCACGCTAGAGAAAGAATTATTGCCACAATAGTGGAATAGTACAAAGACATTATTTGCTTCATGGTAGACATTGACCAGTGCCATATGGAAACTACTAATCCTATAATAGTTTGGATCATGCCTATGGGTTATGAAGTAGATGAGAATATTCTAAGGATGTATGCAAAACACTTGCTAAATTCACCACTTGATCAAGGAGAAGTAAGCTTTGGTACTTATGCAGACAAAAGCTTGCAGGTTCATTCAGAATTGAAAATGCCCATGATAGTCAAAAGGGTAAGTAAAGAGAAAAAAACTTTTGTAGAGAGTATAGGAATTCCTATGCATAAAATAAAAGGAGTAAGAATGCAAAGAGATGAAGCTGAAGAAACTAAGAAGAAAGAAAAGGCAGAATTAGCTAGTCAGAGAACATCTCCTACTCACACTAAAAGTTCCTCTGCAGCTCAATCAAATCAAGCCGAGGCTTCCAAAAAAAGAAAGAATAAAAGAACAAGATCTTACAAAGTTGTGTCTATAGATGAAGAGGAATACACTGATTTAGAAGAAGTAGTAAGGGAGATAAAGGCTACTAGTACACAGGCTGTCAAATTGAATAAAAGAAAATCTTCTAGCAGAGGAGAAGAAGTAAAGAAAAAGGCCAAAATTGACAAGCCCAATATGTTTGTTGAGGAAGTTGAGAATGCAGTAGTAAAAAATGGAAATATAAAGCCACTCTGTGATTGGTATGATATCTTTGATGAATCTAGTAAGAGAAATCTTGAAGTAACAATAAAGCATATGAATGTTTTTAGTAAAGCTCTTGTTGAAATCATGTCTGGTTTTCCTACAAGTCTATATAATGCTTTGGAGTCTAGGAGGTCGAGTGCCTTATCAGAAGAAGAAAATCTGAAGAAGAGAGTCCTAGCCAATTTGTGCCCAGAAATGACAATTGAAGAAATGGATTTATTCGTTGAAAAAGCTAAAAGGGAATTTAAGAGAAAAACAAGAATACATAAACTCATAATTGGTGAAACTGACACTGTTGTCAGTGAAACTAAGGAAATTTTGGAAGAAATTTTGTCAAGGGATAAGATTAAGATTGAGGAAATCAATACTGAAAATGTTCAAGGAAATGAGGAAGTGAATGTGGAGGTAAATGGATTAGAAGAAGAGAATGTGAATGAGGAGAACATGAATGTGTCTAATCCTCCAGAATTTAAGGATATTTTGACTTCTCTTGATGTGGAAAATATAGAGACACCTGTGGTAACTAAGGTCCCTGTTGAGGTGTTAGCTGAGGAAAAAGAGGTGCATACTGAAGAATCTGAAATTCCTAAAGTCAATCCTGGAGTAGAATCGAAGGTTGTAAAGAAAAAGGATCAAGAAATCATAATAGAGGAAGTGAAGGAATCTTTGTTGGAGCAACAAGAAGAGTCAGATCTTGAGTTAGATGAAAGCTTAATTAACCTATCCAGTTTCTCCAATTCAGATGATGAAGATCACTAAAATTTCTCAAGCCAAAGCTAGTGAGTGGATACTAAAATCTCACATAAAGGACAATGAACTGCTAAAGCTTGCATCTAGTGTCTTACAAAAAATAATGCCTACTTATGTTATGGACCCATCAGGTTCCTCCACCAGTGAGTTAAACAAGCTAATAAATTTTGTAGATTCGCATTTTAAATATTTTGAGAAATCAACCTTGATTAAAGAGAAAAAGGAGTTCAAGGAGAAGAGAGTTGGTAGCCTAAATGAATTAATTGCCAAAGACAAAGTGCTGTTAGGAACTTGCATTAAAAATATTCAAGGTACTATGTCTAAAGGAGGAAAAGTGTACAAATCTTGCTTGGTATTGTCAAAATTTACTAAAGCAAATGAGAAGAAGGTGAAAGACATTGAATAGTAGTTGGTCACTATCTCCAATAATTTTCACCCATTAGTTGGTAGTGTTTGTAAACAAGAAAGTCAGGTAATGTCTTTACTCAACCAAATAAAGAGCCTGAAACTTGAAAATGAAAGAATTATTGGTAGAGTATGTGAACTCAGGGGACTTATAAGTCCAAAGGTTGAGATAATGGTGAATGCTATGAAAGAAGTTAAAGATGATATCACCGCTCCTGATCGGGTAAGCCTCGAAGCAACAAAAACTTTTTTCATATCTACTTCATGGTTATATAACCATTTGGGAGAGTTTGAGAAGTGTCTGGGAATCAAACTTAAGTGAATTGAAGAATAATTTTCCAGATATCTTCAAATTTTTGTAAGTATCAACAGTTTTACAATTCTGGATTCCCCAATTTTGTCATTGATGTCAAAGGGGGAGAGAGTGCAATGAAAAATGCCTTGACATTCTTAAGGGGAGCAATATTCTAAATTTTGGCAGTTTTGGTAGTGTACTTACCAATTTTGACACTTAGTCATTTTTTAGTAAGTGTTGACATCAATGACAAAGGGGGAGATTGTTGGCAGATGGCTTCTAGTGTTGTCATTGATGGAAACTAAAGTCATTTCCATGGTTCTTAGATCAATATCTTGTCATACCAGCAAATAAAGAGAAATAATGTGTGTTATCGACAGAATACTTGAAGAACAGGGTATCTGGTCAGTTAGTTAATCTGTCTACTTCACCAGATCATCATTTTGAGCTGTGGACCCTTGGGATTGCTTGTTGAGCATGTATATTATCTTATTACTAAATTTTGTCATGTTGCATTAGTTGCAATATGAGCTTGGAGTTCTAATAGGATGTTTTTTGTCTACTTGCTCGCTGTAGCCAACTCAATGAATGTGGCACATTGTGGATGTGTAAAGTGAAATTATTTAAAATATTTTTATGTTCAAATATCTAATTATGGGTCCCAACTATAGTCTAGCCAACTTGTTTCGGTGCACTTCAAAATTGTTCATGATTTGGGCTGATAGTTGATAATATTTCCAAGCTTTATTAAGGCCAACCTATAGCGACTTGATTTCTAGATGTGGATGTATATAAGAGATTCAATATATCATTTGAGATATGAGAAAGGAAGTGTGGTGGTGTGTTGTGATCATCAAGAACAATGATTAGGTGATTATGCATAGTTTCTCTTGTGCATTAAAATTTTTGTAGAGCGAGTTGTGCAGAGCAAAGTAGAATTATTGAATCAATCAGAAGGACAAGAGATTATCTACAGAGCTAATTGGAACTATAATCAAGCATTATTGATGCTATTTCATCAGTTCATTCTTTTAGATCTACTTCAAATCATTGTAGGGAAGTGAGCCCATTCTTTTTTATTAGTAAGCTCTAGGTAGTGAGCTTGAATGCAAGTGCATTCCCATTTTATACTTTTCATTTTGGGTATACTCATATTATAATGTGTATTGGCCATCCACTATGTTTTTTCCCCTAACAAGGTTTCCACGTAAAAAAATTCTGGTGTTCTAGTGTTGTGATTACTTTCTTTCTGACAATGCATATTTCTTTTGTTGAATGATTATGTAGGTTAAATGACAAAACAATTAAGTTGAATTTTTGCACAACACTAATTCAGCCCACCACTCTCAGTGTTGCTTCTTTCTAACAATTGGTATCAAAGCTAGTTCCTCAAAAGAAGTCTTACAACTTGAGGAGATCTTGGAAAGTGTTTCTCAATGGATACAAGTAGTCTTCAACATCAACTTATGGTGGCCCTAGATGATCTTGAACAAATAAAAATTTGAGAATCAGGAATTGCAAGAAAATCTTGGGATTGTAGAAAATTTCATTCAGTCACTAAAAGACAAGATCAATGAATCAAGGGAGCAAATAAAGGAACTATGTGGTCATCTCAAACAAAAGAACAAAATCATGGAAGATGAACAACTCAGTCTAGCTCTAAAAGAGAAAACAAAAGAATGTGAAAAAATTTGCAAAGAAAATGCTTCCTTAAAGCGAGAGATGGAATCTATCACGATGAAAATGACCAAGGAGATTAAGGACAAGAAGAAGAATGAAGAAAATCTTGCACAATCTTTGAAAGAAAAGTTTGAACAATGCAGTCAACTAGATAATGAATTGAAGCAATCAAAGAAGAATAAAGAAGTGCTTGAAAAGCAACTTGATGATCTCAGAGATGAACTTTCCACTGCAAATGAGTACAAGGAAAAATTTAAAGCAAGCTCAGCCAAACTTGATGAATTAATCAAAGGATAGAGGATTGATGGTGACAAAAGAGGTCTTGGATATGAAGAAGGAGAAAGTTTCGGAACTAGACAAATGAAATTTGGGAAAAGGAATTCTGGACAAGGAAGATTCAGACAAGGAAGTCAGATGAAAGGAGCCAGAACAGATTTGGTAAGGCAACCAAATGCTCGAAGATTTAATGGCTATTGTTATGTTTGCAACAAATTTGGTCATATGGCTTCTCAGTGTAGGAGTAGAATTAATACAAGTAGACCATCATTCTAAGGTCAATGTTTAAATTGCTATAAGTATGGTCATAAGTCAAGTGAATGCATAATTGTGATGAACAACTTTCATAGAGATGTCAGATGGTATGCATGTAATAGATTTGGACATATTTCTAACCAATGCAGATCAAGACAAAGTTAGTGGAACGGTTGGCGTGGACAGAGAAATGTTGTGTGCGACAATTGCAACAAATTTAGCCACATTGCCAGATTCTACTGCAACAGAGGAGGTTCGGTAAAACAAAACATGCAACAAGATGTTAAAGGAAAAGGAAATGTAACTATTGATGAAATCAAGAAGAAAATGCAGATGAAATGGGGGAAGAAGTATCCCTCTATAAAAGGAAATGGACCTATATGAGAAGTAATTTTTGGTAATTCCTCAAGGAATTAATTTTAGGTATTTGGCATAGGGGGAGCTATCAAGAAAGACGCTTAAACCCCCTCTTGCAGGTGAATGATACTAGAATACGAATATGTCTAGTAGGAGAATTGATACTTTTCAGATGATGTTCAACTAGTTAGAAGCATTAGTGAATAATACTAGAGATCTGCATAAGAGTCATCTATCTCGGTTGCTGAAAGGAAGGAAACTAGATGAGTTAGGGCAAGGGCATTTATTGCAAAATAAAGAATTTAGTTATGTGGAGAATAAATGGAATGAATTCAACCCTCCTTTGTCATATTGCATTTGGAGAAAAGAGGTTTGGAGAGCTTTGAAGTGCTCATTGCGAATTTGTGGAGAGACTCAAGCATAAAGGAGAATTTGCAATCAAATTATGTTTTCATCCCTAAAAGGTATTTATTGAAAACCTATAAATTTTTGTGATTGCAATCATGTCTACTCCTCTGATAGTCGAAGTTAAGGATAGGCCACGTCCATAGTTCAAATGGAATATGTATCAGTCCATAGATATAGAGCCCTTAGGTGCATTTTCATCAGTGTCGTACAAAGTCTTGCATATTGAGGATATTAGGGCTTATGTGCACACAAACATTGAAGATTTGGGAACCTGTCACTTGATGGATTTTTACTCTCATCATATAATTCAAGAAGATTATACTGTAAAACCAGAATTTAAAACCCTAGAAGATAAGAAATTTGTGCAATTTGCAAAATTCCTTGTATTTGAAGAATATGAATGGGTTCGATATATGTTGAGCTGTGACCATGATGAATTCATGTTTCTTAGATGTGTCATTTAAAATCACAAAAGAAGCTATATGTGTAGTCACAACACTAAATTCCACCGGTAGACTTCTAGTTTTGAAGTATGTGAAGAATGATAAGGTTACTAAAATGATAGGCTCACAATGGGACAAAAGAGTTCAATGACAATAGATGATATTTCCGTAGTGGATGTAAAATTTACATCAATGCTTATTAGCTATAATATTTATCACTCAAGTTGGGAGAATTCAGTATCTGACACAGCTATCTACACTGCATATGAAATGGTCAAACATAATGTAGACTATTATTTATGTGAACTACTCAGAAGCCAGTTATTGGAGAATTTGGGAAAATTCAAAAAGGATAAGAACACATTGAAGTATGGTAAGTTGCTGATATGTTTGTTTTTCTACTTCTCGGGTGAGGTACCGAGAGTTGGTAAAGTTCAATGGCGTAATGATATGTCAATAGCTATTTAGATATGGAATATGTTATCTGGATTGGGTGATCAATAGACCTGCAATACAATCCTCTTGGGATACTTTAAAATTTTTTAGAATCTGATGCAAGCTAGAGAAATAATTCCTACCACAATAGTGGAACAATACAAAGCCACTATTTGCTTCATGTTAGAGATTGACCAGTGCCACATGGAAACTATTGATCCTAAAACAATTTGGATCATGCCTATGGGTTATGTAGTAGATGAAAACATTCTGAGGATATATGCAAAACACCTGCTAAATTCACCACTTGATCAGGGGGAAGTAAGATTTGGTACTTATGCAGAGAAAATATTCTATGTTCATTCAGAATTAAAAAAGCCCATGATAGTTAGAAGGGTAAGAAAAGAGACATAAGATTTTGCAGAGAGTATAGGAATTTTTATGCATAAACTAAAAGAAGTGAGAAGTGAATGAGATGAAGTTGAAGTAGCTAAGAAGAAAGAAAAGGCAGAATCAGCTGGTCCGAGAACATCTCCTACTCACACTAGAAGTTCCTCTATAGCTCAGTCAAATCAAGTCAAAAATTCTAGAAAAAGAAAGAAGAATAAAAGCACAAGATCTTTCAAAGTTGTGTCTATAGATGAAGAGGAAGAAACAGATTCATAAGAAGTAGTAAGTGAGATAAAGGATACTAGTACATAGGCTATCAAATTGAATAAAAGAAGATCTTCTAGTAGAGGAGAAGAAACAAAGAAAAAGACCAAAATTGACAAGCCCAATATGTTTGTTGAGGAAGTTGAGAATGCAGTAGTAAAAGATGGAAATCTCAAGCCACTTTGTGATTGGTATGAGATCTTTGATGAATCTAGTAAGAGAACTCTTGAAGAAGCAACAATAAAGCATATGAATTTTTTGAGTAAATCTCTTGTTGAAATTGTGTTTGGTTTGCCTACAAGTTTCTATAATTCTTTGGAGTCTAGTAGGTCGAGTGCCTTATCGGAAGAGAGTCCTAGTTGATTTGTGCCCAAAAATGACAATTGAAGAACTAGATTTATTCCTTGAAAAAGCTAAAAGGGAATTTAAGAGCAAAACAAGAATAAGTAAACTCATGATTGGTGAAACTGATGTTGTCAGTGAAACTAAGGTAATTCTGGAAGAAATTTTGTCAAGGGATAAGATTAACATTGAGGAAATCAATACTAAAAATTTTCAAGGAAATGAGGAAGTGAATGTGGAGGTAAATGAATTAGAAGAAGAGAATGTGAATGAGGAGAACATGAATGTGTCTGATCCTCCATAATTTGAGGATGTTCTGACTTCTCCTAATGTGTAAAATACAAAGACAAATGTGGTAACTAAGGTCCCTATTGAGGTGTTAGCTAACGAAAAAGAGGTGCATACTAAAGAAGCTTAAATGCCTAAAGTCAATCCTGAAGTAGAATGCAAGGATGGAAAGGAAAAGGATAAAGAAACCAAAATAGAGGAAGTGAAGGAATCTCTATTGGAGCAACAAGAAGATTTAAATCTTGAGTTAGATGAAAGCTCAATTAACCTATCCATTTTGTCTCCAATATAGATGATGAAGGTCGCTAAAATTGCTCAAGCCAAAGCTAATGAGAGGATACTAAAATCTCACATAGAGGATATTGAACTACTAAAGATTACATTTGGAGTCTTACAAAAAATAATGCCTACTTATGTTATGGACCCATCAAGTTCCTCCCCTAGTGAGTTAAAGAAGCTAATAAATTCTATTGATTCTCATTTTGAATCTTTTGAGAAATCAACCTTGATTAAAGTGAAAAAGGAGTTCAAGGAGAAGAGAGTTGGTAGCCTAAATGAATTAATTGTCAAAGACAAAGCTCTGTTAGGCACTTGCATAAAAAATATTCAAGGTACTATGTCTAAAGGAGGAAAATTGTACAAATCTTGCTTGGTATTGTCAAAATTTACTGAAGCAAATGAGAAGAAGGTGAAAGATATTGAACAACAGTTGGTCACTATCTCCAATAATTTTGATGCATTAGCCGATAGTGTTTGTAAATAAGAGAGTTAGGTAATGTCTTTCCTCAACCAAATAAAGAGCTTGAAACTTGAAAATGAAAGGATTATTGGTAGAGTTTGTGAACTCAGGGGATTTATAAGTCCAAAGGTTGAGATAATGGTGAATGCTCTGAAAGAAGCTAAAGATGCTATGGTCGCTCTTGATCCAGTAAGTCTCGAAGCATCAAGAACTTTTTCATATCTACTCTGTGGTCATATAACCATTTTGGAGAGTTTGAGAAGTGTTTGGGAATCAAACTTAAGTGGACTAAAGAATAACTTTGCAGACATCTTCAAATTTTTGTAAGTCTTAACAATTTTGCAATTTTGGATTCCCCAATTTTGTCATTGATGCCAAAAGGGGAGAGAGTGTAGTGGAAAATGTCTTCACATTCTCAGGGGGAGCAGTGTTATGAATTTTAGCAGTTTTAGCAGTGTACTTACTAGTTTTGACACTTAGTCATTTTTCACTAAGTGTTTCCATCAATTCCAAAGGGGGAGATTGTTGGCATATGGCTTCTAGTGTTTTCATTGATGGCAACTAAAGTCATTTCCATGGTCCGCAGATTAGTATCTAATCATACTGGTAGATAAAGAGAAATATTGTGTGTTACCATTAGAATACATGAAGAACAGGGTATCTGGTCAGTCAGTTAATCTGTCTACTTCACTAGATCATTACCCCTAGGATTTCTTGTTGAGCATGTATATTATCTTATTACTAAATTTTTTGGTGTTTTATTAGTTGCAGTGTGAGCTTATACGTATGGTAGAATGTTTTATGTCTACTTGCTCATTGTAGCTGACTTAGTGAATGTGGCGTGTTGTGGATGTGTAAAGTGAAATTATTTAAAAAAAATATGTTCAAATATTTAATTATGGGTCCCAACTATAGTATAGTTGACTTGTTTGGGTGCACATCAAAATTGTTCATGATTTGGGCTGACAGTTGATAATATTTCCAAGATTTATTAAGGCCGACCTATAGTGACTTGATTTCTAGATGTAGATATATATAAGAGATTCTATATATCATTTGAGATATGAGATAGGAAGTGTGGTGGTGTGTTGCAATCATTAGGAACAATTAGGCAATTATGCACAGTTTCACTTGTGCATTAAAATTTTTGCAGAGCAGAGTAGAATTGTTGAATCATTCAGAATGATAGGAGATTATCTACAAAGCTTAATTGGAACTATAATCAGGCATTGTTGATGCTATTTCATCAGTGAACAGTCTTTTGGATCTATTCCAAATCATTGTAGGGTAGTGAGACCATCCTTTTTGAGCAGTGAGCTCTAAGCAGTGAGCTTGAATGCAAATGTATTACCATTTTGTACTTTTCATTTTGGGTATACTCATATTATATTGTGGATTGGCCATCCACCATGGTCTTTCCCCTTATAGGGTTTCCATGTAAAAAAATTATGGTGTTGTGTTGTGATTACTTTCTTTTTTGATGATACATGTTTCTTTTGTTGAATGATTAAGTTAAATGACAAAACAATTAAGTTGAATTTTTGCACAACACTGATTCATCCCCCCCCTCTCAGTGTTGCTTGTTTCCAAGAAGTCAGTGTTGCAAGTATGGTGGAAATGTTGGGTGATCCAACAATAGTGGTTTACAATTGTTGGACAAACTGGACACTAAAATTATTATTTTTAACTAAATTTTCACATTTGGACACCTATAGTGGCTAAACCGAGAGGAATTTGAAGATGATGCAAACTAGAGTCTCATCACATTTTTTTTTGTAGATTCTAAAAATATCTTTTTCAAAATTTTTGGAATTAGATTGCACTTCTTTTTCCATCTCCCATGAAAACTAGTTTTTTTTCTAGAAAACAACATTTTTAAAAAGTGACACACATCGTATATCACAATTTTTTTTCCATGAAGGATAAAATTATAATTCTTTCAAATTTATATTTGTAACTTTGATATCTAGTGCTTCCACTTGGTTAGATAGTTTTTTATTGAATATTTTTTCTTTAATTAAGTTTCAAAGTCAAACCAATTACAATTCAGATATAGCACGACTGTATAACGTGTAAATTTTTTTTGTATATATCAAGATTCAATTTTTTTTTGTTGGATCAAGCACTTCAATATCTGGTGCACTCATATTTTTCAAATTTTATTTTTAATAATCTGCTATTTTTCCACGTGTAGAACAAAGACCTTCATTTTCGATGAAAAACCTATTTTTAATAAAACTAGAAAAACAAATACATAATAAAACAAAAACATATTAAAATTATATTTGTTGGATAGCTCGTTCTGAGGCCTACCTGATTCTAGTTGGGTTTGTGAAGACTACTCCATTTTCATCCTCAACCCAAGATTCAAAGGGTAAAAATTTAGGTTTTCAAAGTGCCTGAGGGGGAGAATGAGGGCAAAGGGGGGTTCGGTCGAACCTAGGTTCAGCCGAACCCCCTTCCCAAAAGGGGTTTTTCAAATTTTTTTGTTCGTGCATGCATTAATATGGTTCGCTCGAACCCTAGTTCAACCAAACATTTTTTTTGTTTGTTCAAACCTAGAAGTTCGTTCAAACCCCCAAAATCAAAAAAATTGCCATGGGATCATTTTGTGTGATTTTTCCTTGCTCCATCAAATTCTAAACCACTATTGTGGCTTCACCGTGTTGTTGTTGATGTCAAAAAAATGGAGTTTGTTGATGATGTTTTTTTTGTAGTCATCAAAGTGGTAGCATGTTGATTGTTGCATATACTATAATCAAGATTTTGGTTAGGAACTTTTATGAATGTTGTTGGATTTCATGAGTTTCTATAACAATTTTTTTTACTACTCATGAATAAGTAAATGATTCTTTGAATGTTGCACTAACTATTTGTTGATGCAATTTGTATGAAAAAATTTCTTATAGTTAGTGTCTTAAGAGGTTGCATTGAAAAAATCTAGAGAATTCTTTGCATTCCTTCATATTTGAAGATATGGCCTTGTAGTTGGGTATGTGCAAGATCATGATGGGCCAAAAAGTGGCGATATGATGGGTTTTTGTAGGGTATGTGGCTGACGACTTTCTTTTACCCAAAATTAATAAGACGAAAAAGGGTTTTTAAAGGAGATTCTCAAATTTCCACCAACATAAATTATGCTTTACTTTGAATTTAATAAATTATTATTATTTATTTTCTATTTGAATTACAACTAAAGTCCTCATTGATAGGCTGATTGAAGAAATCTATAGCTTTCAAATGGTATCACATTTTTCGAATCCGAAACATGCGTCACATTCTATCTTTCACATAATATAGGATTAAAATAAAAAGAAATGAATTTCATGAAGTTTTGACCAAGTTAAGGTGGTAAGACATACGAGTTTTTTTTTTTTTTTTTAAGTTGTAATAAAAAATTGATAATTAATTATTTACTTGGAAAAAAATTACAAAAAAATATGCATCACATCGGGACATGAGTCCTTCACCCATATCTAAAATATTATAAATTTTTTTTATCATTTTATTGTGGTTAGGGTGGTCAGACAAACACCTACTTCTTACTTTTTCCTTCAAATTTAAGTACTCTGCATTGAAATTTCAAATTTTCACCAAATAGATTTTCTTTTTAAAAAAAATAAACCCAGTAGTTTAGAAACTACATTCAATTTTCTAAAAGTTCTATTCTTACATATTTTTGAAATAATATAGATAACTTATTCAAATTTTTACGTCAAATTTCCTAACTCTGATTTTTCTGAATTTTTTTGCCACTTAACTGCCTTTTTTTTCTATGATGATCCTGCACAAACCTAGTTTGGATAATAGATAGATTCAAATGTGAAGCATGTTTTTTTCCAATTTTTATAATGTATAATTTGGCACAAATTTTTTGAGTAAGTAGAGTAAAGAAAAAGATGTTGCAGTCATGGAAGATTCAAAGAAATTCTCTACATTTCTTCATAGTTGTTGTTGTGGTCTTGTAGTTTGAAGGATGTTTTAGATGTCTATCTATTGTCTCTCTTCAACTTTGAGCTTCTCAAGTGTACTGTGATTTGACTTGTTAGAGTTATATCTCAAGACTGTATTGTTTTGTTTGTAATAGATATTGGTTCTATGTTTATTTACTTGCACCAACATAATGTTGCATGAATTTCTGAAAGGATGGGATGGAAATATTCTTGAATATCATTTGATGCTTATGATGTAATCCTCTTGATGCTATCTTGTGTCTTTGGTACAACTTGTGGTCTAGAGTTAATATTTTAAGGGTTGAGTGTTTGTTTGGCCAACCTAGTTCTTTAATTTGTTTACACCAAGTTTTTCTGGCATGTACTAGCATGGGAATGCATGCATAGTTAAAATTGGTCTTGTTTATATCCTACCTTGGACTGCATTAAATTTTCCTCTCCTACAAATTTTTTGAGTCCACTCAATCTGGTCATTGTATGTTTGATGTTTATACATTTTTGTGTAGTTGACAGGGAGATGATTTTTGATACTAGTAGATGATATAAATGAAAGATCAAGTGCATGATAAAAGTGTACAAGTGTTCAATGTGTGATTAATGTAATTTTTTGAAAGCAATGCACCAAATTCAAAGGTATGAGTGTGAATTTATAGAGAAGTATTTGATATATGATGGAAGAAATGAGCCGAAAGTAGAAGAGCATAAATGAAGTGTGAAAGGCAGTGAGTCTACCAAAGTGTGTGAGTTCTCAAGGAAGTGAGTCGAAGGCAAAAGTGAAAGTGTGTTTTTTGGAGGTAGAGAGCCAAAATTAGAGTGTAAGTGTTGAAGGTAGTGAGACAAAGGTAGTAGAAGTGTTTTCATGGTTTTCAATCATCTAATTCATCAAAGTTTTGTATTCAAAGGTTGCAACCTCATCTTGTAAGTGTTCTAAAAGGAGTAGTAAACTTCCTTAGGTTAAAGACCTTAAAATATTTTGTATCTACTATTTAATTTTGTAAGGATGGATTTGTTTAGTAGCTCCAAGTAACTTTCTCACTATGGTGTTAGAAGACAAAGATATATTGGGAGGGTGGATGAATTAGTATGTCCCTCAAATAAATTTAGTTTTAACTCATTAATCAAAAATTAAAACTACCTTAATTAGATAGTACATTCGAAGCAAGAAATAAAACCATAACACCATATTTACATGGAAAAATTAACAAGGGTAAAATAATGGTGAGAAAAGATTCTTGGAGCTACTATCCAAATCTAGTGTCACAAAAGAATGAATAGTTATAAATTTTATTTTAGGTCTTTAACTTGAGGAAGTTCACAACTCCCTGCTTGCTTACAAAATGTGGTTGCAACCTTAGAATACAACTCCTTGAAGAATCAGATGAAAAAAATATAACTACTTTTGTTACCTCCAACTCACTACCTTAACACTTTTACATCACTTTACCTTTGGCTCACTAGTTCTGGTATTCACTCTTGCATTTCTACCTTTGGCTCACTACCTCCAACACTCAAACAATTTGGTCGACTCACTACCTTTCACACACCACTTGAACTCTTCTACTTTCATCTCACTACCTCCAGTAATAATTAAGCACTTTTTTGCAAATTTGCACACATTAATCTATATTCAACACACTACCATCAGTAAACTACATTAATCACACATTCAAGACTTGTATACCATGATCACACACTTGATCTTAAATTTATACCCTTCACAAGACTACAAAAATTTCTCCTAGTTGTACATCCTGAAGTGTATGAATATGAAATGTGCAACAACCATATTGAGTCAACTTCAACACATCCACAAGAAAGAGAAATCAAATTTGGTCCAAAATAGGAGATAATAAGGACCTAATTCAAATATGTAGCACCCCAATGGTGGTGCATGCCATAAAAACTTCACACAAGGAACTTATAACACTAAGTCGACACAACAAATACTCGACCCTTGAAATATTAATCTCCAGAGAACAAGTGCTGCCAAAGAAGAAAGATAGAAACATGTAGATTAAATCATAGGCATAAAATTATATTTATGAATGTATCCATGCCATTCTTTTACACCTTCACGCATCAATATGTTGGTGCAATAAAACATATACAAAACAATTATCTATCACAAACTCAAACAACACATTCTTTAGATATAACTTTGATAGCTCACAACTTGTAGTAAACTTCAACAACTAAAACTTGAGGAACTTAGGAAACAAATAAAAATTAGAGACACATCCTACAAAACATGGGGCTCTAACAACAACTACAGAGAAATGTAGAGCATTTCTTAGAAACTTTCATGGCTATAATAATTTAGTCACCACTAAGCAAAATTTTGTGGTAACATCCAAGATCAGAAAACTATAACACATATACTGAACACTTAAATTTTCCTAACATCCAAACCATAAGACCATATATTCAAATGGAGAGGAATACAAAGTATTCTTCAAAGCCTTTTCAAAGCACCTTCTTTAGCCACTGACTATAAGAGATTATTCTATGCAAATTACAATAAAAGATAGTTAATACAATTTTCATAGAATCATATACCCATTCATGAATAATAGAAAAAAAATGTTATATCAACTCATGGAATCCTTCCTTATTGTAGCATATGCAACCAACTACATACTAAAACATTATTGAGAATAGAGATGACATCATTAGAAATATTCTCAGTTTGGCATCAATGATAACCAACAAACATCATACTATTGACATCAGTGACAACAACTGCAACATACATGCAACAATCTCCACCTTTGGAATTGATGGCAACACTAATGAGAGAAAAATTAACAATATATTCCCCTTGCTTCATCTCCTCTCTCTATCTCTCCCTCTTTGACATCAAGGAAAAAGGGATAACAACCTGCAACCGATCTTTCCACAACATACAAGATCACCCTATATACATAATCTTCAACATTCTTCTACTTGTTCCCTATGAGAGGAAGCCTTCATCAATCCATATATAAAATTATGACTTGAATTTTTCCCTATAGACAGATGCACTAATTATGTATCTAGTTGGAAGAAGGAATGACAACAATAGCTATCTTCTATCTGATATACTCAAAATTATCCTTTGAAAGTTCCTTTGTGAAGATGTCTACAATTTGTTACTTTGTAGGCACATTCTCCAATCTTATGTCCTGATCCATAACTTTCTCCCTTAAGAAGTAATACCTGATAGATATGTGTTTAGTTCTAGCATAAATAACTAGATAAGATCTCCCCCTCGCCTATAGTTAAGATTATCTTAGTATGATTTTAAAGTGCTACAGAAGATAGGTGTACAAAACACGTTGGTCCAGTAAATATATTTGTACAAGTAATTAGCTAAGTACTTCTAATAACTATTTTTTGGTTTAGTGTATCAATTTGAGGTTCTGCAGTTCACCACACTATGTGATCTCACTCTATTCCCTTAACCATGGTTTGAAGCCTACCAGATTCAAGTAAAATCAAGATTTTGTGACATGTTGTGAAATATCCTTGAAGTTATGCATGATAGAGTTTAGCTTTGTGTATCACAGTCATTTATCCATTTAGTATATCAATGTGGGAGATTACACATTTCCTTGAGAAGAATTTTTTTGTGTTGTGCTTCTAAATTTAGACTCACTGATGTCAGTGAAGTGTGAATTTGAAGAAAGATCAAATCTGGAAGTCGCTTGTATGGGGAAGTGTATGTATGATTGAAATTTTTTGTGATTAGGTCCAATTCCTAGCTGACCTAATACATGATATGTGTTGTGAAGATTAAATATACACTGATGATGTTTTTAGGATCTATTTTAGGTCTATGCTGACCTAAATTATGTATTGCACATTTGGTCTGAGCACGAAGAAGTTTTTGAATCATGTGTAAAGTCGACAAAGATATTTTTGAATTGTTTTTTGGTTGCATCAAATTAGGCCAACCTAATTGATGTATGCCAATGTAATTAGATATTTATATGTGAGAAATTTTTTAGTTGTAGAGAGGCATGAGATGGAATAAATGGAAAATCAAGTGTGAAAGGTCTAATAAGATGCGAACATGCAAATTTAGAGGTGTGAGATCAGAATAAGGGAAGAATTGTTGAGTGACTGCTAAGCAAAGCAATACCTTTTTATTTAGATCTTTAAGGGAATTGAATTCAGCACAAGGAAGGTGCACTTAATTAATTTACATTTTGGCTATGTATCCATCTTTTTTTGTATTTAATTCTGGCTATGAGCCTTATAGGAGCAGTGCATCTTGGTAGCGATATCCCTTGTAATATACTATATTTGGGTATAATATATTGTGAGCTAATCCTCACTATGGTTTTTCCCATTTTTGGTTTTCCACGTAAAAACCTAGTGTTCATGTGTTATGTGACTTTGTGGATGGTTCATGATTTCATTATTTATAATTACTATTAATATTTTTTGGTGATTGGATAAGTTGTGTACAAATGTTCTCCAAATAGTTGTAAATGTTGTTTTGTATTGATCTTGAGGGTTGATAAAGATTTGATTATATCTAGAAAATGCATCCATGAATGACAACAAAGAATGTACCACAGTCGATTCTACTATCATGTCAATATTAGGAACCTGGGGTAAGTCATCTTTTAGAGATGCTTTATTCAAATCACAAAAATATGTACACATCCTAATACAATTGTCTATTTTTTCGACTATGACAATGTTTGAGATCCAAGGAGAATAATCTATAGGTCTTATGAAACTAGCTTCAAGGATATTTTCAATCTCTCTTAACTAGTAAGGCTATCTTAGGATTCATCTTTCATATCTTTTGTAAACCAGTTTAGCATTTTAAACAAGGAAAATGTTGTGTGTCACTATCTTAGCATCAATTCTCGGCATATCCAAAAAATTTCAAGAAAAAAGTTTGAGAAAGTCATGAAGCAAAGTTGCACGGTCTTCTTATTCCTCATCAACAAGGAACTTTCCTATCTTAATCAATTTCTCTTTATTATTGATGTCCATTGCTATATCAATTGTATCTCCTAAAGGAAGTTCACTTTGTTTCATAAGTTTAGGGTTGTGTTCTTCTTTGTGTATGTAACCTATTTCTTTTAAGGAGTAGATGGTTTTTCATGAAGCAAAGTTACATGGTATTTTTTTTTGGTGCTAATCATAGCACATGTAACCCATTTCTTTTGAGGAGGAGTAGATAGTTTGTCATAAAGTCCTAGAATTTCTTTCTAGTCTTCATCATCTTCGAAGTATTCCCATGATGGTTCACAAGTCATATCGATCAGTTTAGGATGTTTCAAGATGAGATTGATTTTAGGTTTACACATTATGGGTATGTGCAGGATCATGATGGGCCAAAAAGTGGCGATATGATAGGTATGTGGCTAACAACATTTTTTTTAACCAAAATTGATGAAACAAAAAGGGTTTTTAAAGGATATTCTTAGCTTTCCACCAATATAAATTATGCTTTACTTTGAATTTAATAAATAATTATTATTCATTTTCTATTTGAATTACGACTAAAGTCCTGATTGATAGGTTGATTGAAAAACATCTATAGATTTCAGACGATATCATATTTTTTGAATCCGAAACATTCATTACATTATATGCTTTGCATACTATAGGATTAAAAAAATAAGAAGTGAATTTCATGAAGTTTTGACCAAGTTAAGGTGGTTAGACATACAAGTTTTTTATATTTTTTTAAATTTGCAATAAAAAATTCATAATTAATTATTTACATGGAAGAAAAATACAAAAAAATATGCATCACATTGGGACATGAGTCCTTTACTTATAATAAAATATTATAATTTTTTTTTATCATTTTATTGTGGTTAGGGTGGTCAGAAAAACACCTACTTCTTAATTTTTCCCTAAAATTTAAGTACCACTGCATTGAAATTTCAAATTTTCACCAAATAGATTTAAAAAAAAACTTAGTAGTTTAGAAACTAGATTCAATTTTCTATAGATTCTATTCTTAATATTTTTTGTATAAATAAATTATTCAAAATTTTATGTCGGGTTTCCTAAATTTTTAAATTTTCACCACTTAAGGGCCTATTTTTCCATGATGATCCGCACATACCACGATGGTGTTGATGTTTAACAAGAAGTGTATCTTGTTGAATGCATTATCATAGAGGACAATAATCCAAAACCACTTTTTCTTATGGACGATTGGACGAAGTGGGATCTATAACCTCTTCCCATAAAGTATTTTGGCTCTTTTTTGGGTTTGGTGGTTTTTGGTAATCTATCTCATCAAAACTAGTTGTATAGCTTGTGTCATTTTCAAGGGCACATGAGGTAGATTCTTGTGATTTTTCTTTTGAATTTTGTATTGACATACCATTGGTTTCTTTTTTTTTTCATCTTCTTTTCCTATAATTATGTAAATTCTCCCATAAATGAAGGTGTGAACTCTAAGGAACCCCAATCATCTTACAAAAAAATTGACACTATTTTCATTTCTTGTTTGTCTTCTTCCATAGGTTCTATGTTGGATGTTGGAATTAATGCATTTAGAGGACTTTTCATTCCTTTTTCAACTTGAAAACAACTTTTAGACTAGGCGTCTATTTCAATTTGGTATACTTTATTGTTGTTGACATACTTCATTATATCATGAAGAATTGAAGGTACTACATGCATCTCGTGAATCGAAGGTCACCCTAAAAGAAGGTTATATGAAATATTATTAGGAATTACATGAATAAGAGTTTGCAAGGTAGACTTTCCAACTGTAATAGGTAAAGTAATCACACCTAGCAGTTTTTTTCCTATATTATTGAATCCCCAAATCGACAAGGAATCAAGTTGAATTTTTGACTTATCCACACAGAGTTTATCCAAAAGGGTCACACTACACACACTAAGAGTGTAACAATTATGAACAAGGGTTATTTTTATTCCTAACCTATTATGGATAGCAATTATCATGAAGGCATTATTTCTCTTTCTCATTTCCAAAGGAGGTAGCTCATGTTGATGAAAGGTAATGTCTACATTAACTGTATTCATCCCTTGTATTCGAGTTTCCACATCATTTAAATTTGTACAAGAGGGAACCATTACTTGTTGCAAGGTGGTTTGAAGCATAGTGTGATAATTAAGTGAATTTTGAATTAGGTCCCATAGGGATATCCTTGTAGGAGTATTCTTTAGTTTTTAAACAAGATCATACTCCTTCCCACTATGTGAAGGAAAATGGGGAGCACTAGGCAAGATGGGATTAGGAAAAGGTAAGGTTGTTGAGGTTGGTTTCTTTGGTTTTAGATTGTTTTGAGTGTTGTATGTATGAGCTATGGTATTATAACTAGATTGTTGCAAATAATTATTCTTATGTGGGTAAAGAATTGAACAATAGGAAAATGTGTACTTTATAACCTAGGTCATAGATGTTCACCACTATTATCCTATTATCATTCAATAATTTCCTAGGAACCCTAATTGGATTGACTATCAACCTCGCAAGCTGATTCAATTATTAACAAGGAGGACCTAGGAGGGGGTTATTTAAGCTTTTAGGGGTTCACCACCAATCATATGCTTGAAAAGACAAATAAATATTCAACTCACAAAACCAAGCAATGCAAGCCAAATCAAGAGTGCAAATGATGAAATTAAGCAACACCAAGTTAAGGTATGTGTACTTGGGAAGTCTAGAAATGTGATGAGGTTTTTGGAAATGAAAAAAATGTTGTCAAAACATGCTAGGGATGACTAAGATGCCCTTAATATTGTCTTAGTATCATTGCTATTTTCTAGGGCAGATGTGAAATCTTTAGATGCCAGAACAAGATTCAAAAGATTCTTTGCAAAATTCCACTTGGAAAACTAAGATTCCCTTACTGTTGTCTTAGTGCCAGTCTAAATTTCTAAATTTTATAAATGTGATCATGAGCTCCAAGGTTTGCACTTGCTTCCCTCCAAATCTGACTTGTAGGTGAGTTTCTGTGAAGATGACAACTTTGTAATGCAACTTTGCAACTTTGTGTTAGGGTTAGAGATGGCAGATCTAACAATTAAATGCAGATTTTATATAAACAAAAATCGAGAAACTAAAACATTACCAGTAATTATAACCGCAGGGTGCGTGGTTCACCCAATTACGGGCTACATCCCGCAAACCGCCAGCCATCAGGCCGCATTATCCGGTCTGGAAGCACATTTACAAATCTTGTGAATAATCACATTTTCATCTACGGTGGCACCATCCAGACCCCCTTTTCAAAGCTTAGAAGCTTCAGGTTTTCGGGTTCACCGCAAATCAGATTTTTCTTTTTTCATTGATTTTTTCCCTTTTTACCGGTGATCATGACGAAAAAGTGATGGGAGAAAAATTTTCCATAATACCATGGGCTGGGGTGCATACCGCGATTATACCATGGGCTATCTGATTATAAGCATGATCCCGATTACATACACCTTTAACACTTTGCACACTTCAAATGATCTTCAAGTATTCAACCTAAATCTACAATCACAAACATGCAAGAAGAGAAAACCTTTGTTGATTGTTAGTGAATGGGAGTTTTCCTTGGTCAAACCCCTTGTAGGTAATTAAACCAAATGATGAAATGTATGAAATGAAGCATGAAATATGGATTATATAATGATATCACCTTGGATGATGTCTTGTGAAGAAAATCTCCAATCTACAATGTAGTGGCCTTAAAGAATGTAGATCTTCAATCCTTGGATATGATGTGAAAAATGGTTGTAAATAGATCTTCAATGCTACATCAACAATCTTTGCTCAACAACATGAATAGATCCACTAAACCCTTTACATTATGCTTGAATCTTAATGATGGCTCCAAATGCTTGAAGAATTACTTTTGAATACATAAAATTTCCTTAGGAATGAATACTTGAATTCTTGTTATGAAAATGAGTGGATGAACCTTGTATTTATACTTATTCATGCTTAATATCTTGAAATTACATCACACCAAGCCGACATATGAATTCATTAAATAAAGGAGGCTAAATACCGCTATAATTTGAAGTTAAATTCTAAAAATAAGCTAAGGAGGACTAAAACTCCCTAGGTGGCATCTCAGTCCCAAGGCTGAAATCTCGGGGCACAGACTCTAAAAGGGGACCTTTTCAGGTACATTCAAAATTAGGGTCTGAAGACTCATGGAGGACAAAGACGCCCTAGGTGGCGTTTTAGTCCTAGTCCACAAATCAAGGAAAAACAAACAAAATCATTAAATGATCATTTATCATTTGATGTTTGTTGAGATTAGCCAAAAAAATATAGTTTATTAGGCTTATAGATGCAAAATAGGACCGAATAAGACATAAATAGAGATAAATAAAGTAAGGTGGGCCCCAACAAGTGTGAAAATGCAAGGGTATGCATTTTACTACACTATATTTAGCCCCCACTTTAGTGAGAGGATGAACTTGCTTCAAACTCACACTAAAGTAGCCAACCACGCAATCAAAGCCATACCTCAATTACTTTAACAAGACCATATGGGTATGTGCAGGGTCCTGATGGGCCAAAAAGTGGCATTATGATGGGTATGTGTAGGGTATGTGGCTGACAACTTTTTTTTTACTCAAAATTGATGAAAAGGGTTTTTAAAGGAGATTGTCATATTTCCACCACTATAAATTATTCTTTACTTTGAATTTAATAAATAATTATTATTCATTTTCTATTTGAATTACAACTAAAGTATTGATTGATAGGTTGACTGAAA
This sequence comes from Sequoia sempervirens, assembly GCA_007258455.2. Lineage (NCBI taxonomy): Eukaryota > Viridiplantae > Streptophyta > Pinopsida > Cupressales > Cupressaceae > Sequoia > Sequoia sempervirens. Next base: position 774,958,111 of record VDFB02281492.1, on the reverse strand, counting down.
AACATCTATAGCTTTCAAATGGTATCACATTTTTTGAATCCAAAACATATGTCACATTCTATGCTTCGTATACTATTAGATTAAAAAAAAGAATTGGATTTCATGAATTTTTTACCAAGTTAAGGTGGTTAGACATACGAGTTTTTATATTTTCTAAACGTTGTAATAAAAAAATCATAATTAATTATTTACTTGGAAAAAAATTACAAAAAAATATGCATCACATTGGGACATGAATCCTCTACTTATATCTAAAATCTTGTAAATAAATTATCATTTTATTGTGGTTAGGGTGGTTAGACAGACACCTACTTCTTATTTTTCCCCTAAAATTTAAGTACTACTGCATTGAAATTTCAAATTTATACCAAATAGATTTTTTAAAAAAAATAAACCTAGTAGCTTAGAAACTACATTCAATTTGCTAAAAGTTCTATTCTTACATATTTCCTAAATAATATAGCTAACTTATTCAAATTTTTATGTCAAGTTGGCTAACTCTGATTTTTCTAAATTTTTTGCCACTTAAGGGCCTTTTTTTCCATGATGATCCTACACATACCCATACAAAAGAAAAATGAAACAAGAAAGAGGGATGTTCAAAGGGATTTTTCTTTGTTCATGCAAGGTCTCTTCTTAGGGAACATTGTGCTTAACTTTTCCAAGAGAGGACAAGTCAAAGAAATATCACTCTCAGAGAAAATCAAACCCAATGACACCACCAAGAAAAGGAAACATCACAATAAGAAAAAAAATCGCACAATGAAACATGAGTGTCAATGTATTCCCCCACTTTAAAGTAGTTTCTAACACCATTGTTGTGAGAAATTGGTTTAAAGTAGAAGAATACATGAGAGCTTATTTAGAAATCCCTATGCCAAGTCATATGTTTCCAATAAGTTGCTTCATGCAATAGGATGGAAGGGTTGCTCAATACATCACATGTGAGCCAACTTAAGGCATGTCAAGCCCATCCCAAGCTTGATCTTATATGTACATGAATGGCTGTCAACAAGCCAAAAGAGAAAATGAAAAGTGACCTATGAGGACAAGGCTTCCTAACCCCTTGCCCACACTTAGTGTGAGTCAAGGGTGATCCAAATAGGATGAAAATGAGTATTAGTTAGAGGTATTAGGTGCTTCAGCACAAGGAAAAGCACCACACTTCTTGAGATGTTGAATTTTGTTACTTAAAGCCTAGTGCATTCATTAGTAGCATGACAATGAACTCTATGATAAGTGCAAAATGTATTATTGTAGTATAATTTATTTTGTGTTATTGGAGGGAGAGAGATCAGACGATCTTAGAGGAGTCTCATCTAGATACTCTCTTGATCAATGGTAGAAGGTGTTATTTTATTTTATGACAAAGATGTCTCTTGCTTAGTATTAGGTATCATACTTACACAAGGCTCTTTAGATTATGAGATTTTGTTATCTCCTTTATTGGAGGGTGTAAAATCTAATGAATTCAAATCATAAGTGTTTTTTGTGATGACATTTACATTAAGCGAGGATTTCTTTGTTTGTTTCATTTCTTGCAAAGGATAACAATCAATACCACTAGTGTCTATTAGTTCAGGATTCACTACTGTTAAAGTTGGCTTAAAAGGATGTTTTGTGATATTGTTGATATTAAGTGAAGGCTTGTTTGTGTCTTTTGAGGGACAATAACCAAGACCACTAGTATTTTCTTGCATGTGAGGTTCTATAGGGACATGGATACCTTGTTCTCTAACACCACATCCTTTTCCACTATATCCAAGTTTTTTGAAAGCTCATAAAATTAAATTCCATAATGTTTTTCCATCTCTTTTGGATTCGGTGGTTGTTGATAATCAATGTCATAAAAGTGTGTTGTATAATTTTCTCCTTTTTCTTTAGTAGTTGATGTGGATGCTTTTGAAGGGTCATCTGATTTTTGTGTTGACATTATTGCTTTTTCTATTTCATGCTTCTTTATTATGATCTATGGTTGCCCATAAAAGCTAGGTGTGAAATCCAAGGAACCCCAATCATCATCTAATAGCTTCATGACTTTTTCAATGTGTTTTTCATTTTTTTTGTTGTTGTTGTGTGGGTTACACTTGTGTAGTTGGTGTCAATGTTTTAAAAGGATTATCTTTACCTTTCTCAATGTTCAAACAACTGTATGGTTTAGGATTGGCTTTGATTGTATAAACTTTGTTGTCATAGACATATTTCATGATATGATGAAGGGTAGAGGGCACAAAATGCATCTCATGAATCAAATCCATTAATAGATAAAGAGGAAGGTAGGATTTTTTATTTATCAACACCAAGCTTATCCAAATGGTTCACACTACACACATTTAAGGTTAGGCCATTTTCAACAAGGGTTCACTTTATCCCCATGCTATTATATTGAGCTATTATCATGAAAGCATCACATTGTTTTTGCACTTTCCAAGGGGGGAGTTCACTTTGGTGGAAAAACAATGTCAACATTTATTCCTTGAATCATGGCTGCTATGTCATTTGGTTGCACATTAGAAGGGATAGGAACTTGTTGTAAGGAATTTTGAAGCATAGTGTGATAGTTAGGTGAATTCTAAATTAGGTCTCAAAGGGATATCTTTGTAGGAGTATTCTTAAGTTTTTCAACAAGATCATACTCCTTTCCACTATTTGAAGGACAATGAGGGGCTCTGGGAAAGATAGGATTAGGAAATGGTAAGGATGTTGAAGGTGTTTTTCTTAGTAGTGGATTGTTCCTAGCATTGTATGTACGAGCAATGGTATTGTAACTTGATTGTTGTGAAACATTGTTCTTCGATGGTTCAAGGATAAGGATAGGTTTGTTTTGGACTTGTGGTTTTTGAGAGGGTGGATACATGATAAGCTTAGGCTAAGGAGAGTACTCTAAGTGGTATCTAATGTGCATAACCTCGAAAGAATTATCCTTATTTTTCATGATTTCTTAGTGAAGATAAGTCTAATGTTACTTCATAATCTTGATCTAAGGATACTATGTTGACCATTACTGTGAATGTTATCATGTTCTTGCATCATGATATCCTTCATAGTAGGAGAGTTTCTAGGAGAAATACAAACTGAATGTTCTTGACATTCAAGGTTTGGTTACTCCAAAATAACTTCATCACAAGTAAGGGGGTTATCAATGGTTGGATTTTCTTGTTTATCAATAGTGGGGATATTAGGAGAAGTCTCTATTTGATTGTCAATTTTATCTAAGGTCTTTTTATCTTGTGCTATACCATCTAGCCTAGTAGGAGAGCTTGTAAGATGTTCATCATATTCCAAAGTAACTTTATTACCAGTAGGGGAGGCATCAAGAGAAGGAAAACTATGATTTTTATGCTTACTAAATAGATCTTTCCAAATGGTAGGTGCATTAGGGAAGGGAGGAACAAGATTCTCATGAATCTCAATAGGTGCATCTTCTAATACCAACCTATCCTCTTTGTATCGAGGGGGGATATTAGTAGAAGGAAAATTTTGGTTGTCATGGCTATCCTTTTTCACTAAAACATTCTCAGAAGAAAGGGATGAATGTAGAATAGGTAAGGTGATGTTTAGGAATGTTTCTATGATCTCATCAGATTCTTGTTTTATAATATCTTCCAAAGGGGGAGGAAGATAGGGACTATCAAGACTCTCAATGCTTGTATCTTCTTTCACTAGGATGCATTTGTCACTAATAGGAGAGGTATCAGGAGAAGAACAAGTATGATTGTTATGATTTTCTACACTACCATCCTCACCAATAGGTAATGTAATGTTAAGCATTATGTTAATGGTTTGATCCCATTTCTCTAACATGTTCTCTTCACTATGGAAGATAGTAGAAGGATGAATAGCATATTTCTTAATGACCTCATTGGTGTAATCTAAATTGAACTCATAAGAGGGAATGTTGTACAAATGCAATCCATTTTTAACCATATCAAAGCCACATCTCCTAAAAGAAAACATGCTATTATGGAAAAGTAATGAAAGTGCAATGCAATGAATTCAAGTGAAATGAAATTTTCATAGTGGAAACAAGGTAATTTTCTGATTACACTATGCAACAACTTAAAAAATGAAATGTTGTAAATACAAATTTGGAATTGAGCAATGCATGAAATGAAGCACTTTAAGATAGATTTAGTAAAATGCATGAAACATAAAGTCAACCCATTGAAATAGATAAGAAATGGTAGAAAAAAAAAGCATAGAAAAGAAAAATTTGAACCGTAGAAACTGTAGCTTCAAACTCAATAGGGACTAAGAAACTAGCAAGCGCATCTTGGTTGTACTGAAGGAATTTGGAGGGTCCAGAAAGTGGAATAGAAAGCGCACAACTTAGACAAGGTTCTGAGCCAAAAACCCTAAGAGGGACTAAAACACCAAGAAGGGAATTTTTTTCCTAGTGGAGATTTATTTTAGAAAATAAGAAAAATCTAAGTCAATAATAGTGTTCCTAGGTTGCTTACCTAGGGACTTGATGTTTGGAAATAGAAAATTGGGCAAATGAATGCAAGAAAAAGTAACTAGTCGTAAGAAATTGGATACAAAATTGAATAATTTTTTTTAATTTTGAATGTAATAATAATGTTCCTAAATGCAATTAGGATGATGAATGAACTGTAAAATTTTTGGGATAGGCACTCTCTTACACTTCTAGTATTTTGCACCTAAAAGGAGAAAGGTATCCCAAAAATGTATGTGGCTCACTCAAAACTAATGCTAATATGATTGAAATGTGTCTAAATAGAATTCCCTAAATGGAAAATAATAATAAAAGAAATGGATCGTTAATGTGAAACTAAGGAAATGCACTTTGTTTGAAAACACACTATGATATGCAAAAAGATAGATTGAATGCAATATACAACAAGATAAAGAAGTCAAATAGAAATATTGCACCTGGAAAATGATAAAGACTAGGGTGGAGACTATAGATGCTTCTGAAATTATGGAAAATATGAATTTCTGGCCAACTGGGACACTTACACCAAGCTAGGCGACTTAGTCCCAAATTTGGAAAACTACTCTGGAGCCCATTTTAGCAAAATGGGTATCCAGATCTATAGAAATTTTTTTAAAAAATATGCAGTGGGACTAATTCTCCAAGGATGGTGACTTAGTTCACTTTGGCTTTTGTAAAAATTTGAAAGTGGAAACAAAAGCTCTTGGTCTGCACTATGTTTTTCATTTGAAACATGGATCCAAATCCATGAAAAAACCTGCAAAACAAAATATAATTTGGTTTCTAATGGAAATTTTCCTTGGTAAAACCCCTAGTTGGTATTTAAACCTTGAAAGAGATAATGGAATATACTGTAAAACCCTAGCCCTAAGTGCATCTAAGACTAGGAAATCTGAAGTAAAATGCAACCCTATTCTAGCATGCAAGAATAAGATGCATAAATAATTTACTAGGATGATGCAATACTCATTCCAAGAGACCTTAAATCACATTAGAGATGAATCTTAATAACATGCAAACCTTCCTTTTGCTAAAAATAAAGAGAAAATGGAAGATGGAATAACTTAGAAAACAAGTCCTTAGACTTGGCTTGATGGCTAGTTGCATCTCCCCAACCTATAATTCTTCATGATTTTCCATAGTCATCCATGATCAACCCTTGACAATGCAATATCTTGGACCAAAAGTGAGCTTGAAGACCTGAAAAAACCCTAGCTTGCTGCCCTAAGGCTTCAACTTTGCCATAGATATACTAATAAATCTTCTTGTGAAGGATATTCAACACTTGACTCTTGAATTTGTTTGTTGAAAATGACTAGATGATGTTAAAAATGACCTAAAAACTTATATTTATAGACATTCATACCTAATTATTTGTTATTTAGACCTCGTAGGTAGACATCCATAAAAAAATTGAATTAAATCAATGATTTTCCTACTCAAAATTGAAAAATCCCCCAAAAGGGATTGAGTTGCCACCCTAGGTGACTTAGTCCCACAGGGGTTTTTCAGGTGGGTTTTCTAGAATTTGAATTATTTGAATGTTATTTGTTGGGATTTGTATGATGTTTTAGTGGAATAAGCCTCAAGGTCCAAAATAATGAGTCTTAGGGGCCTATAAATGGTAAGTTTAAGGAATGATTAATGCAAGGATGCCAAAATAGGTGCAATTAAGTGTGAAATTACCTCTTTCTTCAAGAGTATACAAATTTTTACACTAAATTTATCCCCCACTTTAGTGCCCATATGACTCTATCTGCATATGCAAGCTAAAGGACTCTAAATAGTACACTTTACTTCATAAAAGGATACTTATTCAAAAGATGAGAGAATGAAACCCTAATGTAGTTATCTACAAAACCACAATATTAGAACTACATCCTACAACATGAATTTGTTATTTTTCCTAAAATCCTTTTCTGCAACTTACAGAAATCAAATTTGAGGGTAGATGTATTCCCCCCCTTTATTTCGTTTGCTTTACAAAAGTGGAGTCAAGGTAGCAATCTAGCCATTTCAAATAAGTAAAATCATATCATTGGACATATGCAAGTACCATGCCACATAACAATATATGATTGATGATGTCAAGTGTGGAATCATGATTCCAAAGCATCAAATGGCATCAAAATAGAGTTCTTGAGCACCTATTATGTTGTTTTGAATAAAAAGAACTTTATTAACTCTTAAGATAGTAAAAACCATAATTTTATACATAAGAGTGAAAAGAAAAGAGTTAAAAGAGTTAAAAATGAAGTAAATTTTCACTTACTTTGTCATTTTACCTTCTTGTAGCTTGAGAGTGATGAGAGAATAGTGAAGGATGCCAAGTATACAAGGTTATGAACCTATGAGACTGGATGTGCTATGGAACCAAGTGGCACGCGATGAGTGTCATCACAAGGTGAGTTGATTCTACTACCTTTGCTTTGTGATTATGCAATTATTTAATGATTTTTATGTATTTCTAGGTTAATTTAGGATCTTGGAAATTTTTCTTGCAAAGTGTCCCCTTTTCTAGCAAAGTGTTTCGTTTCTTTGTGAAGTGTCCCAGAAGGGTTCTAAAGTGTCTAGGGCCTTTAGTAATGCACACTAGAGGGACTTTAGTACACTTTTATGATGAATAATGTAAAATTTTAGAGTTTTAAGATTTCTTATATGATGTATTTTTTTACTTTATTCATAGGTACTAACCCGTTCCCATCAGCGTCTAGGTGATAGATAGCTTAGCTTTCTTAGAGAACTAGCTCCCACACTTTCAACAGAGGATACAAAGCACTTGCAGGCTATGGGGATATACTGGGTGTAGCTCATGCCCCCCATGAGGTACCATGATGCTATGTTGACGGTGCTAGTCAAGCGCTGGGATGCAAAAACATGTACATTCCACCTTCTGATTGGTGAGATTACAATTACTGTATAGGATGTCCACTATATCCTCCAAGTTCCTATTTGGGGGAGCATGTATGCTTCCAAAGATATTGTACATTTTATGAGTAGAAGGCTGATATGTAGTATTATTTAGATGGGCCAGTGCATGATGAGCGCATAGAGGGTAGATTGATCTTACGATGTTATATTCATTAGCTCCTATGGTGAGATTGATTATGATGCACACAGTTGCACTATTAATCATCCTATATGGCCATGCAACACACCTTGTGAGGACTACTTCATTTGATACGTGGGATGGCAAAGAACAAGATAGTATATGCCTAGGGGTACTATGTCCTAGCACATTTATACTATGATCTTGGACGGTTCATGTTTTGGGAGGTGGACAGTATGGTACACTATACACTTCTACAAGTTTGGTGCCTTGATCATATCATGTGTACCAAACCTACCTACTTCCTCTGTCCGACAGCAGTGGTCTATCCTTAGGCCTTTGGCTATCCTCTACGAAAATTATGGAAGAATGGGGATTTACACTTTTGGAGAGTTAGATTTGACTGACTGGAGTAGGATGAGATCTTGCAAAAAATGTATCACCCAACACTTCAGTGGCCAGATCACATAAGGAAGTTGAGGAGATTACAATTAGATAGATTTTTGGTTGGCTGACATGATCATATAGTATATCTCTTCTATGATCGAGTCATGTGGTAGTTTGGGAAGATTTAGAGACCACCTATGGCATGACCCTTTTTCAGGAGGATTGTGTGGAGTGCTCAGAGACTAGGTGATACAATATGGCTCAATTTAGACAATTTTGTTGAGAGTGACTTTGAGTACTCAAATCACGCTCAGCCTTCAGTCTCCAATGCAGACACTATCGGTGCCATAGGTGAGTATGAGGAGTGGTGGATAGTATCACGACCAGCTCCTATATATTTGATTGATGAGCCTATAGGAGATGTAGGACCATTGCCAGATGAAGGAAATGATAGAGAGGATAGGGCCGAGGAGACATGGTACAGAGCTACAAACATATTTACTAATGTCATTGCTGAGGAGTATGATGAGGATGCAGATCCTAACTATGATGGCCTAGACGGGGAGGAGGAGGATGAGGACCAAGAGGACCAGGAGGAGGAAGAGGAGGCATAGCCACTCTTGAGCAAGGATGATGAGGAAATAATTATGGATTGGCATCAATGGGGAGATCCCTCAACCATTTGTATGACTAGATCACAAGCAGTGGTCATAGTAGGCATCCATACCCATAGCTATGGAGAGGCTAGCACATCTTCCATGCCCCACACACAATATGAGGTTGATATTTCTTAGCCTACCAAATATATAGGTGATGATATTGTATTTATGCATGTGCTTTGTGCTTTTTTTATATTGTTTTATGTATATATATCATGATCTATACTGATTGTGTATTATTCTACCTTGTTGGAGCTATGAGAGATATGCAGGATCTCTATTGTCAAGCAACTACATAGATAGTGCCAATATCTATCAACGAGGAGGAGACAGACTCACATTATGTGCCCCCACCCATTGTGGATGAGGACCTAGAGTCACTTAGACCATTTATGAGATTACGGGAAGCATATGAGGGTTTGAGGAGGAAAATATACCAAGCCGATACTACAGTAGAGGAACAGTCATTTCGAACCCCAGTAGAGTTTGAGAGAATAGAGGTAGAGATAGCTCAACTACTGGTGAAGAGGGATCAGATAGCAGTGAAACATTGGGAGGCCCTAGGACATATACAAGTCTTAGAGTTTGCACTTAGATTTGGTGGATCACGATCACAATAACATACCATCGTCTCTCGATGGACTGCCACCAGACCAATGCGATTACAAGATCCCGAGGGATCTAGTAGCCACAAACCTCAGTGATATTGTATATATTGATGCCATGTGCATAAAAATTGTGATATATATATGAGCATTTGATGTTTTATTACTTGTCTTTGTGTGCAGAATGTTAAATGGAAATATGATAAATTAAATAACCTTTGTAAGATTACTTAATTAATGTCTTAATGATTTAACAAAGCTTATGTGATCTAATTAAAACTTGCTATATTTTCTTTTAGATACAACAGGGGAATTAAGTATGTGATGTGAAGTTAAATGCACCTAGATGATTTAATTGAACATAACACATAAAATGAATTTGAATAGTATGAAACCTAAAGTAATTATAAAATAAATTAAATAATTACCCTAGTGCTCAAGACACACACATAATTGGTTGTCAAGAATGAAGCAATGCAAAAGCATATAGGATATAATTCGATAGCTCTAACAACATTTATCTACCATTCATACCATTCAAATGGGTTAGAAAAAATACTGACATAGATGCAGGGAATTGATATGGTGTTTGAGGGATGTGCCATCTAGCTCTATTAATGTGTAAGCACCAAATCTGTAATTTGTATTGATTATATAGGGTCCTAACCAATTAGGACTAAATTTTCCTTTTTTAGCATAGTGATAGTAGTGTTTCATTGATTTTCATATAATATTAAATCGCCCTTATTAAGTATTCAAGGGATGACATGATGATTATGTTTATGTTGTAATTGCGTAGTGTAGGCTTGGAGATGCTTGAAAGCATTAATGTGTTATTCATCAAGCATTTCAAGTTGTTGTAATATTTGTTCCTTATAGGTGTCATTATCGACAAGACCTTGAAGTTCAATCCTTAATGTCAGGATTTCTAACTCCAAGGGCATGATTACCTCGGTACCATAAAAAAGGTTGTAGGGTGTAGTTCTCGTAGATGATCAAACACTTGTTCAATAGGACTATAGCACATATTGTAATTGCATGTGCTAATATTTGTGATGTTGGTTAACAATTTTCTTGAGGATTTTTCTGAGAATCTTATTAGTGCTTTTAGCTTGACCATTAGACTGTGGGTAGTACGGTGTTGAAAAGCAATGTTGGATATGAAATGTGTCCAAGAACTTCTTCACATCATTATTTTTAAAAGGAACTACATTGCTTGAAATTAATACAAAAGGGAGTCCAAAGCGAGCAATAATTTGTTTCAATATGAAACAAAATATCATATCAGTAGCTTTGGATCGAAGAGGAATAACTTCTACCCATTTTATAAAATAATCAGTTATAGTAATGATAAGCATATGTCTAGTAGAAAACAATGGTGAGATTTTCTCAATTACATCCAATCCCCATATGGAGAATGGCCAAATAAGGATTTAAGCACAGAGCTCAGAAGTAGGAGCATGAATCAGATTGTTGTGTTCTTGACAATTGTGACATTGCTTAACATATGCATAGCAATATTTTTCCATATTTTTCCAATAGTATCCCATATGAAGGAGTTTTTGCACTAAGGACTTTCATCCAAAATGACCAACATAGGTTCCTGCACATTAGCTTGTTTGAGTGCCATATTGATTTTAAAATCCTGAAGACATCTAAGTAAAATTCCATCAAAGAATCTTCTATATAACATGTCGGCAAGGATTATATACTTGGTTGCTAATTATTTTAAATGAGTTTGGGTGTTTTTTGTTGTTGGCTCGAGAATGGTACCATATTTTAAATATTTATATATGGTATCATACCATTCACTCGAGTCGTCCTTGATTGTTGTCAATGCGTCTTCAAATTTATCATTGATTGAGGGTTTCATGATTGGATGAACAATGAATGTGATATCCTTTGAAGGATCTTGAGGTGACATAAGAGAAGCAACACTCACCATTACATCTTCATGTCAATTATCTTTTTGTGTGATGCTATCAATAGTGAATGATTAAAATTGTGCCAACAAGGTCATTGTGGTATCCTTATATTTCAATAGTTTGTCATGTCGAGCTTGATATACTTCATTGATTTGTTTGATCACTAATTTTGAATCGCCAAAGATCTTAATATCTTTGAAACCCATGATTAAAGCAACACACGATCCATCAATTAACACCTCATATTTAGTTGTGTTATTTGTATAGGCTTTTCTACAGGTGGAATTAATAGAACCCCAATACCAGAGCCTGTTCTACACTTGGATCCATCAAAATATAATTCCCATATAGGAACTTGTATTATCAACATAGTGTCATCGATAAAAGAGTCATTGCTAGTTAGTGCTAAAGGAGAAGGAGCATCGACCAGGTGGTTGGTCAAGTCTTGACCCTTGATTCTTTTAGTGAGACAAACTTATGGTCAAACTTAATCAAAAACATTACCCATTTAGCTAGATGTCCTAATAAGTTTGTTTTATTGAAAATATGTTTGAGAGGATCAACTTTTTTCATTACTTGTATTTTTTCATTTAGTAAATAGTGTCACAACTTACTAGTAGCGAATAAAACAACCAAACATTATTTTTTGATTGGTATGTATCACATTTCATAATCTATTATATTTTTGCTAATGTAATAAATAGGATGTTCTTTACCACTTTCATCTGGCTAAACCAATAATGTTGCAAGAGCATGGGCTGATGTGGCTATATAAAGGATAAATGGTTTGTTTGGCATAGTGGGTTGTAAAATAGGTGGAGTTGCAAGGTATTCCTTCAAACTCTCAAAGACCTATTTATAATCCTCATTCAAATCAAAATGCACATTCTTTTTGAGGATATGTGTGAAAGACCTAACATTCGATCAGATAAGGATGCGACAAAAAAATGGATGGCTTGAATTCTTCCTTGTAACATACACAATTGGGAAATTTTTCTAGGAGGTAGCATGTTGATTATAGCCTCAATTTTATTTGTGTCAATGTCAATGCCTCTGTGAGATATGATAAACCCTAAAAATTTTCCACTATCTACTCCAAACAAACATTTTTTTGGATTTACTCTCATGTATTTTTGCATTCGTTCAAAGATTTTTTGAAGGACACTCACATTGTCTTATCTTGTTAATGATTTGGCAAGGATGTCATCAACATAGTCTTCCAATATTTTGTGTATGTAATCATGAAATATCAATGTCATAGCTCGTTGATAGGTTGTGCCTACATTATTTAATCTAAAAGGCATCATAACCCAACAAAATGTCCCCCAAATAGTTGTAAATGATGTCTTATATTGATCTTGTGGTTTGATAAAGATTAGATTATATCCAAAAAATCCGTCCATGAATGACAACAAAGCATGTCCCGTAGTTGAATCCACTATCATGTCGATATTAGGAAGGGGAAAATCATCCTTTAAAGAGGCTTTATTCAAGTCACAAAAATTTGTACACATCCTAATACACTTATTAGGTTGTGCAACTACAACAATGTTTGAGATCCAAGGAGAATAATCAATAGGTTGAATGAAACTTGTGTCAAGGAGTTTTTCAAGTTCTCCTTTAACAAGCAAGGCTATTTTTGGATTCATTTTTTAGATATTTTGTCGAACAAGCTTAGAATTTTCAGCAAGAACAATGTTACGTGTCACTATCTTCAAATCTATCCTTGGCATGTCTTAATATTTCCAAGAAAAAAGTTTAGGAAAGTCATGAAGCAAGGTTGCAATATCCTCTTGTTCTTCATCATCAAGACACTTCCCTAACTAAATGACTTTTTCTTTATCATCTGCATCCATTGGTATATCAATTGTATCTCCCAAGGGAAGCACATTTGACATAGGAAATTCAGGATCATATGGTTCCATGCTCATGTATTTCTCATTGGTATCAATATCCTTTTGCTTGGTATTGATCATAGCATAGGTGACTTTTTTTCTTGAAGAAGATATCTTATTAGAAGCACCCAACATTTGTTTCAGAGCTTCATCATTTTAAAAGTGCTCCCATGATGTTGGTAAATCCATATCAAGCAATTCAAGATGCTTTAGTGTGAGATTGATTCTTGGTTTACATGTGATGGTATTGATGTTTAGCGATGGTCATTGATTTACTTTGGTTATCTTAAATAAAGAATATCCCAAACTAGTCTTTGTATCTTGTGTATTAGGTTCTATAGGAACTCGAATTCCTTGTTCATGCTTTCCACATCCCTTACCATTGTATCCCAATTATTTCACAAGTTCATAACCTTTTCCATAAATTATTTCCATTTATTTTGGGCTAGGTAGGTGTTGGTAATATATCTCATCGAAATTTGTTGTATAAGTTGTATTTTCTTCCAAAGTAGATTAGGTAGATGCTTGGGAAGATTCTCTCGAATTTTGAGCTGACATAACTATTGGTTGTTCTTGTTTCTCTTCCTCTTTTTGTGTGATGATATATTCACCCATAAATGAAGGTGTGAATTCTAGAATCCCCAATCATCACCTAGAAATTTAGACATGGGTTCTTCTTCTTGTTTGTTGGTCTCAATTGGTTCTATGTGAGATGTTGAAATAAATGTGTTTAGAGAACTTGTTTTTCCTTTTTCAAGTTGTAAGAAACTTTTAGGATCGGGGTCTATTTCAACTTGACAAATTTTTCTGTTCTAGGCATATTTCATTATTCAATGAAGGGTCGAAGGCACCACATGCATCTCATGAATCCATGGTCTTCCCAAAAGAAGATTGTATAAAAGATCATAAGGCATGACATGAATAGGAGTTTGCAAGGTAGTCATTCCGACTACATAACAGGTAAGGTAATTACACCGAGCGGTTGCTTTGTGATATTGTCAAATCTTCTAATAAATAAGGAATTGGATTTGATTTGCAATTTATCCATACATAATCTATCTAGAAGTTTCGCACTACACATATTAAGGGAAGAGACATTGTCAACAAGGGTCTATTTCATGCCTATTCAGTTGAATTTGCAAATTATTATAAAGGCTTCATTTTGCTTCCTTAATTCTAACAGAGGGAGCTCATGTTGATGGAAGGTAATGTCTACATTGATTGCATTCATTTCTTGTATTAGAGCTTCCACATCATGTGCATTTGTACCATGAGGAATCGCTATTTGTTGAACTACTATTTGCAGCATAGTGTGATAGTTTGGTGAATTCTAAAGAAGGTCACAAAGAGATATCTTTGTAGGAGTATTCTTAAGTTGTTCAACGATATTATACTCCCTAAGGCATGAATTTAAGCAAGGAGAACTAGGCAATATTGGATTGGGTAAAGGTAAGGGTGTTGAGGTGGGTTGTTGTGGTTGTGGATTATTTCTAGTGTAATTTGTGTGAGCAACAACATCATGCTTAGGTGGGTAAAGGGTAAACTAGGGTTTATGTGGAGGTTTACATTTATGTAAAGGTGGGTAAAGTACTAGTTGAGGTTGAATTACATTGACATATTTTTTTTTAGGTTTCTCACAAAAAACTTTATTTGATGGCTTTTGTGAGATGAAGTCCTGAAGAGCTTCATCTAACATGTCAAAGTCATCACTACTAAAAGGTTTGGGAGGTAAATTATCTTTGGTTGGTTTGCGTTTTTCAACACAAACCTTAATGAATGAACTTAGTGAGAGGAAGCCCTGTAGAGCTTCATCTAACTTATCCAAATCATCACTACTAAAAGGTTTATGATATTATATTTCTAAAGTGAAGCATTGATTTTATTGTTTCATTTGATGTTGTGAGGTTTTTGTTTGCATTTTTTGATGAATCTGGTCTAAATGAACTAGGAACTAATGCTAAAAATGAAAATTGTAACAATCTAATGGTTATGTGTAGGATGATCATGGAAAAAATAGGCCCTTAAGTGGCAAAAAAATTAGAAAAATAAAAGTTAGGCAACTTGATGTAAAAATTTGAATAAGTTATCTATATTATTTCAAAAATATGTAAGAATAGAATATGTATCAAATTGAATGAAGTTTCTAAACTACTAGTTTTGTTTGAAAAAATATATATCTATTTCATGAAAATTTGAAATTTCAATGCAATAGTACTTAAATTTTAGGGAAAAAATAAGAAGTAGGTGTCTGTCTGACCATGCTGACCACAATAAAATGATAACAATTTTTTTTTATAAGATTTTAGATATAAGTAGAGGACTCATGTCCCGAGGTGATGCATATTTTTTGTAATTTTTTTCCAAGTAAATAATTAATTGTGAATATTTTATTACAACTTTTATAAAATATAAAAAACTCATATGTTTAACCACCTTAACTTGGTCAAAACTTCATGAAATTCATTTTTCTTTTTTTAATCCTATAGTATGTGAAGCATAGAATGTGACACATATTTTGGATTCAAAAAATGTGATACCGTTTGAAAGCTATAGATGTTTTTCAATCGGCCTATCAATCTGGACTTTAGTCATAATTTGAATAGAAAATGAATAATAATTACTTATTAAATTAAAATTAAAGAATAATTTATATTGGTGGAAAGTTGAGAATCTCCTTTAAAAACCCTTTTCTTTTAATCAATTTTGGGTAGAAAAAAAGTCATTAGCCACATACCCATCATATTGCCACTTTTTGGCCCATCATGATCCTGCACATACCCTATTAACGCTATCTATAATGGCCATGAAAGTAAAAAATGATAGTTCTAATGATTACAATGTAACAGAAAATAACTAAATTGAAACAAAAAAGTAACTAAAACAAAAAAACTTAAGAAACTGTAAACTGAATTCTAAAAAAAGAGATGCAAAATGTGTACTGACACTAAGTCACCTAGGGTGGTGAATGAGTCCTATTAGGGGTATTTTTTTAAGTTTTTTTGAATTTTTTGATGGATGCTTATGTATTCTATGTTGTATAATGCAAATATGAAGTGCAAATGCAAAATTTCACTATTGTTCAAGGAAATGAAGTGTAATAATGCAAGCTCAATTAAGCCTTTCACTAATGCAAGTTTTAAAACCCTAGGATGCAAATTAAACAATGAAACATGCAATGCAATGTTAATGTAAGCTATTCCTAGGATGTAAATACAGTCTAAATCAGAAATAGAATGTTCAAAAATGTGGGTTCACCAAAATGAACCATAAAGTTTTGGGGATAGGCACTCTCTTACACTTCTAGGGCGTTGCACCTAAAAGGAGAATGATATTAAAAAAATCTATGTGGTTCACTCAAAACTAATGCTAATATGATTGAAATGTGTCTAAATAGAATGCCCCAAATGCAAAGAACTAATAAAAGAGATGGATTATTAATGTGAAACTAAGGAAATGCACTTTGTTTGAAAACATGTTGTGATATGTAGAAAGATAGATTGAATGCAATATAAAACAAGGTAAAGAACTCAAATAGAAAGAGTGCACCTAGAAATTGATAGAGACCAAGGTGGAGACTATGGGTGCTTCTAAAATTCTAGAAAATCTATTTTTTTTGGAAAATTGGGACACTTATGCCAAGCTTGGCGACTTAGTCCTAGATCTAGAAAACTGCTCTAGAGCCCATTTCATCCAAATGGGTATCGAGATCTTCAAAACCTTCTGAAAAACATGTATAGTGGGACTAAGTCACCAGGGATGGTGACTTAGTCCACTTTGGCTTTTCTAAAAATTTGAAAGTGGAAATGGAAGCTCTCAGTTTGCACTTTGTTTTTCAACTGAAAATTGGATCCAAATCCACGAAAACACCTACAAAATAGAATATAATTTGGTTTCTAATGGGGGTTTTCCTCATTGATACCCCTAGTTGGTATTTAAACCTTCAAAGAGATAATGAAATACATTGTAAAACCCTAGCCCTAAATATATCTAAGACTAGGAAATCTTAAGTAAAATGCAACCCTATTCTAACATGCAATAATAAGATACATAAATGAAACTAGAATGATGCAAGACTCATTCCAAGAGACCCTAAATCACATTAGAGATGAATCTTAATAACACACAAACCTTCCTTAGGCTGAAAATAGAGAGAAAATGGAAGATGGTTCAATCACTTAGAAAACAAGTCCTTAGGCTTGGCTTGATGATTAGTTTCATCTCCCCAACCTAGAATTCTTCATGGTTCTCCATAGGCATCCATGATCAACCCTTGATAATGCAATATCTTAGAAAAAAAGTGAGCTTGAATACCTACAAAAACCCTATCTTTTTGTGCTAAAGCTTCAAATTTACTACAGATATATACTAATAAATCTTCTTGTGAAAGATATTCAACACTTGACTCTTGAATTTGTTTGTTGAAAATGACTAGATGATGTTAAAAATGACCTAAAAACGTATATTTATAGGCATTCATACCTAATTATTCACTATTTAGACCTCATAGGATGACATCCATCAGAAATTTGAATTAAGTGATTTTCCCACTCAAAATTGAAAAATCCCCCAAAAGGGACTAAGTTGCCACCCTAGGCGACTTAGTCCCACCATGAGTTTTTGCGCTAGTTTTTCTAGAATTTGAATTATTTGAATGTTATTTGTCAAGATTTGTATGATATTTGAGTGGAATAAGCCTTAAGGTCCAAAATAATGAGTCTTAGGGGCTTATAAATGGTAAGTTTAAGGAATTATTAATGCAAGGATGCCAAAATAGGTCCAAATTAAGCATGAAATTGCCTCTTTCTTCAAGAGTATACAATTTTTTTTCTACAATGAACAATGCACTTTTTTAGTTTTTAAATGAGATAAAATGATGCAAGAAAGAAAAAATGCAACCTATATGCACTTTTACTAATGAAAATACTAGAAACCGTAGATGCACTTTCACTAGTGCAAGATGCAATACACGAATGAATGCAACCTAGATCTAGGGCCTTTATGGACTTCAAATCAGAAAATGAATGCTCAAGAAGTTAGGTTCACCAAAATGAACAATAGGAAAATGGGTGCTTTGTAACCTAGGTCATAGAACACCACTATTCTCCTATTATCATTCAATATTGTCCTAGGAACCTTAATTGTATTGACTATCAACCTCACAAGGTGAGTCAATTCTCAACAAGGAGGACCTAGGAGGTGGTTCTTTAAGCTTTTAGGGGTTCACCACCAAGAAAATGCTTGGAAAATAAAAAAGAATATTCAACTCACAAAACCAAGCAACACAAGGAAAATGAAGTGTGAAAATGATAAAATTAAGCAACACCAAGTTAGGGTATGTGTACCTGGGAAGTCTAGAAATGTGATGAGGTTTCTGGAAATGAAAAAACTGTTGTTAAAACATGCTAGGGAGGACTAAGATGCCCTTAATGTTGTGCTAGTCCTGCTTTTTTTTTGGGGGCGGATGCAAAATCTTCATATGTCGAAACAAGATCCAAAAGAATCTCTACAAAATTCCCCCTGAAAGACTAAGAAACCCTTACTATTGTCTTAGTCCTGATCTAAATTTTTGAATTTTCTAAATGTGATCCTAAGCTCCAAGGTCTTTACTTGCTTCCCTCCAATTCTAAGGTCCTGAAACCTCCAAATCTAGCCTGGAGGTGAGTTTCGGTGATGATGACAACTTTGTAACTTTGCACTTCAAATGATCTTCAAGTATTTAGCCTAAATTTGCAATAAAAAATATGCAAGAAGAGAAAAACTTGTTGATTGTTAGTGAATGGGGGTTTTCCTTGGTTAAACCGTATTGTAGGTAATTAAACCAAATGATGAAATGTATGAAATGAAGAATGAAATATGGAATAAATAAATGATATCACCTTGGCTAATGTCTTGTGAATAAAATTTGTAATCTACCATCTAGTGGCCATGAAGAATGTAGATCTTGGATCCTTGGATATGATGTGAAGAATGGTTGTAAATATACTTTAATGCTACATCCAAAATCTTGCTTCAACAACATGAATGGATGCACTAAACCTTTGACATGATGCTTGAATCTTGATGATGGCTCCAAATGTTTGATGAATTACTCTTGAATGAATAAAATTACCTTATGAATGAATACTTGAATGATTATTATGAAAATGTGTGGAGGAACCTTGTAATTATACTTATTCAAGCTTAATATCCTGAAATTACATCACACCAAGATGGCATAAGAATTCATTAAATAAAGCAAGCTAAATCCTACCAAAATTTGAAATTAAATTTCAAAAATAAGCCAAGGAGGACTAAGACGCCCTAGGTGGAATCTTAGTCCCAAGGATCAAATCTCAGGGAATAGACTCCAAAAAGGGACCTTTTCAAGTACATTAAAAATTAGGGTCCCAATACCCATGCAAGACAAAGACACCCTAGGTGGTATTTTAGTCCCAATCCAAAAATCAGGGACACACAGAGAGAATCATTAAATGATCATTTATATTTTTATGTTTGTCGAGATTGGCCATCAAAATATATAGTTTATTAGTCTTGTGGATGCAAAATAGGATCAATTAAAACATAAATAGTGATAAATAAAGCAAGGAAGGCCCCAAAAAGTGTGAAAATGAAAGGGCGTGCATTTTACTACACTACATTTAGTCCCCACTTTATTGAGAGGGTGAACTTGCTTCAAACTCACACTAAAGTAGCCAACCATGCAATCAATAGGGGTTTAAATGCACAAATGCTAGTAAGATAGGATGACAATAACCAAGAGGGTTTCCAAGCTCCCAAGATCAAGATCCTATGGCAAACCAACATAAGCACAAAGGAACACACACGTGGATGATATATGAAGCCATAACTAAATGGAAAACATACACCATTAAAGATGGGAAAAGAAAAAGGAAAAGGGGAAAAATTCAATGGATAAAGCTTCGAATGGCCATCCAAAGCAGTGGACCAGGTCTAGGATATTTGTCCAACAATAGGTTTACAAGTGGAAACTGTTGTCCACTATGCAAACAAAAAGCATGATCACAAGGGATAGTGAAGCTAGGTGTTCACTAGGTGAGCCCAAGGGGACCATATCAAATCCATACCTCCATAAATTTAACAAGGTACAAAAGAAAAATGCAACATGAAAGAGGGATGTTCGAAGGGATTTTTCTTAGTTCGTGCAAGGTCTCTTCTTAGGGAACATTGTGCTTAATGTTTCCAAGAGAGGAAAATTCAAAGAAATATCACACTCTCAGAGAAAATCAAACCCAATGACACCACCAAGAAAAGGACGCATCACAATAAGAAAGAAAATCACACAATGAAACATGAGTGTCAATGTATGCCCCCACTTTAAAGTAGTTTCTAATACCATTGCTATGAGCATTTTCTTTAAAGTAGAAGAAGACATGAAGATTATTTGGAAATCCCTATGCCAAGTCATATGTTTCCAATAATCTACTTCATGCAATAGGATGGAAGGGTTGCTCAATATGTCACATGTGAGCCAACTTAAGGCATGTCATGTACATCACATGCTTGCTCTTATATGTACATGAAAGGTGGTCAACTAGCAAAAAGAGACAATAACAAGTGATATATGAGGACATGCCTACCTAACACCTTTCGCCCACTTAGTGTGGGTCAAGGGTGAGTTGAATATGATGAAAATGAGTATCTGTTAGAGGTATTAGGTGCTTCAACACAAGGAAGAGCACCACACTCCTTGAGATGTTGAATTTTTTTACTTAAAGCCTTACATTCATTAGTAGCATGACCATGAACTCTATGATATATGAAAAATGAACTCTTGTAGTAGAATTTTTTTTTTTTTTCTTGGAGGGAGATAGATCCGATGATCTTGGAGGAGTCTCATTAAGATGCTCTCTTGATCATGGTAGGTGTTCTTTAATTTTGCAACAAATATGTCTCTTGCTTAGTATTAGGTGTCATACTTGCACAAGGCTCTTTACATTGTGATATTTTGTTCTCTCCTTTACCAGAGGGTGTAAAATCTAATGAATTCAAATCATAAGTATTTTGTGTGATGACATTTACATTAAGCGATGATTTGTTTGTTTGTTTCATTTCTTGCAAAGGATAACAATCAATACCACTAGTGTCTATCAGTTCAGGATTCACCATTATTAAAGTCAACTTATAAGGATGTTTTGTGATAGTGTTGATATTAAGTGAAGGCTTGTTTGTGTCTTTTGAGGGACAATAACCAAGACCACTAGTATTTTTTACATGTGAGGTTCTATAGGGACACGAATACCTTGTTCTCTAGCACCACATCATTTTCCATGATCCAAGTTGTTTCATAACCTCATAACTTTTTCCATAAATTTTTTTCATCTCTTTTGTATTTGGTAGTTGTTGATAATTAGTGTCATCAAAGTTTTTTGTATAATTTAATTCTTTGTCTTTAGTTGTTGATTTGGATTCTTTTGAAGGGTCTTTTAAGTCTTTTGTTGACATTATCACTTTTTCTATTTCACGCTTCTTTATTATGATCTTCGGTTTCCCATCAAAGTTAGGTGTGAAATCCAAGGAACCCCAATCATAGTCTAATAGCTTCATGAATTGTTCAATGTGTTTTTCTTTGTCTTTTTGTTGCATAGGTTTGACTTATGTAATTGGTGTCAATTTTTTCTAAGCATTCTCTTTACTTTTTACAGAAACAACTGTATGGTTCAAAATCGGCTTTGATTGTATAAATATTTTTGTTATAGACATATTTCATGATATGATGAAGGGTAGAGGGAACAACATGAATCTCATGAATCCATGGTTTTCCTAAAAGGAGATTATATGAAACATAATGAGGCATAATATGAATCAATGTTTGTAATGTGGCCTTTCCAACTTTAATAGGTAAAGTAATTACACCAAGCGGTTGTTTTCACAAGTTATCAAAGCCTTTAATAGATAAAGAGACACATGGGATTTTTGAGTTGTCAACACTGAGCTCATCTAAAAGTTTCACACTATAGACATTTAAGGCTAAGCCATTTTCAACAAGGGTTTGCTTTATCCCCATGCTATTGTATTGAGCTATTATCATGAAAGAATCACATTATTTTTTGCACTTCCAAAGGGGGAAGTTCACTTTGGTGGATGAAAATGTCAACATTTATTCCTTGAATCATGGCTGCTATGTCATTCAGCTGCACATTAGAAGGGATAGGAACTTGTTGTAAGGAATTTAGAAGCATAGTGTGATAGTTAGGTGAATTCTGAATCAAGTCCCTGAGGGATATCTTTGTAGGATTATTCTTAAGTTGTTCGACAAGATCATACTCCTTTCCATTATTCAAAGGAAAATGAGGGGCACTAGGAAAGATAGGATTAGGAAATGGTAAGGATGGTGAGGGTGTTTGTCTTGGTTGCAGATTTTTTCTCTAGAGTATTGTATGTATGAGCAATGATATTGTAACTCGGTTGTTGCAAAACATTGTTCTTGGATGGTTTGAGGATAAGGATAGGTTTGTTTTAAACTTGTGGTTTCTGAGAGGGTGGATAAATGATAACCTTAGGCTCAAGAGAGTACTCCAAGTGGTATCTAATGTGCACAACCTCAGAAGACTTATCCTTATTTTCATGATTTCTTAGTGAAGAGGAGTCTAATATTAATTCATCATATTTATCTAAGGATACTATGTCATTGTTTTCAATGTTATCATGTTCTTGCATCATGATAACCTTCCTAGGAGGAGAGTTTTTAGGAGAGATACAAATCAAATGTTCTTGACATTCAAGGTTTGGCTCTTCCAAAATAACTTCATCGCAAGTAAGAAGGTTATCAATGGTTGGATTTTCTTGTTTATCAATAGTGGAGTTATTAGTAGAAGGATCTTTTTGATTGTCCTTTTAGTATAAGGTCTCCTTCTCTTGTGTTATACCATCTACCCTAGTAGGAGACCTTGTAAGATGTTCATCATATTCCAAACTAGCTTCATTACCAGTAGGGGAGGCATCAAGAGAAGAAAAACTATGATTTTTATGCTTACTAAATATATCTTTCCAAATGGTAGGGGCATTAGGGAAGGGAGGAACAAGATTCTCATGAATCTTGATAGGTGCATCTTTGAATACCGGCCTATCCTCTTTGTATCGAAGGGAGATATTAGGAGAAGGAAAGTTTTTGTTGTCATGGCTATCCTCTTTCGCTAAAAAATTCTCACAAGCAAGGGATGAATGTAGACTAGATGAGGTGATTTTTAGAAATGTTTCCATGATCTCATCTTCTTATTTTATAATATCTTCCAAAGGGGGAGGAGGATAGGGACTATGAAGACTATCAATGCTTGTATCTTCTTTCACCAATATACCTTCATCACTAATAGGAGAGGTATCGAGAGAAGAACAAATATGATTGTTATGATTGTCTACACTACCATCCTCACCAATGGGTAATGTAATGTTAAGGATTATGTCAATGGTTTGACCCCCTTTCTCTAACATGTTCTCATAACTATGGAAGATAGTAGAAGGATGATTAACAAGTTTCTTAATGACCTCATTGGTGTAATCTAAATTGAACTCATAAGAGGGAATGTTATACTTATGCAATCCATTTTTAACCATATCAAATCCACATATCTTGAAAGAAAACATTGTATTATGGAAAAGTAAAGAAAGTGCAATGCAATGAATTAAAGTGAAATGTAATTTTTAGATTGGAAACAAGGTAATTTGCTTATTACACTATGCAACAACCTAAAAGATGAAATGTTGTAAATGCAAATTTGGAATTGAGGAGTACATGGAATGAAGCACTTTAAGCTAGATTTAGTAAATGCATTAAACATAAAGTCAACCCACTGAAATAGACAAGCAATGGTAGTAAACAGAAGCAGAGAAAAGTAGATTTAAACCCTAGAAAATATAGCTTCAAACTCAGTAAGGACTAAGAGACCAGCAAAGGCATCTTGGTCCTACTGAAGGAATTTGGAGGGTCTAGAAAGTGGAACAAAAAGCATACAACTCAGACAGGGTTCTGAGCTAAAAACCCTTAGAGGGACTAAGACGCCAAGAAGGGAATTTTTGTCCTAGTGGAGGTTTTTTTGAAAAACAGCAAAATCTAAGTCTATAATAGTGTTCCGAAGTTGCCTACCTAGGGACCTGATGTTTGGAAACAAAAAATTGTGCGAATGAATGCAAGAAAGAGTAACTAGTGATAAGCAATTAGATGTAAAAGTGAATGCAATTTTTTTCAATTTTGAATGTAATAATAATGTTCCTAAATACAATTAGGATGATGAACAATGCACTTCTCAGTTTTTAAATGAAACAAAGTGATGCAAGAAAGAAAAAGTGCAACCTATATGCACTTTTACTAATGCAAATATGAGAAACCCTAGATGCACTTTAACTAAATATGAGAAACCCTAGATGCACTTTCACTAATTTAAGATGCAATGCAAGAATTAATGCAACCTAGATCTAGGCCCTTTATGGACTCCAAATCAGAAAATGAATGCTCAAGAAGATGGGTTGACCAAAAATTAACAATAGGAAAATGGGTGCTTTATAACCTAGGTCATAGAACATCACTATTCTCCTCTTACCATTCATTAATTTCTAAGGAACCCTACTTTTATTGACTATCAACCTCACAAGGTGAGTCAATTCTCAACAAGGAGGACTGAGGAGAGGGTTCTTTAAGCTTTTAGGGGTTCACCACCAAGAAAATGCTTGGAAAATACAAAAGAATATTCAACTCACAAAACCAAGCAATGCAAGGAAAATGAAGATTGAAAATGATGAAATTAAGTAACACAAAGTTAGGGTATGTGTACCTGGGATGTCTGGAAATGTGATGAGGTTTCTAGAAATGAAAAAACTGTTGTCAAAACATGCTAGGGAGGACTAAGATGTGCTTACTATTGTCTTAGTCCTGCTTGTTTTTCAATGTAGATGCAAAATCTTTAGATGTTGAAACAAGATCTTAAATAATCTCTACAAAATTTCACTTGGAGGAATAAGACTCCCTTATTCTTATCTTAGTCCTAATATGGATTTCTAAATTTTCTATATGTGATCCTGAGCTCAAAGGTCTGCACTTGCTTCCCTCTAGATCCGAGGTCCTGAAAAATTCCAGATCTGGCCTATAGGTGAGTTTCCATGAAGATGACAAATTTTTAATGCAACTTTGCAACTTTGCACTTCAAATTATCTTTAATTCTTCAACCTAAATCTGCAATCACAAGCATGCAAGAAGAGAAAAACTTGTTGATTGTTAGTGAATGGGGATTTTCCTTGGTCAAACCCCTTGTAGGTAATTAAACCAAATGATGAAATGTATGAAAGGAAGCATGAAATATGGAATATATAAATGATATCACCTTGGATGATTTCTTGTGAAGAAAATCTACAATCTACCATGTAGTGGCCATGAAGAATGTAGATCTTGGATCCTTGGATATGATATGAACAATGGCTATAAATAGATCTTCAATGCTACATCCACAATCTTGGCTCAGCAATATGAATGGATGCACTAAACCCTTGACATGATGCTTGAATTTTGATGATGGCTCTTGAATCCATAAAATTTTCTTAGGAATGAATACTTGAATGCTTGTTATGAAAATGAGTGGAGGAACCTTGTATTTATACTTATTCATTCTTAATATCTTGAAATTACATCACACCAAGCTGACATATGAATTCATTAAATAAAGGAGGCTAAATCCTGTCATAATTTAAAATTAAAACCCAAAAATAAGCAAAGAAGGACTAAGATTCCCTAGGTGGCATCTTAGTCCCAAGGCTCAAATCTCGAGGCACACAATCCAAAAAGGTACCATTTTAGGTACATTCAAAATTAGGGTCCCAAGACCCATGGAGGAAAAAGACGCCCTAGGTGGCATTTTAGTCCCAATCCACAAATCAAGGACACACAAAAAAATTCATTAAATGATTATTTATCTTTTGATGTTTGTTAGGATTAGCCATAAAAATATATAGTTTATTAGGCTTGTGAATGAAAAATAGGACCAATTAAAACATAAATAGAGATAAATAAAGTAAGGTAGGCCCCAAAAAGTGTGAAAATGCAAGGGTATGCATTTAACTACACTACAATAATAAGTTTAGGCTTATTTTGAGTTGGAGGTTTGTGTGAAGGCGAGTAAAGGATAAGTTGAGGTTGAACCACATTGACTTCTCCTAATTTCAGTTTATCATAGCAAGCCTTGGTGGATGAACCTTGTGAGATGAAGTCTTCAAGGGAATCATCTAACATGTCAAGGTTATCACTATTGAAAGGCTTGAGATTTAGGTTAACTTGGAAAAAGAGATTTGATATAATCAAATAACTATGCTTTCTCCAAGTGGTTCATCGGTTTATAGGTATTTTTGATTTTATTTTCTAATGAATGCAAAAAGTAATCTAATCTAATTGAGTTATGAAATAATGCTAAAAATGAAGAGTACAGTAAGCTAATTCTATCCAAAATTGAAATGAATGTAATAGAAACTGCACAAATTGGAACAAAAAGATATCAACAGTAAACAAAAGCTCATAAATAGAGTTTTGAATTTTGGAAAATGCAATTTAAAATCTGTAATAGGACTAATTCACCCAGAGGGGTGTATGAGTCCTAGTGAGGGTTTTTTTTCACAAAAATGGTGATTTTTATGATTTTTAGTTTGGATGATTTGTAGACTAAATGTAAATGCATATTTCAAATAATATTCAGTTATGCAAGATGCAAAAATGTAACCTATATGCACTTTCACTAATGCAAGATTTAGAAACCCTAGATGCCAATTAACTAATGCAAACCCTAATGGAATGTTAATGCAAGATAGACCTAGGATGATAGTGCACTCCAAATAAAAATTGTGATGTTCTAAATGTAGGTTCACCAAAATGAAAGGATGAAAATTGTTTGCTTTCTATGTTTGGGAGATAGAATAACAATCTTCTACACTTTTCATTCAAGGAAAACCCTAGAAATCTCTATCTAAGGTATGCAAAGGAGAAAGAGACCTTGCAATAGGGTCGTCCTAGGGTCTGATTATAAACTAAAGAGGGGTTCATGTCCAAGCTAGGGATTGGAAAGACTAATGAAATGCAAGACCTAATTCTTAAACCTAGTACGATGCAAGGCTTCACTAAATGACCTAAAAATACATGTAAATCATAATAGAGAGTTGAAAGATCATAGGTGTGCACTTGGGAATCTGTAGAGGCATTGAATGAATTTTAAAACAGTAAAAAATTCTAGAATTAGGGCACACTAGGATTCATATGCCACTTTGGGTGTATCAGTCCTAGACTAGGGTTTCTAATGTGGAACAAGTTTTTGATGGTGTAGATTCAGAATCTGCAAAAATCTAAAAATTTGCTTGTAGTGGGACTCATATGCCACTTTTAGCATATCAATCCTGTTCCTTTTTTTTAGGAATTCAAAGTTGAAATCTTTACTGCAATCTCTTCTCTTCCCTTTCCAAACTGATTTCTAGATCCAAACCTATAAAAAGACCTACAAAATAGAATATATGATTGATTTTCTTATGGGGTGTTTTCCTCAGTCAAACCCCTAATTTGGTAATTAAACCTTGATAAAAATAATGAATCATGAATGTAAATGTGAACATAAACCCTAACATTAAGTGTGTCTAAGATCAGGAAATTTGAAATGTAATGCAAACCTATTCTATTGTGCTAGAATGAGATGCAAGAATAAATAATAGACATGAATGGCTCACTTTGAGAGATCCCTAATCACCCCAAATGATCCCTAATAATGTATGTATCTTCCTTAGGTTGAATGTAGAATGGTAATGGAGGATGGAATCACTTAGGAAATAAGTCATTAAGCTTGGCTTGATGGATAGTCGCATCTCCCCAACCTAGAATCCATCATGATTCACCATAGGCAACCATAACCAACACTTGATAATGCTAGATCTTGAATGAAAGTGAGCTTGAAGACCTGCAAAAACACAATAATACTACTACAAGGCTTCAACTTTGTTGATTACTTGCTCTTGAATGCTCTTGTGAAGAATGCTTGAATGCTCTTGAATGCTTGGATCTTGAATTTTCTCTTCTAGATTATTGCTTAGATCAAAAACAACTCTAGAAGCTTGTTTATATAGGCATTACACCTAATTTACCATTATTTGGATCTCAAAATCTAAAATCAACCAAAAATTTGAATTGAAAACTTGAATTTCTCGCTCAACCCTAAAAAGGGCCCAAGTGGGACATACACCGGTTGTGGCATATGGTCCCCACCTAGGGGGACTCATATGCCCAAGGTGGCGTATGAGTCCCACCCAAGATTTTTGGGATGGGTCATTAGAAATTTTAATGTTTCTGATGATTTTGTCAAGTTTTTAGTTGAAATAATCCTTGAGATTCAAAATAAAGGGTCTTGGGGGCCTATTAATGGTGATTTAAAAGGGTATTTAATGCAAGGGTACCAAAATAGGTCCAAATTAGGAAAGGAATTGCACTATCTCTAAGAAGGAAATACAATTTCCATTGCTAGAGTGAGCTAATATATATGTGCATCTCTCTCTCTCTACACACACACATGTGCACATGCGTGCACACGCACACACACACATGCACTTAGATTTATATATATGCACATATATGTATATGTGTGCATGTGTGTGTGTGTATGACCTAGTTGATGTGCAATAGTGTATTGTTAGTAAATAGTTTTAGTATTCTTATTACACTTAAGTTTGAGAATGAAATGACAATCTTTAAAAAACATAAAAATATAATAACATATTAAAGTATTATGATTAACTGTAAATTTAATAAATACTTTGTCATTTGATTAAAAATTATTTATATTTATATATGTATACATAATTGTATTGATGAAATTACTTTAATTTAAACTGAAATGTTATTATGTTTCTTTATTTGCTGAATGAACATAGAAACATATCATCATTAAAAAGTTACACTAACGTCAAATTTTAATCCAAAACAACTTTACCAACATAATTATATATACATTATATAAATACAAATATAATATATCAACGAAACAAAATTTTATACTTTGACTTGCCCTTATATTTTTATATTGTTCAGTGATTACCATTGCACTCTCTTATTTTTTGCAAGGTGCAAGGAATAAAAGGATTAAAACTATTTACCTGCACTGCATTATTGCACGTTGACTTGGTCCTATATTTTAATACTCTCCACTAATAGCATCGACCTATTCCACATTGAGTTCAATCTGAATTTTTGTAGTGCTATTTCATTATCTGGTTTTTCTATAAGGTAATGCAGTTCAAAGAACAAAACCCTAAAATAGCCCATCATATATATATCCCAAATACCTTCGTTCCCGATTAATCTAATATATCTTGCTACAATATTTCAATACGCAGGCAACCGGCAAACGCCACTATATATGATAACTAAAATTCCATATATTTAGTTGACAGGCCACTTCAAACAAGTCAACCTTACCGACACTATGTCGGAAATCTATCATTAAACGTTAGTTTTGAGCACTGTTATCCTCTCTATTTCTCTTTTCTCTTATCTATAAGAATAGCTTGCCATCTTCCATGGATTGCAGAGGACAAAAGCTTAAATAAACAATATAATTTTTACTTTAGTTGGAATACATTTTTTTAGTAATCAACTTCATTAATGTTCGAGTCAACAGCAGTCATGAATGGAATCTTTGCGAGACCCTTGTACAAGAAGGAACGTGTGTCTGTCTTTTGGAGAACATGAATATGGCCATGGAACGGGTTTTGCGTAAAGTTGCACAAATTTCCTGTAAACATTGAACGTGACGGTGTAAATGAGCTCCGAGAGCTTTGTATTGAATCTACACCTTACATGTTTGAGTCATTGAATGGAATCATTGCAAAACCATTGTACAGGAAGGGACGGGTGTCTGTCTTTCGGAGAACATTTATATGGCGATGGAACGGGAGTTGCGTAAAGTTGCACAAATATACTGTCAGAAACATTAGTTTGTTATTTAAAATAATAGAGTTCCAGGAACTGTTTATAAGGTTTTCCAAAGGATAACAATGCTTTAGATTATTTCTACTGGGTTTTAATATATACAGTCTATGTTACATTTTTCAACAATTACGCAAATTTATATAAAACAATATGTTACAATTCTCCAGAAATGCATCAATACAGTAAATAACTTAGTACTATATTTTAATACTATCCATTAATTCTGTAACAGCACTGAGCAATGGCACTTTGACTTCGATGGTATATTTTTTATATTGCTGTTTCATTATCTTCTTTTTCTAGAAGATAAAGCACCACAAAGACCCAAAAAAATCTAAAATAGCACTTATATATAGCCTAAATACCTTCGTTCCCACACAATCTAATATGACTTGGCACTATATTTTAATATGCGGGCAACATGTGCAAAGCCCCTTTGCAATGCTTACTAAAATTCTAACATATTTAGTTGACAGGCCGCTTAAAATTAGTCTACCTTCCTGAAACTCTGATAAAACTATCTATTAAACATTAGTTTTGAGCATGGTTTTCTTTATTTTATTTTTTATTTTTTAAAATTTAAAAAGAAAATGGATTTGATTGCGTACTGTATATATAGACATTTTTTCATCAAAGTTTGGGATCATATTTCATGATTCATCATCAAGATGTAGGGAGTCTGAAAATTTTCTTGGCTCATGGAATATGATTTTTCTAACTTTGTAATAATGAAGGATCATGGAATAGAATCCAAAAAAAATTAACTCCCTACATTTTAATGATGGATCATGGAATAGAATTTTTCTGAATTTCTATATCATAATAATGAATCATGAAATATCATCCTAAATGTTGATAAAAAAATATCTACATAGTCAACTCCAAAAACATTAAAATAATTCAATATTATTGACTTTAGAAATGTAATATCTCTATTTGTTTTTTAAAGGAGCAAGAATAACTTGACATCTTCTATGGATTGTAGAGGAAAAAATATTTAACAAATGTCTCGATATAATTCTGACTTCAGTTGGAATAAGTTCATTTTATAATCAACTATATTCATGTTTTTTGTCAGTCATTAAGTTGAATCATGGCGAAACCTTAGTTTATTGCCATTGCAGATATAAATATTAATGATATTCAGGCATGTTGGAAACGCCACTTAGTATAATACATTAAAATTTCCATATATTGACAGTCCGCTGCAAACTAGTCAACCCTACAGACAATGCATGTGAAAAATTAGCCTAATAAACATTAATTTTTTAGCATTATTATCTTGTCTGTTTGTCTGTTCTCTATTATCATGAAAACTGCAACAATACATTTGTTTTCAAACGAGCAACAATGTCGGCAAGTTCCATGGAGTGCAGTGAAGAAAAGTTTAAACAACTAGCAATATATAATTCTCACCCCAGTTGGAATAAGTTTATTGAATATTGAACTATTTTAATGTTTAAGTCAACGACCGAACTGATAAATTATTTAATGTTTGACTCTTCAAGTTGAATTCTGGCAAAACCTTTGAAGAGGATGATGTATATCTCCTTAGTTTCTCGTTCAGTTCAATAGAGGAACTCAAGGTAAGTATTCTTATAACATTCAGTCTGTAATGTAATTACGAAAAAAAAAATACTATGCACTTCCAACCTAAATGGGTCCCAGTGTCTCTCAGCTCCTCTTCGTTCGTGTGGCTTAGTTTAATTTATAGTTATGCTAGACTCTTCATTTCTCCTCCATCACAAAATAAAAGGCAACAAATAACTCGGTGAAAAAGTACACCAACAAATGAATGACATGATCTAAACATGTTTACACATAAAAACAATACAAACAACTTCATTCAATAATTCAATTCTTTGGAATGTATCCTCATTGACAATAGAAGAGTCCTAATGCCTATTTTTATTTTTATTTTGGTTTTTATAATGTAGGAAAAGTGATCCTAGTTCTAATTAGGATTAGCTACTTTCCATTTACGAAATATTAGAATTCATATCGGCAATCACATGAGATTAACTTGCAATCTAAAAGGTGAGTCAATTAATCTTGGATCTAAATTCTTTTGAGGGTTTGAAATGGATTTTTAATAAAAGTGTAATGATGCAACTAGCTAACAATGAAAATGCACTGTTCTAATATGAACAACTGATAACCAAATTCAATGACCTGAAATGAATAGAGAAGGAATGTGCACACCCGTGATTTGAATTTGAGATTGATTTTACTAGACAAGGGCACCTCGGTGCCCTAGATTGAAGATTTGAAACTAAAATCTACTTTCATCCTCAAGTCTCTAGTCTATGGCTTCTTCCTTCTAGATCTTGTTGTCAAATCTTTTTCTATTGTTGAGATAATTGAGTTTCCATATTGTGCCAAGTTGTAGGGCTTGAATGCATCAATGAACAAATAGTCTTCAATCTTCTTTAAATTCTCATCAGATCTATAACCTACACATTCACAAGGAGAGGAAGGGTTGTGCCATATAGGGCCTTTCCTTGGTCAAAACCCATGTTGGTATTTTTACCTCCACAATGGTAAAATTGATGAAAAAGAGCTTATCCTTTTGAGGGATAAAGGCTAAATGATAGTAGAGTAATGAATAAACCACTTGTTGGAAATATGGAGTCTTGCAACATGAGCATGAAGTGTATATAGATTGATCTAGTTGTTCTTGTGTTGTCATTGATGTCAACATGGTGACAATAGTATTGGAAGCTTGTTTGGTATACCAGAAGTGTTCTTTACTAATAAACTAGTGTGTTGGTTATTGAGTTCGAAATTCACTGCAGGAAAAGATATGACTTCTATCTCTTAACCATGTTATCATGACTCATTCAAACAACTATATCTAGGATCTTGAGAAGTTTTGTGTCAAGAGAAAAATGTTATCATTGACAGAGTTTAATTTTGTACTCTACAGTTGTTTCTCTCCTTTGCATATTATTGTGGGGGACTCTGCATTTCCTTAAGGAGTACATTCTAACGCTACAATTTTAATAGTAGTCTCTATGATGGTAATGTGATAAGAAACTGATGTGATATCAGATCTAGCAAGAGTTTTCTTTGAGAAGTGTATGTTAGTTTAGAGTTTTTGTGTTTAGGTCCTAGTCTTGGCTGACCGAACATATGACATGCATTAAGAAGGCTAGATATACTTTGTGAATGTTTTCTATAGA
This sequence comes from Sequoia sempervirens, assembly GCA_007258455.2. Taxonomy (NCBI): domain Eukaryota; kingdom Viridiplantae; phylum Streptophyta; class Pinopsida; order Cupressales; family Cupressaceae; genus Sequoia; species Sequoia sempervirens. The sequence continues at coordinate 774,924,996 of VDFB02281492.1, read as the reverse complement.
TCTACATTGACTTGATATGATGTACTTCATGGATAAAAATGTTTTAAATTATATATGGTGCTGACAAGAGTGTTCTTGATTATTTTGTTTCCATTTAATTAGGTTGACCTAATTGATGAATGAGATATACTTGCATATATATGTAAGACTCTTTGAAGGAGAAAATATGGGTGTGTGGTGTAAGGAGAAAAAGTGTAAAGGTGTGAATATGGGAAGAAGAAGGAAGAGAAGTGTGGTGAAGTGCGAAGGGGATTAAGGGATGTTTGAATAAGTGATCCTAATTGATTTATTAGTTGAGGATCATAATAGATGTGTTGAATGATTGCTATGAGAAGTAGGCCTTCTTATTCAATGCTTCACTGGAATTGAACCCTGCACAAAGAAGGTGTACTCAATCAATTCATACTCTTGGCAATGAGCCATAACTTTTGTATCTTGGTGGTTAGCCATCTTTCGTATTCAGGTTGCGAGCCTTTCAAGGATAGTGAGTCCTTGCAGTGAGCCCTTTAATATCTTGTATCTGAATATAATATATTATGGGTTAATCCTCACCGTGGTTTTTCCCATTTTGGGTTTTCCACTTAAAATCCTGGTGTTCATGTGTGATGATGCATTTTCTTATTTCCTTGTTCTCTCTTGCTAATTCAATCAGATATGTGATAATGTTTAGGTGGATTTTATTTAAATGGTTTTATGGAACAATGATTCACCCCCCTCTCAGTATTTCATATATTCAATGATTGGTATGAGAGCTTGGTTCCTCTGAAGGAGCCTAACAGCTTGAGGAAGGTCCCAGAATTTGAATATGCATTTTTTTTCCTCTGGAAGTGATCTTTGCTAGTCATTTAGAATAAAATGAAGATCTAAAGAATAAGTTGAAGGAAGTGAATGATTGCATCAAGAATCTAAGGAGTAGATATGAATAATCATGTGATCAATTAAGAAGGGAACATGATGATATTGATGGTCTACTACAACAATTGGAAGAAAAGAAAAGAATTGAAGACTATTAGAAGGTTGAAATTCAAGAGAAGATGGATGAATGTGTCAAGCAAAAGCAAGAAATGGAAATTTTGAGATCAGATCTAGAAAAGCAAAAGAGATTTGAGGATAAACTCAAGGTAAGCTCTGCGATGCTTTATGATTTGATTATTTCTCAGAGGCCTGCAATGGATAAAAGAGGTTCAAGGTTTGAAGAAGGACAAAGTTAAAAAAAAAGCAACCTTTTGAAAAGAAGACTTATTGCACAAATGGAAAAATCAAGGACTTAAGAAGCAATTCCAAAAGGACTCCCATCAAATAGCCTAATGCTCAAAGGTACTTATATTTTAATGATGTATGTTATTCCTACAATAAATTTGGATATAGGATAAAGAACTGCAAAAGTAGAATGAATGATACTTTATCATTCTTTGGAAAACGTTTTAAGTGCAAGAATTTTGGACACAAGGCTAATCAGTATGAATATAGTTTGAATAAAAGAAAGTATGGAAGGAAGAATGTTCTTTGTTATGAATGCAGTAATTTAGAACAATTAGTTAGAGATTGCAGGAATAGAAGGATAAAAAATATCCATCGGGAAAAGAGGAATGGACATATTATAGTTCTAAAAGAAGTAAGGAAAGAGATGAAAAGAATTTAGAGAAAAGAAGGAGAATTTAAGCAAGTTGAATTAGAAGCATCATTTTTATCTATGTCATCCTCTCACATTTTTATCTATGTCATCCTCTCACGTAGATACTCCCATCAAATTTTGAGTCAAGTAGTGCCTAAGGGGGAGCAATTATCAGAAATTTAATAAACCCATCATTGATACTGGTTGTCACATCCTAATAGAAGCATATTTTGTGGTAACCAATTCAAGGAATTTTTTAGTCAAATTGAAGAGATATGTGAAGTATTTGTTAGAAGAATCTATTGGTAAATTATATAGAATTCCTCCTAGAGATATCTATGAATTTATGTTTATAGTAGAATTGAGGAAATGTCACTGGTTCAGTTAAGTATCCTATGGAAGAATGAATTAGAAGAAAATCATGATGCATACAAGATCTTAGTTGAGAAGAAGTTGGATGTATGGGAGAAAGCCTCTCTATTTGAATTTGAAAAGAAATATATTTGAATGATTTTGAGTAGAATTCTTGATGAATCAATGTGGATTGATGAAGCTCATTTGATAACCAAAGATGCACTAAGAGATATAACTAGTTTATGTTCCTCTAGACTAGTTCCTAGATGAGAGTCTATGAGTGAAAAAGAGATAATTGAGATGACTAGTGCGACTCTCAATGGTAAATAACTTGTTTTAAGAATAGTTGAAGATCCAATCATTAGGTATGTTACGATGAATATTGGTCACAAATTTTTTTTACTAAGCAATGACTACACTATTTCTACTGCCATTGTTTACACTACTATTGATATGGTTAAGAGAGGTATCGATTATGACCTATGTGAGCTACATGGAACACATATTTTGAATAACTTGAAGGAAATCAAGAAGAGAAAGAAAAATACATTCTGGTACAAAAATTTGATTGTTTGCTTCCTCTTTTACTTCATGAAAGAGCTACCAGTAATTGGTTGGATAGAATGGAAAAATGTAGAACATATTACTCATCAGATCAAGAATTTCATAGTAATCCTTTGTGGTTCAGATGCTCAAGAGACTACTCTTGGTGCATTCTTTGGAACATTTCATATGAGGATGAACAAAAGAACAAGGATTCCAGAAAATGTGACTGAGAGCTAGTCTGAAAATATTAATTTCCTAGTTACTACAAATTTTTGTTACATAGAAGCAATTGAATCTAAATTGGCATGGATATCTGAATTGGATTATGAAGTGACTGAGGCTAAGATTGATCATTATTCAAAATAACTCTTATTCAACCCTAAGAATCCTAATGAAGAAGAAATTTCTATAGCCTTTGGTAGTGCAACTAGAATAGGAAAGAAGAAAAAAGGTATTGTTATCAAGCAAGAAGTCACAGAAGAAAGTGAATTAGAGAAAGCTCAACATGAGCATGAAAGCATTAGCATTCAATGAGCTTTGAAATAAATATATAAGGTAATCCCTAATGCTTACTTTGATTCATCTTTATCAGTTGTGGAAATTATAGAAGTACAATCTGGAATTAGATCTATGGAAGAAAATTTAGAAGATATCAAGAAGAAATGTGTAGATGCACATCACAGAGTGGTAAAGGAATTGAAGGGTGTACACATTTGTGAGGAAGAAGCTCAGGAATTACTTTCTTTCTACTTAAATTGGTCTAAAAGTACACTAAATATAAGAGATGAGATAAGGAAGAGTGAAAGTCAGATGAGTACTCAAGCATATTTGTACAACTTGGCAGATGATAGAAATAATTAAAGATGGTCCTAAATTTTGTAGCTTCAAGATAAATTATTTCCTTTGTAGGATCAAAGAACATAGCTAATTAGGCAGATTGTGGCACTCAGAGATATGATAAAACTTAGGCGTATTCTTGTATGCAGTGCCCTTGATAGTATTGGTGGTTTATCAGAAGTTAATTTCAGTCCCAATAAATTGGTAGATGATATAGAGTGTATGCCTAAGATACTCTTGTAAGTGTGAAAGAAGCATGTGAATAAAGAAAAGCTTCGTGGAAGGATACCCTAAAGAATCTTAAAGGTTCCTCCTCTTCAGGTTAATGCATTATTTTTTGTACATACCATTCTTCTCGTCTATTTTTTATGCATATACATATTTCAGACCCCTATATGTCCTTTTCTATTGATGTAAAATGGGTAGATATAGAGAGATAGATAGAGGAAAAACATTTTTGGAAAGAAAATTCTTGTAAGGGTGAGTATTCATTTGTCTCTTTTTAGTATAATTTTTTTTCCGATATACATGTTGCCATCAATGCCAAAGGGGGAGATTGTTGGAAATATGGAGTCTTGCAGCATGATCATGAAGTGTATATAGATTGATCTGGATGTTCTTGTGTTTTCATTGATGTCAACATGGTGAAAACACTATGAGAAGCCTATTTGGTATACAAGAAGCTAATCTTTACCTCAAGTGTTCTTTACTGATAAACCAATACATTGGCTTTCGAGTCCAAAATTCACTGCAAGAAAAGATATGACTCTAATCTCTTAAATATGTTATCATGACTCATTCAGACAACTATATCTAGGATCTTTAGAAGTTTTGTGTCAAGAGCAGAAAGTTATCATTGAAAGAGTTTAACTTTGTACTCTACAGTTGTTTATCAACTTTGCATATCACTATGAGAGACTTCGCATTTTCTTAAGGAGAACATTCTAATGTTGAAGTTCTAATGGTAGACTCTATGATGGTAATGTGATAAGAAACTGATGTGATATCATATTTGGGAGGTGTTTACTTCGAGAAATGTATGTTGGTTTAGAGTTTTTGTGTTTAGGTCCTAGTCTTGACCGACCTAACATATGACATGCACTAAGAAGACTATATATACTTTGTAGATGTTTTCTATAGATCTACGTTGACTTCATATGATGCACTTCATGGATAAAAATGTTTTAAATCATATATGGTGCCGAGAAGAGTTTTTATTATTATTATTTTTTCATCTAATTAGGTCAACCTAATTGATGAATGAGATATACTTACATATATATGTAAGACTCTTTGAAGGATAAGATATGTGTGTGTCGTGTAAGGTGGAAAAGTGTAAAGATGTGAATATGGGAAGAAGGAAGAGAGGTATGGTGAAGTGTGAAGAGGATTAAGAGATGTTTGAATATGCAAACCTAATTGATTTATCAGTTGAGGATCATAACAGATTTGTTAAGCGATTGTTGTGAGAAGAAGTACTTATTTAGAGCTTCATTAGAACTGAACCCTGCATAGAGAAGGTGTAGTTCATTAGTTCATACGCTTGGAAGTAATCCATAACTTTTGTATCTTGGTGGTTAGCCATCTTTTGTATTCAGACTATGAGCCTTTCAAGGATAGTGAGTCTTGGCAGTGAGCTCTATAATATCTTGTATCCAAATATAATATATTGTGAGTTAATCCTCACTATGGTTTTTCCCATTTTGGGTTTTCCACGTAAAAATCCTTGTGTTCATGTGTGATGATGCATTTTCTTGTTTCTGTTTTCCCTCTTGCTGATTTAGTCAAATATGTGATAATGTTTAGATGGATTTTATTTGAATGGTTTTACAGAATACTGATTCACCCCCTCTCAGTATTCTTGATATTCAACACAACTTGTTGTAACTCACCACTCTAATATGATCACCTTAAAGAATTGAAATCATGCACATCATCTCAAGGCCATTGGAAGATTGGAGAGTTTCTCATTTATGATATCATTTGGTAACATGAGCATGAAAGCTACATAACAATGTGTTGTACTGTTATAATTGATACAAAAATTGTAACTTATATGGATATTTTTAGTTGCAAACCATTTTGATTAGTTCTAATAGGTTTTGGAGTGGATAAGGAATTTTTTTTTGCATAATGGTTTGGTTTAGGAAATATCAGCTATGTGGAAATTTGACTAAGTGTCAAATCTACCAGTATAGTGTTACTGTGTGTCATTTTTTGGGTCCGTACCACTCTACAAATGAAAATGTCACTTTGTGCTTCTAAAATTATTTTGGTATATGTTAGATGTATCTAATTAAAATATTTCATCTTGATTAGACAAATAGTTAAGCGATCTGAGTAACAGAATTTAACCTGGTAACTCACAGTTATTTTCTATACAATATGTTTATACGGGAGAATCTGCCTTTCTTTGTGGATGATATTTTGGTTTTGTGCTCTTGAAGATAAGTTATGAATTATTATTATAGCATGGATTCCATATGGTATCAAGTTTTGAGCTCCACATGTTGAGATGTGGATACATAGATGAAGGTTTTTGGTTTTAGGTCTTATGTCGAGCTGGCCTAAGACATTTCATGTAGTGTAAAGGAGAAATATATATTGATAACTTATGTAGGATATATTATAGGCCCATTTCAACCTATCTTAAGATGTTTTTAGTTTTGAATCATGGTGTGTTGTGTGGATGAAATATTTTGAGTTGAAAAGTTATATTAAATTAGGTATTACAACTAATTAGGCTAACCTAATTGATGTTATGTTTGATGTGGATATATAAGTTAAATTGTTTTTGTTAATGCAATGAATGTGTGATGTGTATGATTCAAATTTAAGGAGAGTAGTGTAAAGTTAAGTTGTGAAAGTTAAGTTGAAGATCAGAGTTGTGAAAATGAAGAGCATGGTAGAGTGTTGAATTAGAATCAGATACAAATTGTTTTGTGTTTCAATGGAACTATAATTCATGCATATGTAAGATGCAAATTGTAAAAAATCAAAATAGACTATGTGCCACCATCTCTCTTCTATATTTTTCTCTATGGATAGTGAGTCCACCTATAGTGAGCATTTTTGTAATTATACTATAACTGGTTATAATATATTGTGAGCTAACCCTCACCATGTTTTTTCCAATTTTGGGTTTTCCACATAAAAATCTTGGTGTTCATGTGTTATGTGAATGTTTCATGCTTTATTTCCTTATTGCATTTGAATATGCTTTAGTAATTCAATGTTTAATGTTTGAATGGTTTAATAAAATACTCATTCACCCCCCCTCTTAGTATTTTGGGTGTTCAACTATTGGTATCAAAGCTTGGTTCCTTGGAAGAAACTTAACCTCTTTGGGAAGGTCTTGGAGATTGAACATATGGCTGAAAAAAAAATTCCTATTCCTTTGGAAGAGATTCATGCTATTAATTTTATAGAAGAAGATTACATGCTTGAAAAAGATGGAGAACAAAAATTTTATCTTGAAGATCTGAAGAGAACTAAAGGTGAAAATCGAGATCCGAAAGAAAATATCAAAGAAGCAAAATGCATCAGAAAATTGAGAGAGAAAATCAAGAAGTTTAGAGAAAGGCATAAGGAAGTCAATGAGAAATTAAAGCAAGAAAATGAATCCATCACTAGTTTAAAAGTGAAAGCTGAAGAAAAGAAAAGAGTCGAGGAATGTTTGAATGCAATGGTGAAAAGAAAATATGATGAATGCATAAGACTTGAACAAGTGGTAAACCTAAGGTCACATCTGGAAAAAGAAAGAAGTCATGAAGACAAATTCAAGAGTTCTACAATGCTTGATGAGATGATTGTAGGCCAGAAAGCATCCAAAAAAAGGGTGTCTTAGGATTTAAAAAAGGTGAAAGATCAAAAGTATACTAGACACCTAATGCAAAAGAGATCAATGAACCAAAGAAGATTGAAGACATGACAAATAATGGCAATATCGAGAATCAAAAAAATGAAGCTAGAAGACCACTAATAAGACAACCAAATGCACAAAGGTACCCATATTTCAATGGTTTTTTCTATTCTTGCAATAAATTTGGACATAAAGCAATGGAATTTGTAGAAGCAGAATGAACCGGAATGCTCCATCAATTTCTTGTCAATATTTTACATGTAAAAGAGTTGGTCATAGAACAAGTGAATGCATAAGTCAAATGATGAATGGCTATAACAATGGTAGAATGATTCAATATTTCAATGGTTACTATTATACATGTTATGGATTTGGAAACAAGGCTAATCAATGCATATCTAGAGTGAATGGAAGGAATATTGTTTAGAAGAATATCACATGTCACAATTCCAGTAGACCTAGATATGCATTACTAAATTTTGCAGAAGTAGAAATATACGGAAGGATTATTCAGTAAAAATGAATGAACCAATTAAAAAGGTTGATTCGGTTGAAGTAAAGAAAGAAATGGAAAATATTTGGAAAAAATAAGGAAGAGATAAAAGACAAGGGGGAATCTATACCATCCTCTAGTGTAGATGTTTCCTTTGGAAACTAAGCTAAATTATTTGGCTTAAGGGGAGCTTTAATGGATATCTTCTATCGCCTGCTAGAAAAGAGGTGTTGAGGTATGAGCACAAAGATATGTGATGTATCTCAACATTCTTGATCTATTGGTGAATATCAATGAAGAAAATATGATGATGCAAAAGTTTATGAAGCTTCAGAATTTTTTTTTGCATATAGATAAAGTGATACCAACTTTATATATTGAAGAATTCAATGCAGAATTTGGTCAAATCAAAAGGTTATAAGTAAATTCACTAAGGAAAAATCATTTCACAAAACCATTCTAGAAGGAGCAGAGTAGTTGAGATAGAATTCAAAGAGTTCAAGGTGACTTATTTTTCAGTGCATCAAAACCCTAATTTTGCAAGCATAGAAAAGGTATTTTACGAATTTGTTTCCCCTAATTTTTGAAGAACTTTGTTTGGAAATAATTTGAATCTATTTGCAATGGCTACACTGAGGGTTATGCAGGTTACAAAAAAACCATAACCAAAATTCAAAAGGTATAATGTGAAAGCCATAGATGATGACCCATGAGGTGCATTCTCACATATTGCATATGGGCTTTTACCAACTGAGGATATTAGAACTTACATTCAATGAAAAATAGAAGAGCATTCTCCCACTAAGTTAAGTGATATATGGGAAAATGAGTCACCAAGAGATAAATTCACCCTAAAGATGGAATATAAAAAACCTAGATGAGTAGAAATTGGATGTATGACAATGGTTTCCTAATTTCTTTTATGATGTCAAGTGGATCAGAATGGATTTGAGCTACAGAATAAATGATTAGTTTGTCTGGACTGATATACCAAATATGATCACTACAAAAGTAATAATAGAATTCATCAATTTATGCTCCACTAGACCCATCCCTGTTTTGAAGCTAGTTAAAAATAAAGTAGTTATGGAAAAAATAGGTGCAACATATGACAAGAGAGCCCTTATAGTAAATCTCATTAAGAATCTAGTTGTGAGATACACAACTATAATGATTGGCTACAAAATTAATTATACAAATAGAGACAACTTTATATCTACCACCACAATCAATCTAGCATATGAGATGGTAGAAAATGGTGTAGATTATGACTTGTGTGAGTTGCTTAAGAAAAAAATTAATGGAGAATTTGAAGTAGACAATAGAAAATAAATATGTATTTAAGTATGGCACCCTGGTCATGTGCTTACTCTTTTATTTCTTGCAGGAGCTTCCCATTATTAGAATTGTAACATGCATAATTGGAAGGCCAATTGCATATCCAATTGTAGATCATGTGAGGAATCTTGGAGATATCATTTGAGCACGAGATGATTGTGTTACTACTTTATTTGTAGTATTCTAGAAGATAATGTATGAGAGAGAGAATCTGAAGGACAACTATTAAGAGATACAAAAATGATATCACATTCCTTGTATCTATACACTATGCATTATGGAGGTAGTGAAACCAAGAACTCTTTGGGTTCCTAAATTGAGTTATGAGGTAACATAAGTAGATCTTATTGGTTATGTTGATATATTTTTTAAGAGACCCAAAGACACTACAAAACCTAGATATTACACTTATGAGGAAAATTACATGGAAGTTCACCTGGAATAGATGAAGCCATAGATCAAGAAGAATGTGGATAAGATGGTTGATGTATATGCTAAGGAAATGGGTCTTTCCAAAGAAATAGTGTACTATGCTAGAGAGAGATCCAAGGAAGATTCAAGTGCAATAGAATCATCTAGAAGCTCAAGGAGATCTGGTAGGATTGTGACAACTCCTCCTTCTATCTAGAAGTCCTCTATGACTTTTCCTTCTATTGGAGAGAAAAGAAAGAATAATGCCAGTCCTCTAGTAAGGGATAAAACCCCTCTGATTGTACACTCCACCAAAGCTGAGAAGAAGAAGTTTGCCACTATTACACCACCATCTACACCATCCAAGAGAAGAGTAAAGAAAAATTCAAATATAGAAAAGGGTATTGGAATAAATGTTGTAGAAGAAGAGGAAGAATTGGAAGAAAATGTACCCCCATTGATCCACAAAAGAAAAAGTGATGCTTCACTAGGTGAAGAAAGAACCCAAAGAAGAAGAGTTGACATCATAGACATTGAGAGTGAAGAGGAGATAGAGAAAGAAAAAGAAGCTTTCAAGATCCATATGAGAGAAAAGAAGAAGGAAGTCAAGAAGGCTTCTCTAGAGAAGAAGAAGAATGCAGGCACAAAGAAGAATCTGATTAAAGGTAAGGAAAAAGAACAAAAGGAAGTGGTAAGGCCTCATTCCCCCATGAATTTAGAGGCATCTTTTAACAAAATTTTCTAAAATGACATGTTGGGAGAGACTGCAACTTTATATAAAGATGCAGATGGGGTAGACAATGATACCATTATTGAATCCATAGTCAAATATATTTTTGTTCTTGAATTGGACATGTGGAACATCAAGAAACATGTTCCTAAAAATTTGTGGAACATTTTGTTGAAAAGAAGAGAAGAAGTTGTAAAAGAACATGAAAGGCTTAAAGAAGAAGCACTAGAAAGAGTAAGTGCTCCATTTTCTGAGGATGACAGAGCCACAATGGCCACTATATTTAGCAAGGAGCTGAGAATAAAACAAAGGGTTACTACCCTCATGGGAAAGAATCATAAAGGAAAGTAATGAAAAAGCTTAGGTGATAGCTCAAAAACTAGGGATGTTACCAATAGACACAAAAGAAGAGAATGTGGAGATCCATCTAGAAAAGAATACTAAAGTAGAAATGTAGATAAATGATGCTCAGCATGATCATGAAAAAAATGAAGATGTTGCATTAGATAACACTCCTTTGGAAGTGGAGGACATGAAAGAGAAATGTTGAAGAGGAAATGGTCCAAGAAGACATTACCACAAAGAATACCATGACTCCTCCAATAATCATAGAAAATATTGAAAAAAATACAGAGGAAGAGAACACAAACAAGGATAATGACAATAAGAAGGATGATGTGGAGAAAGCACAATAATATGTGGAGTAATATGAAGATAAGGATGCATCTGGAGATGCATTAGCATGAACATAAAAGTCATTAGACTCTGGAAATGTTGAAGAGAAGGATGTAAGAGGAAATTTTGTAGAGACAACTAAGGTTTTAGGTGAATCTTCCAGCTCCTCTGAAGATTCCTTTATGAATCTTCTAAGAATACAACCCCAATTTTAACCAGTTGTGTATTCACAAATTTTTTAATTTCTAATCGATCAAGGCAATGTTGAATTGGATAAAATCACTCACATCCATAAGCTACAACTAGGAGATATGTTCCATGCATATGTGAGAAATGAAATCATAGAGACACACTAGAAGAGCAATAAACTTATGGAAGAAGTAGTTAAAGCACTACAAGAAACCATATCTAGTGCAAGTATAGAAACATCTCTCTCTAGTATGGATAATCTCAAACTATTAATTGATTCTTTTAAAATGTATGCATGGTATGTGCAGGATCATCATGGAAAAAAAATCCCTTAAGTGGCAAAAAATTCAAAAAAATCAAAGTTAGGCAACTTGACGTAAAAAATTCAATAAGTTATTTATATTATTTTAAAAATATGTAAGAATAGAATCTATAGCAAATTGAATGTAGTTTCTAAATTACTAGGTTTGTTTAAAAATTATTTAGTGAAAATTTGAAATTTCAATGTAGTAGTACTTAAATATCGGGAAAAAAATAAGAAGTAGGTGTCTGCCTAACCACCTAACCATAATAAAATAATAATATTTTTATAATATTTTAGATATAAGTAGAGGACTCATGTCTTAATGTGATGCATATTTTTTTGTATTTTTTTTCCAAGTAAATAATTAATTTTGAATTTTTTTTACAAATTTTAAAAAATATAAAAAACCTCGTATGTCTGACCACCTTAACTTGGTCAAAACTTCATGAAATTCATTTTTTCTTTTTTTAATCCTATAGTATGTGAAGCATAGAATGTGGTGCATGTTTTGGATTCAAAAAATGTGATACCATTTGAAAGCTATAGATGTTTTTCAATCAACCTATCAATCCAAAATTTAGTCATAATTTGAATAGAAAATGAATAATAATTACTTACTAAATTCAAAGTAAAACATAATTTATATTGATGAAAAGCTAAGAATCTCCTTTAAAACCCATTTTCATTTCATCAATTTTGGGTAAAAAAAATGTCGTCAGCCACATACCCATCATATTGCCACTTTTTGGCCCATCATGATTCTGCACATACCCTGCATCTAGACTAAAGGAGGAAGCATAGAAGGAAGTGGCATCAATGAAAAAAGAATGTTTGAAATAATGGAGAAATGTGCCATTACACATAAAAAAAAATTGAATTCTAGAAGGATGCTGAAGATTTCATTGATGAGGTGAAGGCTCTATATCAGTACGAAATGAAGTGGCTCGAAGCCACACAGAGCATAAGAAATGAGATAGAATCTATTGAGTCTGAAATTTACTCTACCTAAAGTGCTTATGATCTAACAACTAGTCTAACTAGAGAGACAAGGAGTCCAATAGAAGATATGCATAAGAAATTCTTCCAGCCTCAAGCACAAAAAGAACACATTATTTTGCAGTTTAGAGAATTAAGGGATTTGGTCAATCTAAAATTCCTACTTGTTTCAAAAGCTCTCTTGAGTTTAGATAAAGCCAAGAAGATGAATTTGGTACATGCTACTCTGAAAGAGGGGGAAGTATTATTTCTTAAGTTTGAAATACAAATTAGGCTACTCGAGGAGGCTAAGGAAGAATAGGAACATGGTAGGAAAGCATATGAAAACCATTTGAAGACGTTGTAGGGATAAACCATCTCCAATTGATTTATTTGTTATGTTTTTATGCATTTACAATATCTTTGTTCAAATTATTTGTACATAAGTGAACAACACAAAGAAGTTTTCCAGTACCTTTTTGGTTTTTACTCTAATATATGGCTTAGGGGGAGTCAATCCATTCTTCTCAATTTGTATATATGCTTACATTTCTCAGGGGGAGTTCTGGTGACAGTCATAATAAGGAGAATTGGTGCCCTTTCCCCTTGATGTCAAAGGGGAGAGTACTTTGAAGAATATTTTGGAGATTTTTGGCATGTTGCTATCAATGAAAAAGGGGGATATTTTTGGAATATTGGAGTTTTTTTCATTGATGATGTTGTTTGGCAACATGAGCATGAAAGGTACATAAATATGTGTTGCAGTGTTGTTATTGATGTCAACATTGTAACTCATATGGATATTTTTAGTTGTAGAGCATTTTTATTAGCTCTAACAAATTTTGGAATTGATAAGGAAGAAATTTTTTGCATAATGGTTTGGTCCGAGAAAGATGAATTGTGTGAAAATTTGACTAAGTGTCAAATCTTCCTTTATAGTATTATTGTGTGTTAGTTGTTGGGTCCACACCACTCCGTAAATGAAGATATCACTCTAGGATTCTAAAATTATTTTCATAGATGTTAGATGTATCTAATTCCAATATTTTAGCTTGATTGGAAAAATATTTTAAGAGATATGAGTAACAAAGTTTGGCCTAGAAATTCACAATAATTTTCTATACTATATGTTTATGTGAGAGAATCTACACTTCTCCGTGGATGAGGTTTTGGTTTTGCACTCTTGAGGATAAGTTTCTAGATATTACTAGAGCATTTATTCTAGATGGTATCAAGTTTTAAGGTCCATGTGTTGAGATGTGGATACACAAATGAAGGTTTTTGTTTTTAGGTCTTATGTCGTGTTGACCTAACACGTTTGATGTTGTATGAAGGAGAAATATGTATTCCTAGCTTATGTAGGATCTATTATAGGTCCATGCTAACCTATCTTCATATGTTTTGAGTTTTTAATCATGGTGTGTTGTGTGGATGACATTTTTTGAGTTGACAAGTTACATTTTGGGTATTACATCTAATTAGGCCGACCTAATTGATGTTATGCTTGATGCAGATGTATAAGTTGGATTGTTTTCATTAATTTAATGATTGTGTGATTTATATGTTGTTAATTTAAGAGGAGCAGTGTGAAGTTAACTTGTGAAGGTTAAGTTGAAGATCAGATTTGTGTGAATGAAGAGCATGGCATAGTGTTGAATCATAATTAGATCAAGACTATTTTTGTGCTTCAATGGATCTGTAATTCATGCATATGTAAGATGCAAATTGTAAAAGTTAAAAATAGGCTGTGATCCACTATCTCTCTTCTATCTTTTTCTCTGTAGATAGTGATTCCACTTAGATAGTGAGTACACCTATAGTGAGAGTTTCTATAAATATTATATAACTAGTTATAATATATTGTGAGCTAAACCTCACCATGGTTTTTCCTATTTTGGGTTTTCCACATAAAAAATCCTAGTGTTCATTTGTTATTTGATGTTGTGAATGTTTCATGATTTCTTTCCTTATTGCAGTTGAATATGTTTTTTTAATTGGATGTTTAATATTTGAATGGTTTAAGAGAATACTCATTCAGCCCCCATCTCAATATTTTGGGTGTTCCACAAAGGCTTGATATCACTTTGTCTTAATTTAACTTGAATACCTACAAAAATTAGTACTCACAAACAAAATATATGCATAAATATGAACAAACTCACATAAAACCTAATTTTATGCTTTGGTGGTGAAACTATGCAATAATTATGTAGATTTTTCTCTTGAATGATCTTAGGAAATTTGATTTGCTCAATAGAATTCTCCTTGCTTCTAGGATTTCAAATGGTGAAATGACTAGGTATTATATGAAATTAATATAATTTACAACAAATTAAATCTTTATAGGTGACATTTACGATTTGAAATTTAAATAATAAATTTCTAACCTCAAAATATTTAAGTTTGGGGCTATTTCAAGGGGATAAATTTTCCCTTGTCTAGATCAACTTTTTGGGATCAAAAGTATCGAGAGAAAATATTAAATGCCTACTTGGGTATTTCACATTTGATTTCTCTTTAAATGATAAAATGGGTCAAAAAATGCATAATTTAGAAAATTAGGAGCATGATTAGGTCCTATCACATAGGGGGAGCAAAATATAGTGTGAAATTGTCAAGGGTGACAATTTATGATGCTACATTTAGCCCCCACTTTAGCGAGAGTATGAACTCATGCTCAGACTCACACTAAATCAAGAATATGTCAAGAGGGGTTCAATTGTCCAAATTTCAAAGAGATAGGATGATAATGAATCTAAGGGGAAGCATGCAAGCCCCCAATATTGATGATCATATCACAAATTAATATATGGGAAAAGGAACACACATGTATATAATGTAGCACGACAACATAAAACATACATGACAAAGACAATGCATAAAAAATGTAATGTTAACACAATGGAAACATAATGCAAACATGATATGAATATAATGCAAATATATGAAAACAAATACAAACACAAACACAAGGTATGTACTAAAAGGATTTGAGTTGGTAATGCAAAGAGACCCCGGTCTTAAATTTTTCTCAAATACCAAACATCATATCTCAAATATACATTAGAAAAAAAATTCTCATCAAGACTATCAAGTTGTGTTATGCCAAATCACTCACAAGCCACTTGGATCTACTAGCAAACAAGTTGTGTTATGCTTGGTGTCCATGCAATATGATGGGTTCCACAAGGCTAGTAAGCTGTGCAATTATAGGTATCTCATAAACACACATGATTCCACTAGTAAGAAAGTTGTGTTATGGCTAGGGGCCATGTTAAAAATGCTCTAAAATCATAGCCTAGAAAATTCCCTTATTCTAGGACTATGTAAACCATGTTTTAGGGAGCACAAAAACTCACCTTAGGGGATGCACAATTTTTAACATCATAGGGGACAAAAAAATTCTTAATATCATCTGGGATGAACTGATAACCATGCCTTAGGGGGAATTATAAATGACACCACCACCAATGGGGTATGCCAATAAGTTAAATCTCACAAGATATTTAAGAAATGGCTAAGGAATATTCCCCCCCTAAAATGTCAACATACTTGCTATGTTGATATTTTAAGGAAACGATAAATGAAGAGGGAATCCTCAAGGAGAATGCACACCACCAAAATTACTTATCATTTCCTCCAAGTGTAGAGACAAGGACAACCACACAAGAGACTATCATGTTGCTACAATGGAAAATATGGTTGCACCTAAGATTTTACCACCATGAATGATAACAAGCAAGCATCATGAAGATATAAATTCCACATAACGAGGAGCAACACCATAGAATAAAGATCATTATTGTTTAGAGGGATTAGGTGCATCAACACATGGGAGAGCACTACAATCACTAAGTTGTATTTTTTATTCAATGCTTTACATTCATTGGTATAATAACCATATACTCGATGATATGCACAAAATGAGTTATTTTCATAAAATTTATTTCATGTTTTTAGAGGAAGAGTAATCAAGCGGCTTTGAGAAGCCTCAACAAATTATGCTCTTGCTTAGTAGTAGGATATGCTCCTTTCTTTTGTGAATAAAAGCTTGCTCACTTACCACAAGATATCATAAATATAGTAGATGATAAGGCATTAGATGAATATGGGGATGGAGGTTGGAAACCAAAACCCTTTTTAGAAAAGTATCATATATAATTCACTTGATCCTTATTGTTTTGTTTCATATTTTTATTATATCCATTTATAGAAAGAATTTTATATCCAAGCCCATAACACTCTTCCAACTCATATGAAGAAGTATTATTTGAATGTTGATGAGAAGAATTGGTTCTCTCACAAGAACGCAAATTAATTTTAAGTTTTTTTCAGTTAGGCATCTTAAAAATATGAGGGAAAATTTTAAGGAGCCCCATCACCATCATTGAATGATGCCATTGGATTTGTTGATGTAGAATATAAGATTGAAAAAATGAAACTGAAGAATCTTTAGGTTTAGATTGTGAGATTTTGTATTGTCCCATAAAGGAGGGTATAAAATATAATGAGCCCCAATCATCATCTAAGAATATTTTTATTGGTGAGATACCATCATGATTATCTTCAACATGCATACCTTCTAGTTTTGATGTTGGGATAAAAGTATTAAGAGAGTTGGAAATGTTCTAATCATCTTAGACTTGTGAATTATAATTTTTTTCATCTTCTTTAACCATATATATTCTTATTATATATTTATACTTCATCTCATGATTAAGAGTAGATGGGACTTCCTTCATGGCATCAATCCATAGTCTAGATAGGAGAAGATAGTAAGAAAGAGGTCTTGAAATGATATGGACAGAGGTAAGTAAAACCACAAACCCTACCTTAATGGGTAGCGTGATCATCCCCAATGGTTCCTATGTCATAGAAAAATGACCCCTTGCCATTTTGATGGCCTTTTAGGTCTTGTTTCATGGTGTTAGAACTATGTTGCTCTAATTTTATGTTGTAACATTGAATTGAACATGCTTATTTAGGTACTAAAACTCAAAGAATGACATCTTGTGAAGGTGTTGTGAAGTGTTGTAAGACATTTCTACATTCTTCTAGACTCTATTTAATTAAATTTACCTAAAATCCACCTTTCCACTTATCAAAAAGCCCTATTTTGAAGCGTTATAAAATCTTGTAACAAGTTTTCACGCTCTTCTAGGCATATTTTCACTATTTGCACCGTTCACATGCTTTATTTGGTCTCTTTATGCCCTCATAAGTTGTAATTAAGTATATTTTTGAATTTTATCCCGACAAATAACATTAAATACAAAATTTTTCTTGACACATGTTTTTGGGTCCTAGGTGGGACCCATTTTCCATGGGTGGTGAATGAGTCCCCCTTAAATTCAAAATATTTCAAATTTCCTTTTGGGATTTTATTCAAAATCACTTGATGTTGGCCTGTGATGAGGTATGAACATATACTAAGGCACAAGAATTGTATAAATAAGTGATTTTCACCTCATTTTACATCTCCTCACTCATTCAAGCATTCAATCTCACATTTCAAGCATTCAAGCATTTTGCATCATCTTCTCAAGCACTATTCAAGCACTTTCAAGCAACCATTGACATTACTTCAGACTTACATTATCAAGGGTTAGGTAAGTTGATAGCACTTGCATGTTATTAGTTTATCTTTCTATTTCATTTCATTATCTTTTCAAGGGTTTAATTACCAAAAGTGGGGTTTGACCAAGGAAACCCCCTATTCACTAACCCTCAATCATTTTTCCCATATTGCATGTTTGTTTGCAACTCTTTATATGCATATTTGATAGGTTATTAGGAGTTGAAGATAGAATTCCAAGTCAACTAGGTGCTTCAAGTCAACTTGAGTCAAATTCAAGCTTGGAGAGAGTTATTTGTCTATTTTCTACAAAACTAACTTCGACAACCCGACATGCAGACTTTTCTAGATCTGGTGTTGCAGAGTTGTCTCCTAATTTTTTAGAAATTTGGGAGAGGATTGATTCACCACCTTTGGTGAATGAGTCCCACCTTAGGACTGAAAATCTGAATTTTGTCAAATTCTAGATCCCAGTAGATAGAAACTAGCTCTTGACACTTTTTCACCAAGAGGACTAATTCGCCACCCTGGGCGATGAGTCCCACTGTGAAAATTCAGTAATTTCCATCAGCATCCAAAACACTCTAGAATCATCAAAATTCATCTAGGTGCACTTAGATTCATCTTTGTACTTTTTGTTTTGCATTATTTCTTCATTTACATAGTTGTTTGCATATCACAATGTGTTTTCAAACATAGTTGTAATTGCACTTTTGCATTCATTTTCAGTCATTCAGATTAGTCAATTGCATTTAGTTAAGTCCATTTACATTAAGAAACATTGCACACATCCTAATTTGAGTGATACATTAGCATTTTTTGCCCTATCTCTCTCCTTTTAGGTGAAAAACCCTAGAAGTGCAAGAGTAGCCCATAGGGTCCCAAAATTCTATGTTTCAGTTTCTTACTAAAATTTTGAAAATACATGAATAGAAAGATCATTTGGCTCTATAATATTCTTATCCACACAAACTTTATCTAGAATATCATTTCTACAAACATTAAGGATCGGTCCATTGTTTATGAGGGTATGCCTAACTATAGTTTTATTAATGACCACCATTATCATTAAGGCTTCATGTTTATTTTAGATCTCAAGTGAGGGTAATTCATGTTGAGGGAATGTAATACCCAAAATTTTCACTTGCATATAATCAAACAAGGAAGCTACATCATTTATTTTAATAGAAGTTGAGACATCCTAGATGTAGGAAAATTGATCCTAGATCTAACTAGGATTAGCTACTTTTCACTTTTAAAAAGTTAGAATATAGATTAGCAAGGGAATGAGAATAACTTGCAACCTAAAAGGTGAGTCAATAAACCTTGGATCTTAATTTTTTAGGGGTTTGAATTTTTATTTTTAATGAAAATGTAATGATGTAACTAAATAACTATGAAAATGCATAATTCTAATATGAATACAGACAATCTAGAAATTGATAACCAAATATAATAAGATGAAATGAATAGAAAACACATGTGTGCACTTGAGTTTTAAATTTTAACCCAATTTTATGATGCAGGCACATCATATTTGTTTGGTTTTATTCTTGATGTTTCTAGATAAAATAATGAGAGGTTGTAAGTTCCTTACAATCGTCTAAATCAATTTGTTTCAACTAGAAGATAGGAAGTTCAAGGAATTGTAGGGATTATTATTTTAGTTTTCCAAATAGATTGGATTTGTTTAGATTATTTTTAGGCTGAGCTTAGCCTATTATTCAGTATAAAAGATAGGTCATGTTGTAACCTAAGGACAAGGAGAGTTCCCATGCAAAAAAAAAATGATATCCATAACTCTTATAAATAAAGAAGCCATATTTTTTAGATATTTGCAAGTATGAATAATTTTGTCTAATATTATTGCATGAGATTTTGAAGGATAATTCTTGGATTTCATTATCTCTACACCAGTTTGGTATCAGAGTAGAAAAAAATCTAGGGTGATTTGAGGTCTAAGATCTGTCAAAATTGTGAAAAATTATTACAAATTTGTTCCACCAATCAAAGTAGATATAGGAGACTGTGAGTTGAAGCTCCAATTTTTGATAAAGTTGATGTCCAAGGATCTATAGAGTTTGGAGATATTTTTTGGTGGCTCCACTAAATCAAAGGTCCCTGTGTAGCCATCTATAGACCATACACCAGTAACTAAATCACAGTGGAAGAAAGCTACATACAGATTGAGGATAAGACAAAAGAAAAGAAAAGTGATGTATTGGTAGAAGTTGTTGTCATTAGGAGTTTTTTTTTTGCAACTAGTCACCACTACTAAAATAATGAGATCGTTGTTTTTAGCAAGGGAGATGCCGAAAATTTTGAAAAGCTACAACTAAGGAATGAGATAAGTGGCAAGTTTATTTTATATTCCACTTCATATTTCAACATATGTATGTTTTGTATAGAAAAAAATTAGAGTTGAATATTGCTCGCACACAATTTTCTTTGGTTTCATTAAGTGATTCTTGCTAGTAGCTGTCGATTAAGACTACCATGTTAAATGGAAAGTCTTATTGTATTGAAAATAAGGGAACAGTCTCTGGAAGATTTGTTTCTCGTCAGATTCTAAACATCAATTTGTGTTACTGGTGTTTATTGCTCTTTGTATTCCATTGTATATCCAAGAGGATTGTATGCAATGTTTATTATCTGATTTTGCAAAGTGAAGTCATGGAGTTTGAAGGTGTATAGGGGTTGTAAGAGAATAAAGTCTAAAGAGATAATAGAACAAAGAAGTGAAGCTATAGAAAATTCAGAAACATTAATTTGTAAAGCTCAATTTCCAATTTCAAAGATATAAATGTGATTGTGAAAGGTTGTTCTCACAAACAAACTAGTCGCAGTAAAATAGCTGTAACTTTCTCATTTTTGATGAAATTGAGAAATTTAAAAAAATTTAAAAGGCTGGAAATGAGGAGAATGAAACCCAGAAATAATTTTGAAAATTTTGTTTTTATGGGTGAGCAGTTCTATGCAAAAGTATGACAAGTTTTTAAAATTTCTCTTTTAGGTTGCAAATTGAAATTAAAATATCGATTCACAAAATTTGTGTATGAGCAATAAATTTTTTGTTTAGCCCTACACCACTACTAGCAGAGCAAGAAATAGTTCATGTAGGCATGAGATAATATTTTCTATGTCAAGAGATTGCATTTAGAATCTATGGAAGAGGACAAGGTCAATGAAGACCAACTACAAATGAAGAAATTTTGGAAGAGGTGAGGAACATTCAAGCATGGTTGCAGGCAGTGGAGCTTGCACAGAGAAGAGGAATTTCCATGGGAGATGTCAACGATGGAGAGGAAGAACCTCAAGAAGAAGAGGTAGAGCTTGAAGTAGGAGTTGAAGCAAGAGTCCTTAAAGCAATTTTGGGAGCAAGTTCCAAACCAAAATTTGAGGTACCCATGTATGAAGGCAGCCTAAATGTTGAGGAGTTGATTTATTGGATCAATGTTATGGATAAATATTTCAATTATGAGAATGCAAATGATGAAAATGTTGAAGTTGTGAAAGCCAACCTCACAGACCCTGAAGATCACTTGCATGCAAATAACCTATCACAGAAAGAAGACATTCGAGAAAAAAGGAAACGGTGCTCTGAAAGCTAAAAATGTATTAATTAGAGAGGGATAACATACAATGATCAATCCTTATAAAAGGGGATTGTGAAACCCTAAAGAAACCCTAAAGGTAGACATTTAATAATTAATATAATTATTAAATGTCACAATATGCAAACTAAAGTAAAATCTTAAGAGAGGAATAAAGGTAACTTAATTAACATAATTAAGTTAAAATCTTTACTCTAAAACCCCCCCTTGAGATGAGCAAGAGTGTAGCTACAAACATGTGCAAGAAAGCAAAGGTAACTACAATGCATGAAAGAAAACAAGGGTCCCGACAACTAGGCTTGATCAAGTACCCGAATATAACCAAATCTATTTAAAGTGGAGAAATAGAGAAAACCTCATGGGAAAAACTCTACTCCAAAAAGAGATGCACAAGATATGAAGAACATCACTGAAGCAGAAGAAGCTGCAAACAATTGTCAAAAGATGACTGGTATGGTGTTGAAGAACCTCCTTTGAAGATAGGATGATCAGGATCAAAAAGACAACAATCTGCATGAGTGCCCCAAATGACACTACTCGAATCAGATGGAAAACAAAGGAAAACACCTGGAACGAAGATACAAATGGCACAAGTACCAATAGTCTGAAAAAACACTGATCAACTAAGAATGGAAGATTCCTTCCAAGGTGAAACCAAGGAAGCATTAGTACGAACAGTATAATACCCCCCCATAATGTTACTAGGAGAGCCTGAAAGATCCACTGAAATGCTATGTAACACCATGTACTGCATGAAGGAGAAGAAACAACAACTGAAAGTGCACAAGAAAGAACCTACAACTAAAAAAAGTGGTGTGTAGAACAAAGCACACATGCATGAGGCTAGAATCATATGGATCCACTATCATCGTGGAGGGACACTCATCGAACAAAGGTGTGATGGAAAAAAGAAAGGCACTACACAAGCCCCCTCATGGAAATTTATAATACAATGCGAGTAAAAAATATGGCACAACCTTATGTGCAAAATCCCCAAAAAAACATGTACAATAGTGTGGCACTTTATCTCAGTGCATTTACATAGAAAAGACTGCTTACAAAAGATGCTCAAAATGCCCACAAAAGACAAAAAACTTGAAATCCATGAAGAACAACCAAAAATGAAACATCCCATGCAAATGAGAAGTTCCCAAGAGCTAATATGTCCAAGTAATTCACCAAAGTGTGAAAACACAAAAAATTGAATAAATAATACCTAGAGTGAAATCTGGAAAAATTGCATGGATGGAACTAAAGAGCTCTGAAATACGGTTCCAATGCCACTGAGATCATGAAAAATAGAGAAACTGGTCAAAAGTTACGAGCTCAGGACTGAAAACAACTCCTTTGACTTCAACTGGCTATAGAATGCACCAATAGAAAAATGAAGCTTGTAGAGCACCCTTGCTTTTTTGTCTCCATCTCTTCCTGGGAAGTACCGCCACCAGCGGTTAGACTATTGGATGGCTATAAGGCCACCGGTGGCTGATGCAATGACAGGCTGTACGGGGCCCGCATGCCTGCATGCATCGGTACCTGTGAGTACCCTGTACCAAGGCCTGAGCAAGCCTTTAAAAGGCTTTTTTTTTTTTTTTAAATAATTTTTTTGATTTAAAAAATAAAAATAAAATAAAAAAAAACTTTACAATATATATTTTTAATTTTCTAACAAAATAAATTCAAAAAATAAAATTGTTTACCAAGGCTGAAAAATTTTCTTCATCCGCGTGCTGGTGAGGTCATACGGCTTCCCTGGCAAAAAAATTTTGCCTTTCAGATCAACTTTGTCCAAAATGGATGCATGAACAGTCGATTTTGGGGTTTTGGACCACTGTGGACTCAATGGCGAGGTCTGTTTGGACTCAAAAGGCTCCAATCTAATAGGTATTCCCTGGATCAAAACAGACAAACCCCAAACCCTTGAAACTCCAAAATCCTTCAAAACACAAATAGGAAGCAATAGGTCTGGAGCTTTGATACCATGTAGAAATTGAGAAAGCCAACTTCACAAACCCCAAAGATCACCTGCATGGAAATAACCTATCACAAAAAGGAAGAGATGGAGACAAAAAAACAAGGGTGCTCTCCAAGCTTCAAGAGAGATTGCATTGACTAAATTGATTAAATAATTACAAAGATCAATCCTTAAAAGGAGATCATGCAAAACCTAAAAGTAACCCTAATAGGTAGAAATTTAATAATTAATATAATTATTAAATGTCACAATATGCAAACTAAAGTGAAATCTTAAGAGAGGAATAAAGGTAACTTAATTAACATAATTAAGTTAAAACCTTTACTCTAACAGAAAAGAAGGTAAAGTTTGCAGTAACTAGATTGAAGGGTCATGCATCCCTTTGGTGGGATGGAGTACAAGATGAAAGAGGAAAGAAAGGAAAACCCAAGATCAAGAGTTGGGATAGCATGGTGGCTAAACTGAAAGGTGAATTCATTCCCAAAGATTATCAACTTAGTCTTTTCAAGAGAGTACAAAATCTTAGACAAAAATAAATGTTAGCTGCACCATAGAAAAATGGACCCTTGTCATTTTCATGGTCTTTTAGCACTTGCTTCATATCTTGTGAAGGTGTTGTGAATTTTTGTAAAACATTTCTACACTCTTCTAGACTCTATTCATTGCAATTCACCTAAAAATAACCTTTTCATGACTAACCAAGTCCTATTTTAAAGTGTTGTAATGTCTTGTAACAATATTTCATGCTTTTCTTGGCATAATTTCACTATTTACACCTTTCTTATGCTTTATTTGACCCCTTTATGCCCTTATAAACTTTAATTAAGTGCATTTTTTAATGTAAACCTGATAAATAATATTATATATGACTTAATTCCTGACACCCATTTTTAGGTCCTAGGGGGGACCCATTCACCATGGTGGGCGAATGAGTCCCCCTTGGCTCCAAATTCAAAAAAAATCAAATTTCCTTTCGGGTTTTTATTCAAAATCACTTGATGTCAACCTGTGATAAGGTATTAACGGGTTACGAAGGCACAAGATTGTATAAATAAGTGCTTCTACATCCATTTTAACCCCTATTCATTCAAGCATTCAATCTCCTACATTCTCACATCACATTTAAGTAATCTCAAGCATTCAAGCACTTTACAACATCAAATCAAGCATGAATCCAACACTTTGGAGCATCCATTGACACAACTTTTGATTTTCTTCAATAAGGGTTTGGTAAGTTAATAGCATTTTCATTTTATTTTTTTATCATTATCTTTTATTTCACTATTTCATTAAGGGTTTGATTACCAAAGCGGGGTTTGACCAAGGAAAACCCCTATTTGCTAACCCTCAACCATTTTCCCCCTCTTGCGTGTGTGTTTGCAGACCTTTGTATGTAGATTTGACAAGAATTTAGGTGTTGAAGAGTGGTCACCAAGTCAACTTGGTGCTTCAAGTCAAAGAAACCTTATTTAAATCTTGGAGAAGGTATTTTGTCCATTTCCTGAAGAAATGATCTCGACAACCAGACAAACAGACATCCTCAGATCTGGTGTTGCAGAATTGTCTCTTGATTTCTCAAAATTTTGGGAGAGAACTAATTCACCACCAGTGGAAAATGAGTCCCACCATAAGGATGGAAATCTAACTTCTTTCATATTCTGGATCCCAACACTAAGAAACTAGTTCCCGATAGTTTTCATCAGAAGCAGGACTAATTCGCTACCCTGGGCGAATGAGTCCCACTGGTGAATTTATGTAATTCCATACAACATCCAAAATATACTAGAATCCTCATCAAACCTTTAGGTGCACACTAATTTAGCTCTTTTCTTTCTGTTATGCATCTATTCATTCTTATTCCATGGTTTACATATCACATTGTGTTTTCCAACACAACATAAATCTTAGATTTTGCATACATAATCAGTCATATAGATCACTTAATTGCACTTAGATCATTTCATTTAGGCATAATAACATCCTACATAACATAATTTGAATGAACCCTTTAGCATTTTTGATCCTACTCTCTCCTTTTAGGTGAAAAACCCTAGAAGAATTAGGGAGTCTTGTGAGTGGCAAAAATCTATGGTTCATTAGTTATAGATTATTTAGAAGAATTTTATAGGTTGGCCATTAGAGCTGGTCATATTGAAGATGATCCTAAGAAGGTGGCTTGATATCTCAATGGATTGAGATATAATATTCAAGATGAAATCAACATTTTGTCTCCAAGGACGGTTGAAGAAGCTTACCAGTGTGTTCTTAAGGCAAAAGAAAAATTATCCATAAAACAAACAAAAAATTCAAAGGGTAAAGGTAGAATGTTCAGAGGTAGAGGACAACAAAGTGGTAGAGGTCAGCTACAAATTCAGAAAGAAGAATCTAGTAGCTCATATCACTAGGAATAATCCTCAAGAGGTAATGATTGTTTTAGAGGAAGAAGACCTTATTCAAGAGGTAGGGGTAGAGGATTTTTTAGAAAATGTTTTAAATATAATAAATATGGTCATAGATCTTATGAGTGTCTAGAGAATCCTACAAACCAGAGGAGTGAACATATTGTTCAAGCTGAAGAGGAGAATGCAGAATCATCTATTCATGAAGACACACCTGAAGTTGGAGATTCATTGCTCATGAAACGAGTCTTGCTAAAGCCTAACAAAGAAATCCAAGAGCTCGCTCAAAGAAAAGAATTGTTTAGAACTACCTACAAGACTAAAGTTAAATGTTGTAAGGTTATTATTGATAGTGGAAGTACTAAAAACCTTGTGTCTACTGAAATGGTTGATAAATTAGTCCTAAAAATGATAACACATCCTACTCCATATAAGGTGTCTTGGTTGCAAAAAGGACATTAGATATTGGTAAATGAATAGTGTCGGGTGGATTTTTGAATAGGAAGTTACAAAGACCAGGTAATATCTTATGTTATGCCAATGGATGCTTGTCATGTTCTCTTAGGTAGTCCTTGGAAGTTTGACAGGAAGGCAATTCATAATGGAAGGAGTAATACATATACTTCTAAAAAGGAGGGAAAGAAGCACACACTCATACCTCTTAAAGATGAGAATGAAGTTGAGGAAGTCAGTCCTAAAGTATTGACGATAAGTGGAAAAAAATTCTTACATCAAATGAGAAATGAGGAGCTAAGTTTTGCAATAATTGGTAAGCCAAGGACAAACATTAATAGGAAAAATTTGAATTGTTTTCTTGAAGAAATTCAAAATTTATTGAATGAGTTTGTTGATATTATCAAGGATGACTTACCCAATGAATTACCTCTAGTGAGATGCATTAGCTAGCATATAGATCTTATTCTAGGGGCCAATTTATCAAACAAAGAAACTTATAGGATGACTCCAAGAGAAAATGAAGAAATCAAGAAATAGGTACAAGAATTGTTGAACAAAGGGCTAGTAAGGGAAAGTTTAAGTCCTTGTGTTGTTCCTATAGTATTGAGTCTAAACAAGGATCATGGAGGATGGATAATGTGTATAGATTCTAGAGCCATCAATAAGATTACAATCAAGTATAGATTTCCTTTTCCTCGTATGGATGATTTGATGGATTTTTTGAGTGGTTTTAAATATTTTTCCAAAATATATTTAAAGGGTGGGTAACATTAGATTAGAATTAGAGAAGGTGATGAATGGAAAACAACATTTAAAACAACTGATGGGCTTTATGAATGGTTAGTAATTCCATTTGGTTTGAGGAATGCTCAAAGTACTTTTATGAGAACGATGAATGAAGTACTTAAGGAATTCATAAGAAAAAAAATCATAGTCTATCTTGATGATATTCTAATATACAGTCAATCAAAGGAAGAACACCTCAAACCCTTAAGATTAGTTTTGAGTAAGTTGAAACAAGAATTTTTTTTAATCAATCTTAAGAAGTGTACATTTTTGAAACTTGACTTAATCTATTTGGATTTTTTTATATGTAAAGATGGTTTAAAAATGGACCTAGAAAAGGTAAAAGCTATAAGAGAATGACCTACTCCAAGGAATATTTTTGAAGTAAGAAGTTTTCATGATTTAGCTAGTTTTTACAGAAAATTCATTAGAAATTTCAATGGGATCTATGCTCCAATTGTAGAAACAATCAAGGGAAACAAGCGACCTTTTCAATGGACAGAAGCAACTAAAAAGGGATTTCAGTTAATCAAAAGGAAGATAACAGAACAACCAATTTTAGTATTACCAGATTTTAATAAAGTTTTTCAAGTTAAGTGTGATGCTAGTGGATTTTCTATTGGTGCAATTTTAAGTCAAGATGAAAAACCAATTGCTTATTTTAGTGAAAATTTGAATGAGGTTAAGCAAAAATATTCCTCCTATGATAAATAATTTTATGCTATTGTTCAAGAATTGGAGAAATGGAGGAATTATTGCCTAAATAATTTACATTGTATATTGATAACCATTCTTTACATTTTATTAGCAATCAAACTAAATTGGATCAAAGGCATGTAAAATGGGCTGAGTTTTTGTAAACTTTTACCTTTGTTATCAAGCACACAAGTGGATAATCTAACAAAGTTGCAGATGCATTAAGTTGGAGGAATCTCATCATATAGGAATCTCAAGTGAATATATTGGGATTTGGTGTCTTGAAAGACATGTACAAGGATGATTAAGATTTTAGGGAGGCTTATGCAACACATGTGAAGATCCTACTAATGAATATAGAAGTCCAAGGGTGGACTACATGATTCAAGAAGGAATATTTTTCAAGGGTAGCAAGCTACGTATCCCTAAATTTTCCATGAGAGAGAACTTACTAAAGGAGAAACATAGTGGTTGTTTGGTAGGACATTTTGGGAAAAATAACACACTTTCTCAATTAAGTGCATACTATTTTTGGCCAATAATGTAGGCTGATGTGAATAGATTTATTGAAAGATGTAGGATATGATAACATGCTAAGGGGAGAAGCCAAAAGATGAGATTATATTAGCCTTTTCCTATTCCTAATAGGCCATGGGATTTAATCAGTATGGATTTTGTACTTGAACTACTAAAAAATCATAAAGGTAATGATTCCATATTTTTTGTAGTTGATAGATTCTCCAAAATGGCACACTTTATAACATGTGCTAAAAAAAATGATGAAACTCATATTGCCAAAAAAAATTTCAAAGAAGTAGTGATATTGCATGGAGACTAACTTCTGGTACTGAACTTTTATTGTTTTCTTACTCTTTTACTTCATGAAAGAGCTACCAGTAATTGGTAGGATAGAATGGAAAAATGTCTAGAACTTATTGCTCATTAGATCAAGAATTTTATAATAAACCTTGGTGGTTTGGATGATCAAGTTACTGCTCTTGGTGCATTCTTATGAACAAAAGAACAAGGATTCAAGAAAATGTGACTGAGAGCTACTCCAAAAAGATTAATTTCCTAGTTTCTATAGATTTTTGTTACATAGAAGCAATTGAATCCAGACTAGTGTGGATATCTGAATTGGATTATGAAGTGATTGAGGCTAAGATTGATCAATATACAAAATAACTCTTAGTCAACACTAAGAATTCCAATGAAGAAGACATTTCTATAGCCTCCGGGAGTGCAACCAGAACAGGAAAGAAGAGAAAAGGTATTGTTATCAAGCAAGAAGTCACAAAAGAAAGTGAATAAGAGAAAGCTCAACATGAGGATGAAAGCATACACATTCAATGAGCTTTGAAAGAACTATAAAAGGTAAACCTAGATGCTTACTTTGATTCATCTTTATTAGTTTTGGAAATCATAGAAGCATGATTAACTCTTTGAAAGAATATATCTTTGGATTAGAAGTACAATTTGGAATTAGATCTATGGAAGAAAATTTAGAAGATATTAGGAAGAAATGTGTAGATGCACATTGTAGAGTGGTAAAGGAATTGAAGGGTGTACAGGTTTGTGAGGAAGAAGCTTAGGAATTACTTTTTTTCTACTTAAATTGGTCTAATAGTGCACTAAATATAAGAGATGAGATAAGGAAGAGTGAAAATCATATGAGTAATCAAGTAGATTTGTACATCTTGGCAGACAATAGAAATAATCAAAGATGGTCCTACATTTTGTAGCTTCAAGATAAATTATTTCCTTTAAAGGATCAAAGAACATAACTAATTAAGAAAATTATGGAACTCAAAGATATGATAAAACTAAGGAATATTCTTGTATCCAATGCCCTTGACAGTATTGGTGGTTTATTAGAAGTTAATCTCAGTCCCAATACTTTGGTAGATGGTATAGAGTCTTTGCCTAAGCTGGAACTACTATACAACTCTCTTGTAAGTGTGAAAGAAACATGGGAATAAGGAAAAGCTTCATGGAAGGATGCCCTAAAGAATCTTAAAGGTTCCTCCTCTTCAAGTTAATGCATTCTTTTTTGTACATACCATTGTTTTGGTCTATTTTTTATCATATTTTAGATGCCTCTATTTCCTTTTCTATTGATGTCAAACAAGTAGATATAGAGAGATAGAGAGAGGAAAAAAAAATGGAAATAAAATTCTTGAGAAGGGGAGTATTCATTTGTCTCTTTTTGGTATAAAAATGTTTCTAATATATACATGTTTCCATCAAGGCCAAAGGGGGAGATTTTTGGAAATATGGAGTCTTGCAACATGAGCATGAAGTGTGTATAGATTGATCTGGATGTTCCTGTGTTTTCATTGATGTCAACATGGTGAGAACAGTATGAGAAGCTTAAATTTGGTATACAAGAAGCTAATCTTTACTGCAAGTGTTCTTTACTAATAAACAGATGGGTAAAAGCACAAACCTGTGTCACACTTTATAAAGGAATCAGCCAACAACAAAAAAAATTCTATACTTCGAGCACATAAAAGTGGTCTTTATGTTTTGTATTTCAAAATGGTGTAAACTAATGAAATGTAGAACTTTTGATAAATTTTATTGCTGTAATTTTTAAAATTTTAAAAAAGATCAATTTAAGGTCAGATTTTGGAATGCTGAAAATTTCAGAAAAGAGTGACTTCACGGACCGTCAAGAAACAAATTGAAAAAAACTTCATTTCTCCCTATTTTTTTTTTCTCCAAATAGGTAACTTCAATATCTTGTGCATGGAAAAAAATTTCAAATTTTGATGCATATTTTTCTTGTAATAACATTTTAAAGTCAAACTTGTCAGAATTTGATAGTTTTCATGGGCCATCAACTATTTTCAACTTTTTTAATCATTTTCAAAAAAAAAATTATACCCATTTGAAGAAGACTCCCTCCTCTTGTGCCCCGTATAAGATATAAATATTTTTAATAAGTTTTACTATCTTTTTTTAAAATTTTTAATCAACCTCTTTTCTCATTTTAAAAACCTACTTGCATTATTTTAAAAATAAAATATATTAAAACTAATCAAAATATTAAAAAATATATATATTTGGATTTTGCACTATGAAATCTACAAAAGGGTATTTTTTGTTTTGCAGAAAAATCATTCTGACTAAAGAAATTCTTAGCTAAAGTTGAAAGTTTCAAAAAATTCTAAAAAAAGGTGAGTTGGCTACCAACTAGGATGCCACATAGACAATTTCAGTAGAAACAGTTTCTACCGAAACCCTTTCTATAGGAACCTCACACATTAAAAAATGCAATTTCAAAGCCAATTTCAAAGAGGGAAAAGGAAAATTTTGATTTTTTGGGATTCGACCGAAACTTACTCGGCTGAAACCTGTGTGCCACATAATAGGCCACATGGTTTCAGTCGAAACCTAGTCAGACGAAACCTTTCTAGTCAAAAATATTTCACTCGAAACTATTTATCTGGCCAAAAGTGTGACACAACTTAGTGCTTTTACCCTGATACGTTGGTTTTTTAGTCCAAAATTCACCGCAAGAAAAGATATGACTCTGATATCTTAACTATGTTATCATGACTCATTCAAACAACTATATCTAGAATCTTTAGAAGTTTTGTGTCGAGAGCAGAAAGTTATCATTGACAGAGTTTAACTGTGTACTCTATAGTTGTTTCTCAGCTTTGCATATCAGTGTGAGAGACTCCGCATTTTCTTAAGGAGGACATTCTAATGTTGTAGTTCTAATGGTAGTCTCTATGATGGTAATGTGATAAGAAACTGATGTGATATCATATTTGGAAGGTTTTTTCTTTGAGAAATGTATGTTGGTTTAGAGTTTTTGTGTTTAGGTCCTAGTCTTGGCTGACCTAACATATGACATGCACTAAGAAGACTATATATACATTGTAGATTTTTTCTATAGATCTACGTTGACTTCACATGATGCACTTCATGGATAAGAATGTTTTAAATCATTATGGTGCTGAAAAGAGTGTTTTTGTTTATTATTTTTTCATCTAATTAGGTCGACCTAATCGATGAATGAGATATACTTGCATATATATGTAAGACTCTTTGAAGGATAAGATATGGGTGTGTGGTGTAAGGAGAAAAAGTGTAAAGGTGTGAATCTGGGAAGAAGAAGGAAGAGAGGTGTGGTCAAGTGCGAATAGGATTAAGAGATGTTTGAACATACAAGCCTAATTGATTTATCATTTGAGGATCCAAACAGATTTGTTAAGCAACTATTGTGAGAAGAAGTACTTCTTATTCAGAGCTTCACTAGAACTGAACCTTGCACAAAGAAGGTGTACTTCATTAGTTCATACTCTTAGCATTGATCCATAACTTTTGTATCTTGGCAGTTAGCCATCTTTTGTATTTAGACTATGAGCCTTTCAAGGATAGTGAGTCCTAGTAGTGAGCCCTATAATATCTTCTATCTAGATATAATATAATGTGATTTTATCCTCACCATGGTTTTTCCCATTTTGGGTTTTCCACATAAAAATCATGGTGTTCATGTGTGATGGTGCTAAATATTTTTCCAAAATAGATTTAAAGAGTGGGTATCATTTGATTAGAATTAGAGAAGTTGATGAATGGAAAACAACATTTAAAACAGCTGATGGGCTTTATGAATGGTTAGTAACTCCATTTGGTTTGATGAATGCTCGAAGTACTTTTATGAGATCGATGAATGAAGTACTAAGGGAATTCATAGTTAAAAAAATCATAGTCTATCTTGATGATATTCTAATATATAGTCAATCAAAGGAAGTAAACCTCAAATAATTAAGATTGGTTTTGATTAAGTTGAAACAAGAAAAAAATTTAATCAATCTTAAGAAGTGTACATTTTTGAAACCTTGGTTAATCTATTCGGATTTTGTTATATGTAAAGATGGTTTAAAAATGGACCTAGAAAAGGTAAAAGCTATAAAAGAATGGCCTACTCCAAGGAATATTTTTGAAGTAAGAAGTTTTCATGGTTTAGCCAGTTTTTACAAAAAATTCATTAGAAATTTTAGTGGGATTTGTGTTCCAATTGTAGAAACAATCAAGGAAAACAAGCAACCCTTTCAATGGATAGAAGCAGCTAAAAAAGGATTCCAGTTAATCAAAAAGAAGATAACAAAACAACCAATTTTAGCATTACTAGATTTTAATAAAAAAATTCAAGTGTGATGCTAGTGGATTTGCTATTGGTGCAATTTTAAGTCAAGGTGAAAAACCAATTTCTTATTTTAGTGAAAAGTTGAATGAGGCTAAACAAAAATATTCCTCCTATGATAAATAATTTTATGCTATTGTTAAAGCATTAGAGAAATGGAGGCATTATTTAATGCCTAAATAATTTACATTGTATACTGATAACCATGCCTTATAGTTTATTAGCAATAAAAATAAATTGGATTAAAGGCATGTAAAATGGGCTGAGTTTTTGCAATTTTGGGTAAAAAAAAGTTGTCAGCCACATGGGCCATCATATCACTTACATATTGCAACTTTTTGGCCCATCATGATCCTTCACATACCATAAGTGGATACTATTTTTTGCCAAAAATGCAGGCTGATGTGAAGAAATTTAAGGAAAGATGTAGGATATGATAACATGCTAAGGGGAGAAGCCAAAACATGAGATTATATCAGCCTTTTCCTATTCCTAATAGGCCATGGGATTCAATCAGTATAGATTTTGTACTTGGACTACTGAAAACTTAGAAAGGTAATGACTCCATATTTTTTGTAGTTGATAGATTCTCCAAAATTGCACACTTTATAGCATGTGATAAAAAAAAATGATGCAACTCATATTGTGAATTTATTTTTCAAAGAAGGGTATGTGCACGATCATGATGGGCCAAAAAGTGGCGATAGGATGGGTATGTGTAGGGTATGTAGCTGACAACTTTATTTTTACCCAAAATTGATGAAATGAAAAGGGTTTTTAAAGGATATTCTCAAATTTCCACAAATATAAATTATTCTTTACTTTGAATTTAATAAATAATTATTATTCATTTTCTATTTGAATTATGACAAAAGACTTGATTGATAGGTTGATTGAAAAATATCTATAGCTTTCAAATGGTATCACATTTTTTGAATCCAAAACATGCGTCATATTCTATACTTCGTATACTATAGGATTAAAAAAAAAATTAATTTAATTAAGTTTTGACCAAGTTAAGGTGGTCAGACATACGAGTTTATATTTTTAAAAGTTGTAATAAAATTCATAATTAGTATTTACTAGGAAAAAAATTACAAAAATATGCATCCATAACTTCGGACATGAGTTCCTCTACTTATATCTTAAATATTATAAAAAAATGTTATCATTTTATTGTGGTTAGAATTAGTTAGACAAACACTTACTTCTTATTTCTACGTACAATTTAAGTACTACTACATTGAAATTTCAAATTTTCACCAAATAGATTTTTTTTTTTTAATAAACCTAGTAGTTTAGAAACTACATTAAATTTTCTATAGATTTTATTGTTACATATTTTTGAAATAATATAGATAACTTATTCAAATGTTTACGTCAAGTTGCCTAACTCCGATTTTTCTAAAAAAAATTCCACTTAAGGGCCTGTTTTTTCCATGATGATCCCACACATACCCAGAAGTAGTGAGATTGCATGTACTTCCAAGAAGTATTGTTTTTGATAGGGATACTAAATTTGTTGGCTATTTTGGAGGAATCTTTGGAAAATGTTGGGAAAAAATCTTATTTTTAGCTCATCATACCACCCTCATACAGATGGGAAAACTGAGGTGGTCAATAAAATCCTTGGCAACATCTTGAGAAGCCTGGTAAGTGAACATTCCAAAGAGTGGGATCAAGTACTTGCACAAGAAAAATTTGCTTATAACGATTCACCAAATAGAAGAACATGCTTTAGTCTATTTCAATTTTTTTATGGTATGCATCCAAGAGGCATTTATGAATTGAGAAATTTAAGTAAGAAAGAGACATGAAGTGCTGATGGAGAAGATTTTGCAACAACTATGCAAGAGTTGTATGAAAAGGTCAAACAACAACTTCAAGAGAGTATAGAAAAGTACAAGAAAAGAGTATAATTGAAGAGGAAAGAGGTAAATTTTGATGTTGGAGAGTTGGTTCTAGTACATTTAAGGAAAGAAAGGTTTCCTAGAAAGGAATACAAAAAGTTGAAATTAAAAAATATTGGGCCTTGTAAAATATTGAGGAAATTTTCCTTAAATGCTTATGAAATAGAGCTTCCAAATGACATTGGAATTTCTCCTATATTCAATGTTTAAGACTTGTATCCTTTTAATGGAGAAGAAGATTCAGTAGATGCACCTAAACTTGATGATAATAAGACTATAAATTGGGAGCAACAACTACCTATAACACAACCAAAGGAGATTGAATCAATCCTCGATAGAAAGGTAGTGAAGAAGACAAGAAACAAAGAGTATCTTCAATGCTTGGTCAAATGGAAATGCCAATTAGTTGAAGATGCTACATGGATGATAGTTTCAGACATAGCCAAGCATGGTGGCAATATTGATGAATCATGGAAAGGAGCCCATGAAGAAGTATTTTTTCCTAGATAGTTTGATGCAGGCACATCATATTTTTTTAGTTTTATTCTTGATGTTTCTAAATAAAATAATGAGAGGTTGTAAGTTCCTTACAATCCTCCAAATCGATTTGTTTCAACTAGAAGATGGGAAGTTAGAGGAATTGTAGGGATTGTTATTTTAGTTTTCCAAATAAAATGGATTTTTTCAAATTAGTTTTAGGCTTAGCTTAGCATATTATTCAGTATAAAAGATAGGCCATGTCGTAGCCTAGGAACAAGGAGAGTTCCCATGCAAACAAAATATGATATGCATAGCTCTCATAAATAAAGAAGTCATTTTTTTTTAGATTTGCAAGTATGAATAATTTTGTTTGATATTATTGCATGACATTTTGAAGGCTAAGTATTGGCTTTTGTTATATCTACACCATTTTAGTAGAAAAGGGTGCCCAAGGAGCCCTAGACTAGAGATTTGAAACTAAAATCTACCTTCATAGTCCTCAAGTCCCTTGTCTATGGCTTCTTGCTTTTGGATCTTGTTATCATATCTTCATTTGTTGTTGACATAACTGAGTTTTGTATCTTCTCAAGTTGCAAGGCTTGAATGCATCAATGAAAAAATAGTATTCAATATTCTTCAAATTATGTTCAAATATATAGCCTTCACATTCAAAGGGAGAGGAAGGGTTGTGCCATATAGGGGCTTTCCTCAATCAAACCTCATGTTAGTATTTCTACCTCCACAATGGAAAAATTGTTGAAAGAGATATTATGCTTTTGAGGGGTAAAGGCTAAATGATATTGGAGTAATGAATAAACAAATTGTTGTAACTTACCACTCTAATCTGATCTCCTTGAAGGACTGATGTCATTCACATCACCTTAAGGGTTAATTGCACTTTCACTTGCTTTAACTTGAAGACTTAAAAGCATTAGTTATCACAAACAAAATTTATGCATAAACATGACCAAACTTACACAAAACTTGACTTGATGCTTTGATGTTGAAACACTACAATAATTCTACAATTTTTTCTCTTGAATGCTCTTAGGACACTTGATTTTCTCAATAGAATTCTCCTTCTTGCTTCTAGAATGTCAAATGGTGAAATGACTAGGTATTTATATGCTGTTAATCTAATTTCCTATAAATTAAATCCTGATAGCGCACATTTAGGATTTAGAATTCAATAAATAAATTTCCAACCCTGACATAGTTAAAAATTTAGGGTCATTTTAAAGGGACAAGGGCACCAAGGGTGCCCTTTTCTAGACCCACTTTTTTGGTATCTGAAGTGTAAAGGGGAAATAATTAATTTCCTACTTAGGTTTTTCACATTTGATTTCTCAATAAATGATAAAATGGGCCATAAAATGCATAATTTAAGAAACTACGAGAATGATGAGGTCCAAGTGCATAGTGGGGAGGAAAATTTAGTGTGACTATTTTTAGATGCTAGAAAAAACTTCGAAACAATGTAGATATAAAGATTGAGGAACAAAATGAAACTTTTTTTTCTCCATCGATATTTTACTTTAGTGATTCTAAGTAAAATGGGAGGGTGGTTTTCTTTTATGGTTTATCAAATATATTAATTGATAGATTAAATATTACCATAAGTTTCAAAAACATCATTATACCTCTAACAAATGATTATACATATTATGATGTTGAAAATGGATCCACAAACTAAATCATACTTTTGAACTTTTTAACATTAGGGGGATGAAAATAATCATGAAAGACCACTTGGCTACTATCCTCAAGGAAGAGCCAAAATTTTTGGTCAAGGTTTTGGCCCCCTTTAATTTTTTTTGAGTTGAAGTGATATGAATTGATGTGATGTGTGTGCTTTTGTGATTTTAAACTACGTTGACTATGCAAATACAAAAAAAATGTCATTAATTATAGAAAAACACTAATTGATACAAAGAAACATGAAATAGAAAAGTAGAGAGCAAGAATTGAGGAACCAAAAATTAAAATTTGGATAAAAACTAACTGGACAAGGGTGAGGGAACCCTTGACTAACAATTAAATTTTTTGGAATTTTAGAACATGCAAAGGTGTGTCACAGTTTCTAGCTACTACTTTTGTCATAATCAACTTCAATACTTCATTAGTAAACAAATAATTGATCTTGTCCCAATTTGATGAAGTAAGTTGTTTACATGCTTGATATTGATTTAAGGTCTTCAATCTTCTCCAAATCCACTTCAAATTTGTAAATTGTAGGATAGAGAAGAGGGGAAGGGTCATGCCGTATATGGGCTTTCCTAAGTAAAACCTCATTTTATTGTTTCCACCTCCACAATGTCTATAATGATGTTGGATGAAGAGTACTTACCCTATGTTGGCTCCATGAAAATGGATAAAAACAAATGATAAATCACAATACTTCAACTTAACATTCAAATCTGCATTCCCTGATTGACTGAAATCATGATGCATATCTTCTACAAGGAAAACTTTATAATTGATTGGAGATCCTACAAGTGTTAGTACTCACAATGATAATGAACATGAAACATGAAAAAATCTTACTAATGCTTTAACATGAATTTACGATGAATTTCAAATAAAATATTGATTGATAAAAGAAATATAGAAGTGTTGTTTATTTTGTTCTTAAATTTTCTTTATTTCTTTTTAGGATGCTTAATTGGTATTCCAAATTGCTAGATTTTCAAATGGTAAAAAATACTTATAATTATATGCATTTGAACATTTCAAGCAATAATTATTTTGGAAGGATAACAAATGAATTTATATTTTCAAACATATTATACTGATAATAAAATATTTAAATTTTGGCCAAAATAATCAAGGGCAATGGTACCCTTGACTAGACCTTTTTTTAATTTAAAATGCTTGTTAAGTAAATAATTAAATTTAATTCCCAAATTTAATTTGGTTATCTAAAAACAGTAATAAAATGGGAAAATAATAAGCATAATTGGATCTAGACATTGAAGGGGGGGCTAAACATAATATGAAATTGCTAGTGGTGACAATTTATGATGCTATATTTCAACCTGTAATGTCATAAAGTTGTACCACGTGGTAATTTCATATTGGCACACTTGTCCCCACATTTATGGCACCTATCCACATTTATGACAAGAACCTTATGAGTCATAATTTCACAATTTTAATTCCATAAGAACTAATGATGAAGCGACAACAGTCCACCACCTCATTTCTCATAAAATTATGATTCAAATTCTTATGTGCATGTGGACATCTACACAACATGCTAGTATTCAGAAGCTTTGCAAGTTCAATGGAGGACTCAAAATATTGGCCCATGAAGTGTATCATCATGGAAAAATTCCAAGTGTAATGACTCTTCTTACCCATGCAACTTAACAAAACTCTCATTTTCACTCTCATTTACAAGAATTTTCACTCTCTCTCACTCCAAATTTCTTCTCTCTCTACATCACATCTCATTGAAGTATATCCAATAGCCAAAGCTCTCTTTCAAGTGCTCGATGTCATATCTATCAAGCCAAGAGGGAGCCATAGAAAGTTGGTATTGCTCTATTTTTCTCTTATCTATTTGCACTAGAATATTTATTATGCCTTTATTTCATGATATAGGTTCTCCTCTGTAGCGGGGTTGGATTTTATCACTCTTGTGTCTACTTTACTTTGTGTATTTCATTATCTCTATCTATATAGCTATCCATGGAGGTGGGAACACCAAAATGGGGGTTTGATTGAGCCAAGCCCCAAAACAACCCCAACACTTTTTCTCATTCACCTTGTGTGAAGATTGCTCATGTGAAGCTTTTATGGGAGGATTTGAAGTATAGGACCTCTTGTAAGGTATTCCTTTCCCTCTTTATCATTTAATTGCATTATTCCTCTATATCAAGTTAGAAGATTAAAAAACCTCATATTGTAAATAGCTAGTAGATTTCCTGAGTTTTGTATAAAAGATTTGGTTCTCTATCATATGAGATGCTAGCACATCCCTAAGATGATAGCACATCGCACTTTCCTCCCAATCCCACACAAATGTCTTTTGGTCGAGAGCTTATCCTCTTTTCCCAAAAATCTGTACAATTTTCTCTTTCGTTCCCCAAGGTTCTTTATTTGTGATCATTTTGAAAACCTCTATCTTAAGTACATTTTTGCAATCTCTTTCATCTTGATCTTTTCAGTTAATATTGTGGTATTCTTGAGGTGATCAAGGGAAATTTGCTACTTTTAGACCCTATTTTTCTTGGTACTTGTGAGTAGTGAATCCCCTCCTTGGCAAGCCTCCACTTTAGTCAGAGTATGAACTTATGCTTACTCACACTAAAGTAATGATAATCTAAGAAGGGTTCTTTCATCAAAACATTGAAGAAGTGACATGAACTTGATCTAGGGGATGCATTAGGCTAAAGACTCAAGATCCTACTAAGCAACAATATTAAGGAAAAATAATGCAAACATATGTAAGACATAATACAACAAAAGAGATACATGGTAATCATGCATAATGTATGCAATATAAAGATAAGAAATAAATATACAACAAACATGATGTAAAACATCTATACATATAGGACTATACAAACATGACTATGCAAACATGATGCAAAAATAATGTAAAAATGATGTAAATATAATAAAAAAACAATGCAAACACAAAAAAAGGGTTATGACATCACAAACTAGTAAGATCCATAGATTCCTATTAGGATCTATATAAAAGATATCCATAAATCACAAGCTAGAAAAGTCTAATTTTTGGTAGGTGACCCATGAATATAGAAAGGAATCACAAGATAGTGAAGTCCAATATTCACTAGGTAATTTTTAGAAAAAGGTAGTAAAATGAAAACATGCAAGGGCTAGTGAAGTCTGATATTCACTAGGTGAGTTCTCATGTCAACCATACCAAAAACTATAAGCCAAATAATTATTAAAAGGTGATATAAATATGATCAATATGCCATAAAAAGGAAAATAATTTTAAATTGTGTGAATAAAGTGAAACACATAATGGAATGTGTGCCTCCACCCACCTTAAAGCAATTGCTAACACCAAGTGGGAGAAATTTCTTTTAAGGTAGAATAAAGATGATATTTGTAAAATGATGGGCCATGAGATCTTGTAGGGAAACCCCATGCTAAATGCTATGTTTCCAAAAAATGACCCACATGTGGAAATGGGTTACCCAAAAAAAAAATCCATACAATTAACAAGAAAAAATAGCACATGTGGGGTCCACCAATATAGGGTCAATATAAACAAAAGATAAGGTGTA
Source organism: Sequoia sempervirens (assembly GCA_007258455.2). NCBI lineage: Eukaryota > Viridiplantae > Streptophyta > Pinopsida > Cupressales > Cupressaceae > Sequoia > Sequoia sempervirens. The sequence goes on along the minus strand of VDFB02281492.1, from coordinate 774,884,354 downwards.
ATATGACCATGCTCTAAATTGACGTAATTCCCCAAATAATTGTGGAACTATAAGGAAAATGGAGGAATGACACATGAAGATAAAATTAAATCCCTTTGGGACAACATGGACAAGGCCCAAATGTCCCAACACTTTGAGTCATTCCTAAAAGGAACAAAAGAAAGACATTTACAACACAAAGAGAATGAAGGTGTAAATAATGGAATGCCACAATAGATTCATTCCCTTTGTATCCTTATGTGAATGAGAACATCAAGGGTCATCCAAAGAGAACTAATAAACACTTGAATACATGCCAAGAAACACATTATAGTGAGATCATGTTATTGCAAGCAACAAGAAAAAAGACATAAAGGGTACTACACATGTGAGCTGATTATATTGAAAATTGTCTTTATCTCAATCTTCCTCATCATAAATAGAAGAAAAACATTAAGGCAAAGGAACTACATAAAGTGTAGTACATAGAGAGGTATCGGGTTCAAAGTTTTGTGGGTCACTCACATTAGGAGGATTATCACAATTTCCCCCATTTAAATTGATTGATTTTTAAACATAAGTGATAATTCAATACAATAGTATTATTTTTCTTTTATTTTGTCCTTTGCATCTATATCTAAGTATACCACAACAAGTTGTATACTAGTGCTAATGGTATGACCGTGAGAACTATCATCCATGTGAGTATACTTTGGAATATGTAATGGGGAGGGAGGAAATATTCTGAGTCTTCGACTTGGTTAGGAAGATAATGTTTGACTTCATTGTTTCAAATAAATGTGGAGTGGGGTTAGGTGATTTTGAGGATCAATGGGTGGGAGGTAACACATTGGAATTTGGTTGTGTGAAAGGAAATGATGAACTTAGAAAGCCTTCCAACATCTAGTATGGATCTTCAATATCTTATGCTTCTTAAAACAAGTTAGATTTTAATCATCTTGATACAAGCACATACTACTATTCCTTAAATCAGAAACAAACATAGTTTAATTTCCCATACATTAACCCTTAGAGGAAAGTTGATGTAGCTTCAAATCTAGAAAAATTTCAGTAGCATAATGGCATGTAAATTAGTGTTTCAAGAATGAGAAACACAAAGAATATAAGAAATATAGACATAAGAGAAGAAGACACAATATACTTGGGGAAAACCCTTTAAGGTTAAAAACTCCACATTCCAAAGTATTGAACCAATGTATTAATCTACAACAATAAGGTTACAATACACTTGCAGTCTGGTAGCCTTAACATGGAGACTAGATCTTGCTCTTCTGGAGGAAATCCAACAACACTTTGATACCTGCAAACAAACTATGCATTATACAATGCAAGGAATCCTATTTATAGAAGATACAAGCTTGAAGAAGCTTCTAGAAGAGGTTAAGTGTCCAAACCCATGTGGCAACAAGATTTCACACCATACACATGATTTGGAAATTTTTACAACATTTTCTTATATCTCTTATAGTTGTCATAGCATGCAAAACATCTCTCCAAGCTTGGGTGCCTAGTTCATGCTAATAGTGGGTTATGACAAATTCCTTACAACTGTCATAAAATCTTTCATAACATATGTCATAATATCATGTCACACTTACAAAACTTTCAACAAACAAATAATAAGTCAAACATGACTAACACACTTATTCTCTCACACTTTTTTCATACCCCACAAAGGAACCACACTTTCTCCATGCAAAATATACCTTACATGACACATCATAGAATATTTCATAAAGTGACATCACTTGTCCTAGTTCCATGATTCCAAGATGGGATGCTTACCTCCATTTGTGATGAAGATGTTTCATACAGTCACCTCCAACAAGGATGCCACCTAGCCAGTGGGTTCCAATTAATGACATGAACGTGTAGGAAATTGAATAAAATAAATAAATACAATAATACATTCAATGATTAAATGTTAGGACTCTAAGGTTGAGACACCTTATTCCCAACAATGTGAATGGGAGGTCATTAGGTGACTATTTGTTATATTTAGCAGGTTGATGATCCATGGCATGACATTTTTGTTTGTGTTCCTTTACACTTTGATTTTGTCTTATACAATCTTGAGCTTGTGAAGATGGGATTTGGATGTTTTCCAACATTGGTCCCTTTTATTTCTTTAAGGGAGGAATCAAAGGAACTATCAAAGGTTGGGAAACCATAGGATTTTTATATTTTCACACAAATTATTATTTTTCTTTAAGAAGCACAAAATTAATTCCCAAAGGCCTCATCAAATGGTTTTCTTGTGGTCCTTGATAGGATAGCAGAGGGGGAACTATGGCATAGATGCCAAATGGTTTGGGCCAAGGAAGCATACCTAGTTTGGACTAAGGTTCATTTTCCACACATGGAGTGGGAGGACCAACCATCAAAGCCACTAGAGACTGAGGAGCCTCAAGTTTGATATTGGTAAGGAATAATTGAGACACACACTTAGCTTTGAACTTTTGATATGATTAAAATAAAAATTCTTCATGAGGTTGGGTGGGTTAGACTAGTCGAGGCCAAAATTAATCAAGGGAAAAAATTCATGAAATGGCCAAAAGTTTAAATCCACTAAGATAAATAGTATGTATTTTTCCTTCAAATGGAAATTTAAGACATTTTTGAATAATTGAAGGAAGTAAATTCATGGAAGCAAGCCATGGTTGACCTAACTTCATATGAAATTGATTTGATGTCAATATTATGGTAAATAAAAAATTCAAATTCTTAGGTCCAACTTGAATTGGGAGAGTTAAAGAACCAATCATAGGGTGAATAGAACCATCATGATATTTAGTGAAACTTTATATTGTTCAAAATTATCATTATATAGTTCATACACATAAAGAAACTCTTCAGTGATCACATTTAATACACATACCAGATGGATAAGTATTCCCATTGTGATTTTATTATTAATTCTACTAATAAGTTTCTAAAGAGGACCATCAAGTGTATGTATGAAAGTTTTGATATGTGTAAAATTTATATCAAGTAAGAGACTAGGTTGGATTTTAGGAGGATGACCATCAATTATGTTAATAATATTGGGTATATAATCAAAATATTCTTCATTATCATTTTATTTGACAAGGTTAGTGGAATGAGTTGGTAATGGATTGGTAAATATGTGTAAATTTTTATTAGGTGGCACAACTAATTTGTTTCCTTTATTATCACACCTGCCAACTAGATGACATCAAAATCAATGAGGTGTTGAACTTGGTGCTTAAGATGGACACATCTTTATGTATCATGTCGATGTCTAGGTGTATGATGATATTGATAAAAGGATTTTACATTAAAATAAGGAGACAAAGGTTTGGTTGTATCAATAGGAAAAATTAGAGGAATTTGAATCATATTCTTATTAATCAATTGCAACATAATGGAATGAAGAGAATTGAGCATTAAGAAAATTGTCTATCTCTTGATGTGAATTGATATTGTGTTTTAGATGTAGTGAAAACTTGTGTTTAGATGTTATTGGAGGATTGTGAGGGACTTATTTTAATGAAATTTTTATTTTTCTTCTTGAATGATTGATAATTAGATTGAGGAGCGACTTTAGATTGACTATTAGGAGCTAATGAAGGTGTGACTTCATATTGGCTAGCCAGAATTTGGTAATCATGAAGAGTCATACATAAATGTGTGAATGGAATATATCTCATTAACAAGATCTTATCATGAATTTTATGTTACAAGTTTCCAATAAATACTAAATCTATATCAACATTCAGGAGGAAATATGAAATTTTTAAATAAAGAGTTTGGTATATTCTTATAAAACTAGTCACTTTTTCCTTAGGTCCCTATCTACAATAGACTCTTAGACCTAATGTGATGATTTGTGAATCAATCTTTCCACATGACCTTTGAAAAGTAGAGCTAATGCTATGAGCTACACTTCAAACATACCACATGCGATTGATAATATTTCCAATTTGTACAATGTTTAGCATTGAGATAATTCCTTTATAGACAAATAAAAAACTTACATGCCTCCTTCGGCCTTTAAAATTCACCATAAATTCAAATGAATATTTGTTTTATTTATTTCATGTGTCATTTATTCTATTTCTTGATCATAGCCTAAATTTTCCAAACAATCCACAAGACCATTTCCTGCTCTATATGTGTGAAGAATTTGATAATTATCAAAATTTTCCAATAACACCTAGATCTGTTTCAAAACATATCCAAGCTAGGTTAGTTTTGAATTTTTTGTTCCCTACATGCATTCAAAATGATGAGAGAATCTCCTTCCACCTCAAGCTTTGAAATTTTGAACAAATTTTCCATTTTTAGACCTTGCAACAATGCATGTGCTTTGACAACATTATTTATGCCAGGTTAAAGTTTGATTGATTTTGTAATCAATACCATTCTCCTATAATCTCTAATGACAATTCTTGCTCTAGATATGCCCAGATTACCTCTATTGGAACCATCAAAATTTAACTTTAAAAATCCATGAGGATGAGGTTTCCATTTTACCTTTGTCTGATCACTTTGTTTTGAGCAAATTGAAGTTGACTTCCTTTAAAAGGTAGGAAAATATGAGACCATTTCTTAAGTACCATGGCATCCCAATTTTTGAAAATGGAATCAACCCTTTCTGATCTCTTAACATATTCATTAACCACCTCTAAAATAGATAGTTCTAACCTAGTCAACAGTTGATCCATAACACATTTTTTCCCCCTAAATATACGATATTTTTGGCCCACCAAATTTCCCACACAACCATTGCTAGAATGATTTTCCAAATGCATGCAAAGAAATAATTTTTGAATAATATTGGATAGCTTAAAAAAAGATTGCAAAAATTATCTAGAAGAGGAGAATTCTAACTCAATTTGTTCAATACAAAATACCAACTTGAATGAGCCACTTTGAAATTCAAAAGGAGGTGATTTATATCTTCCAATTTTTCTTCACAAAATACACACTTGAAAGGTTCTACTATCCCTAATTTAGACAATTTCTCACTTCTTAAAATTTTGTTCTTGATTGCAATCCAAGCACATCCTTCCTTTGCAAAAATCATTGGGTTCCAACCAAATGTGTAAGTCCTTTGATAACCTGCTTGCATACCATTTTGTGAAGTTGCTTTATAACCATCCCTAGCTGAATAATCATCTATTTTGGAAAAAGCCCGCATTAGCTTATCTTTTTCTGTTGATAAATATACTAATCTTTTTTCCAAAATCTCTTTCAAAATTCTTTTATGCACACTTGAAATAACACAATTAGGTAAATCCTTCCATTTGACCCTTCCAGTTGCCATATCAACCCTATCTATATAATCTTTGAATTTACCTCCCCAACATGAGACTAATATTCTTTCTTTGTGTTCAAAATTATGAATAGAATTCATGGGTTGTTTCCCATTCCATGAATCCTTCCAAAATAGAGCTTCCTCACCATTATTAATCTCCCAAGACAAATGAGACCCAATTACCTTCCTACATGAGATTAAGAAATTCCACATTGTTGACCCTGGAGGTGGATTTAACACAATGAGAATCCCATTTTGATTAACACTGTCTAAATATTTTGCTTGGACGACCTTGCACCATTACTGTTTTTGGTTTTGTATACATATACCATACCAAATTTGCACCCAATAAAAAGTTCCCCGTTGCAATATTATGCAACCCTGTGCCCCCTTTTCACTTGTCCATGCATATTTTTTCAAGTGATATTAATGGAACCTTTTTTATACTATCCATATTTCTAGACCATAAGAAATTTTTGATCAACTTTTCAATTTGTGCCACAATGGATTTAGGTGATTTTAATATAACCATGAAATAATTAGGAATTGAGGACGAGACTAATTTTTCCATTAAAATTCTACCTGATAAAGACAACCATCTTCCTTTCCAAGACATGATTTTTTCCTAAATGCTTTGTATAATTTTATACCAATTAGTAATCCTATTTTTTCTTGCAAATAAGGTAATGCCTAAATATTTTTTGGGAAGTTTAGATTCTTGAAATCCAAGTCTTTACTATGTGCTTTGAAATAGTTTCCTTTGTATTAAATAAGTAAGTTTTGGATTTACTCATTTATTTTTTGTCTGGAAGCTAATGTGTACTTATCTAACACATATTTGATTTTATTTGCTTCCCCTAATGATGCTTTACCAAAAAGTAATGTATCATTAGGAAATAAAGAATGTGTGATAGTAATATTTGTACTTGGAATTGATATCCCTTGCAACAACCCTTGATCATGACTTTTGTGAACATCTCTACTTAATGCCTCTACAAGAACAATGAACAAAAATGGTGAAAGTCACTTTGGTGCACCCCTTGTGTTGAACTGAAATAATCCACTAGGGATCCATTTATGATCACTAAAATTTTGACACCTAATAAACACAACAAGATCCATTTGCAACACTTCTGACTAAATCCAATTTTTTTTAATACTTGCATCAGGAAAACCCAATCAACCATGTCATATTCCTTCATCATATCAAGTTTAATAATCATTGCTAAATGTTTATTTGTGGCAATTGAATGAAGTACTTCATGTGCAACTAATGCCCCTCAAGTATTGTTTCTCTCCCTGACACAATGCCACCCTGTTCTTTTAAAATTATACTTGAAATAAGTCAATGCAAACACTAATATATATCCTTAGTGAAAATTTTATAAATTGTATTATAAAGAGAAATAGGCCTAAAATCAAAGAAAGTGCTTGGAGAGTTCACTTTTGCTAATATTGCAATATGAGTTGCATTGAATTGCTTAAGCATACCCCTCGGCTTTCTTGATTCCTCCATTGCTCTTAAAAGATCAATAGAAATGAAATCCCAACTTTTTTGAAAAATATTTACAATAAAACCATCTAGCCTAGGTGCTTTATCTACTAATAAAGAAAAGGAAATTGCATTAATTTCCTCTAAAGTGAATGGGGATAAGATTTTATCATTATCACCATGATGTATTAGCTTGTGTATTGCTTCAAAAAGATCTTCTCTATCCCTTTCAATCTAAAAATTAAAATTCTTTTTTGCTGAAAACGATTGAGAGAAAAATTTAATACCTTCTTTTCGAATATCTACTTGTTTAGCAAGCAAAATTCCTATTTCACTATCTTGTATGGAAAAAATTGGCTTCTTCACACATTTAATTTGAGCTAAAATATGAAATAACTTTTTTTTTCTATAAACATCTTTAAGAAATAACTCCATAGTCTTCTAATGCCAATACACTTCTTCCCTCGGTAATAATTCACTCCATTCTTCTTGCACCTTTCTCTATTTCATAAATGTGGCATTATCCATACCTTGAGAAATGATTTGTTCATTCACTTCTAATAACTACTTGTACACGACATCCTTCTATGCAAAAATATTATTGAACATCATTAGATTCCAATTCTTAATTTGCTGCTTCATATGCTCCAACTTTTTACAAAACTAAAACATTCCAGAACCTTTGACAAAAGATACACTTATCCACCATTGTTTGAAAAAATGAATAAAATTTGGATGACAAAACCACGTAGCTTCAAATTTTAATGAAGACTTACTCTTTGACTATACTGCATTTTGTGAAACATCAAGAGAAATAACAAAGTGTTCTAATACATTGAAAGATTAAATTTTTGATGAAAACACATAGTTACCAACCAACCAAGTTGGAGAAATTAAAAATCTATATAATATTTGAACTATCTAAAGGAAATATTTTTGTCTATTTTTCCATGTAAACTTTCCATTTTCTAGTACTATTTCCACACATGCATTATCTTTTATGAAAATTTGAAAGTCTTTCATTACAATTGGAGGTGGACATATGCCTCCTTTTTTTCTAGATAGGGGATCTATTGCATTGAAATCCCCAACAAAAATAAAATTTATCTTGACCCAGTTGATCCATGATTTTTTTTAACTTATCCAAAAAAAATAAAATCCAACTATATTTTAGTTGGACCATAAACATTTATTAAATAGAAAGAAAGATCAAAATGAGTAATTTACATTAACTCCCAATTACTATCACTTGTTACATTTCCTACAGACACTATTTTGGAATTCCATAATGTCATTAACCCCCCAGAGGAACCTTGAGCTAGAGAATGAATAAATTTCAATTTATACCACTTTTTACTAATATTATCAAAAGATTCCATTGAAGTTTTGGTTTCTTGAAGAACTACCACTTCTACTTCACAAGCATCCAGCTGATGCTTGATTTGAGCTCTCTTATCAGAGGTAGTAATGCCTCTGAAATTCCATGAAATTAGTTGCATTACACCTTAGGAGCACAACAGCCTCTCCTTGGCCTTTTATGTTTTTCATTACTAGCTAACACTTTCCCATATAATGTAGACTGAATACCTGCTTCAATTTCCTCCTACAATTTAAGTGCCAGAGACTTCCTTGCCTGTTTCATAGGGGTCTTTTTGTTAGCAGGTGGAGAAATGGGTGTCTGTGTTATGGATAAAGATTTAGGAAATTCAATAATTTCCTCTTCACCCAAAACTTATTATGCAATTTCTTCTATCAGTTGATCACCAACTGATGATAAATATTTGTCTACAAAACTTTCCGAATTACCATATAAGCATGGAGAAAGAGTTTCCTTATCACTTTTTACCTCATAGAAAGAACTCGACATAAAAAATTCACAATCCTCTTGTGTTTGAATGCCCAAGTAATTACTATTAGTTGCAGAGATAAATCCACCAAAAGTAATAAGCCTAGCAATATGATAAATTTTGTGCATGGTAATAGAATTAAATTCTAGGGGATACAGATATAATGACGTACGAAAGTATCTATAAATAAACTGATACCTTTTTTCCCATTCCTTTGATAGTGAAAAAATTAAAGTGTGATTTATCTTTTGAGATAGATCACTCATAGTAACCAAGAATGTAGGAGCTATAAAATTGCCAATATTACTGTCATTAAAATCTTTCGTAACTTCCAGGGGAGTACTTGAATTAACTATAGGTACCAAATTCATTCCTAATTCCTTGGTCAATAAAACATCAAAATTATTCACATCCATTCCCATATAACCTAGTGTGCTTAAAGACCCTCCGAAAAAAACTTTAGGTTGAGGAACAATGCTAGTGAAATCAAGACCCTGAAAAAAATCATATTCTTTATGTGATGAACTCTTTGGAGTAGATGACAACTAGAAAATATATTTATCAAATGCCCTTGATATTGTGTTATTAAGGTCTGAAACCATCTAATAGTTAGTATTTTCCTTTAAAAACCTATCCTTACCTAATAGACAAGAATTTGATGGATGTAATGGAAAGTGACATTGAATACAAAACTCCTTTGGAGATTCAATTATAATTTGTTGTTTCCAAACCCAATTCTTTGAGTTTATAATCAACTATGATGGAAGGGTTTTAGAGACATCAAGAAGAACACATACCCTAATTGGATACAAAGGGTTTGAGAAGAAATACAAATCCTATTTTAGGAAAATTCCTAATTGATTTGTCAAAATTTTGATAATCTTTGTTTCTCTATATTTCAGTGGGAGACATTGCAATTGAAGCCAAAAGGGGATAAAATTTACCCTAGTAGTAGATGGATCAAAATTTGGAGACCGCAAAAGAGTATACATACCATAACCCACACAAATCCATGATTTTATAGAATGAACAAAATTACTATCATCCTTAGAATTGAAAAGAATGACAAAAGACCCTTTTCCCTTATTAAGATAAAATACTTGAGTAGATCCTAACATTCATAAAAAATCCATCATTGCAAGAAATCAATATCAAGAGAAAAGTTCCAAAACATACAAATAAGGGCGAGGCCCTGAAAATCCTAAATTTGGGACTACAAGATTACATTAGGAAACATAACAAAGAAACTAGTCACATTCATTTTGACAACCCCTTTACATTTTCAGAACCCAAATCTTCCTTTGCAATCCAATAAAAGAATGTGCAGAAAACATAAAGGATGCATGTGTGACTCTATTGATCAAGGAAGCTTAAATTAAAATCAACCTGTGAAAGTAACTTCATGTTGTTGAAGTCCATTCCTCCATAAAGGAGGTGGAAAATCAATGTAAAATAACTTGATGGAATGGTGATGACAGCTTCAGATCTGCAATTTTTTCTAGTCAAAAGCATAATTTAAAGCAGATGAAGTATATCTCTAGGTATTTCCCTTGTTTTGGTTTTCAAGAAGTAATAAATTTATGTGAAAATCATGTTGATTAATTTGATAAAATTTTGGTTCCCTATTAAGTGTATTGAGCACTGATAAAGGGAATGGTAGTGGTAATTTTATATACTTCTAAGATATAATTTAAAGTTTCTATATTATGATGAAGAATTATGCTCATCTTTTAAATCTACATATTAGAAGATTCGGCACATAGATGTATTTGAGTCATGTAGTTTTAAAATCATGATTAAATCAAGGAGTAAGGTATTGAATGATCAATTGTAAAATTGATGTTTGAAGTTTGTAAAGGGATACAAGAAAATGTATCATTCCTTCATCTCTCTCTATAGAATGTCAAGTAAAAACATGCAAGTTGTACAACCTTTGTCATGCCATCAAAGGAATTTCTCTATTTGGAGGTATAGACCATGAAATTTTGACGGTATTTAGGGTTTCCTAAACCTTGTTGTTAATAATGTTTGGGAGCATTTTCCAAAATTCACAAGGCAAGGTTTTGAATTGGCTTATAGACATTTGCATACATTTATAGATTTGATGGGAGATTATGAGATAGGTCATGAATATGTGGTCATGAAATTATTTGTTCAATCACTAAAGGAAGATGCTAGAGATTGGTTCTCATACTTTCTAGTATGTTCTATACCTTCATAAAATGAAATCATGGTAGGGGTATGTACAGGATCATGATGGGCCAAAAAGTGGCGATATGATGGGTAAGTGTAGGGTATGTGGCTGATGACATTTTTTTTACCCAAAATTGATGAAATGAAAAGGGTTTTTAAAGGCGATTCTTAGCTTTCCACCAATATAAATTATACTTTACTTTGAATTTAATTAATAATTATTATTCATTTTCTATTTGAATTAGAACTAAAGTCCTAATTGATAGGATGATAGAAAAACTTTTATAGCTTTCAAATGGTATCACATTTTTTGAATCTGAAACATGCATCACATACTATAGGATTAAAAAAAAAATGAATTTCGTGAAGTTTTGACCAAGTTAAGGTGGTCAGACATACGAGTTTTTATATTTTAAAAAAATTGTAATAAAAATTCATAATTAATTATTTACTTGGAAAAAATTACAAAAAATATGCATCACATCCGGAAATGAGTCCTCTACTTATATCTAAAATCTTATAAAAAAATATTATCATTTTATTGTGGTTAGGGTGGTTAGACAAACACCTACTTCTTATTTTTTCCTAAAATTTAAGTACTATTGCATTGAAATTTCAAATTTTCACCAAATAGATTTTATTTAAAAATAAATAAACCTAGTAGTTTAGAAACTACATTCAATTTTCTGCAGATTCTACTCTTACATATTTTTTAAATAATATAGATAACTTATTCAATTTTTTATAGCAAGTTGCCTAACTCTGATTTTTTTGAATTTTTTGCCACTTAAGGGCCTATTTTTTACATGATGATCCTATACATACCCATAGCATTTATAGAACAATTTGGTGAAAGAATTAAGCCAAGTTTAGTAAGGAGAAAACTCATGGAAATTCAAAAGGATGAAGATGAGTTAGTCCCAACTTTCAACCTCAGATTTGTAAAAGCAATAAGAGATATTCTTGAAAATATGGGACCAAGTGATGCAGAGTGTTTGGTTGTATATTTGGGTGCATTTGATGAAGAAATGAGTTTTTTGTTGAGAGATAAGGAGTCCTTAACATTGCATCATGCCTATCAAATTTCTATGGACATTGAAAAAAACTTGAGGTACTCAATGATTAAGGGTTATATGGTTGTGAGTGTTGGTTATTTTAGCACATCTTAGATAAGCAGATCAGACAATAGCATAAATTTCCATCATGGAGATGCTTCGACTATTCTAATTTGTCCATTATTAGCCAAGGTAAATCGTGAAGTATAAATTGAACATCAACAAAGCTTAAGCAATGTTGATCAAATGTCTTTTGTTCAAAGGCTATCTAGTATGAAAATATATCAAGGGGAATCACCATATGCCCTATTTTCAAGGTTTTTAGATGACTTATTGGAAATTCCTAAGAAGTTCAGACCTGAGGATTCAGTATGCATTGACTTATTTTGAGAAATCTTTGATTCAAGTCTGAGTACCTTGCCACAAGAATTGAAGCCTCATGGTTTTGATTGAATGCATGATTAGACAAGAATTGATGAGGAAGCTAAGTGTGATTATGCACAAATTATAGTGTCTCAAGGTTTCAATAGTAGCTTTCCTATTGAAAAGAATCAAAAGACAACTTAAGTAAGTGAAAAAGGTAAATCAAAGAATGGACACCTGTCTTGTGGTATGGGTGAGGAAAATGATTATAATCAATTTATAGATATCCCATATGTAATTTAGTAAATTGGTGATGAGGGTGAAGATACATTTGCAAGAATTTTTGTTGTCTCACCACAAGTTAATAGTCAAGGCATTGAGAATGAGAGATTGAGTGTTCATTTTGAAAACTATGAGCATAGCCTAGGTGATGATGAATTCCCTTGTGGTAATGTTCAAGGGGAAACTGAGGTCTCTGATTACTTTTCTAAAGAATATAAATCTTTCTATGATGATGATCTAGAAGCATTTTCTTTGCATGAGGGATACAATGATAGTAATACTCATGAATTTTTTCCCTTACAAATGAATAAACAAGTTCCATGTGATGGATGCCTGGAGTGCAATCCAATTATATTAGGGACAGAGTGTGCTAGTCTTTTGAATGATAATGAGTTTGAAGACAATAATTTATGTATTCAATATCTTGAGCTTAAGCACAATGTTGAAAAATATGAAAAATGTGGCATTAACCAACAAGATCATGTTCTAGTTTCTCCAAATTATTTGTATGAAGTAGAGATGGAGTATCCAAGTTTCGTAGCAGAAATGATCATGATTATTTTTGACAAGGAATTTCTTGAGGAGGAAAGAAATGAGGAAGGTTGTTCCATTTCTAATGAGCGACATTCAGATTATAATGAACCTTTCACATTTGAGTCAACATACTTATCAATGGATGAGGTACCTGAGCACCTTGTTACTAACCTTATCAATCCTGACTTGTTTGAGCCAAACTTTGAAACATTCTTCTTTGGGATGGATAATTATGTGAAGAGTGAACTTGACCATGTTAATGAACCTAAAATGGAGGTATTCGTTGATGTGTGGGATGTTATTGATAATATTGTTTGTGGTGATGATCCTGATTTGAATAGGAGTAAACACACCATAGGTTTTGGTGAATCACTTCTCCAAGGTCATAGAGCATATGAAAATATAACTAATTTACACTACTCAGATGAGCATGATGACCAGCTTGAGATTATTCCAGTGTATGAATATTTTTTTGTCCATTACACAAGATGATTGTGCATTAGGTGTGGGAAAAAAACTAGATGATGATTCTAGGGTTTTATATAAGATTTCTAATGATTTCAAGATATTAGAAGTGGAATTGCAATATTACTCCAAAAGGTTAAAATATATGTCCTGGGATGGGAATCCTAAAAGATGTTTGTATGAGGGTTTTTAGTTTGATGCTCAAACTGAATTTGATATTAACCCTTATAATGCTAGTAATCAATTGGGTTTTGAATGTTTTAAGTTCTCGGTCTAGTTGGATGTGTATTTGGTGGACTATGATAGTGAACTGAATGTGGTAGAATATCAAAATGATTATGGATTTAAGTTGATGTCTGATTATAATTTTCACTTGGAGGGTATGTGCAGGATCATGATGGGCCAAAAAGTGGCGATATGATGGGTATGATTGATACGTTGATTGAAAACATCTATAGCTTTCAAACGGTATCACAATTTTTTAATCTGAAACATGCACTAGATTTTATGCTTCGCATACTATAGGATTAACAAAAAATGAATTTCATGAAGTCTTGACCAAGTTAAGGTGGTCAAACATACAAGTTTTTATATTTTAAAAAAGTTGTAATAAAAAATTCATAATTAATTATTTACTTGGGAAAAAATTACAAAAAATATGCATCACATCGGGACATGAGTCATCTACTTATATATAAAATATTATAAAAATACTATCATTTTATTGTGGTTAGGGTGGTGAGGACACCTACTTCTTATTTTTCCTTGAAATTTAAGTACTCTGCATTAAAATTTCAAGTTTTTACCAAATAGATTTTTTTTAAAATAAGCCTAGTAGTTTAGAAATGACATTCAATTTTCTACAAATTGTATTCTTACATATTTTTGAAATAATATAGATAACTTTTTCAAATTTTTTACATCAAGTTGCCTAACTCTATTTTTTTTGAATTTTTTGCCACTTAAGGGCTTGTTTTTTCCATGATGATCTTACACATACCCTGGACAAAGTTAATGATGAAAATGGTAGGACCAAACATAGGGCACTTATGGATAATTTTAAAAGCCTCAGCAGGGTTAGTTGTTGGGTAAATCATTGCAATATTTTTAGCCTTGGCCTAGTGTAGACAACAAAGAATAAAGATTTTGATAGAGGAAAAGAATGGTTTTAAGTTTTGGGGGTCTGGGGCCACCACTTAATATTGAAGTCTATCAAATTATAAAATGTAGGCTAAAGGTTTATGCATCAGAAGGGGCTTCTACAAAAAATTGAAGTCAGAACACATTGTACAATCATGTATATTTTTTTATGTGTTGGTTTGCTCTGGTCTAGTCTTCTCTTGTCTTGTCCGGGTAGGTCCTAGTTTTGGTTCTCTATAATCAGCCTCCTCCAACCCAAGTTTCTTGGATATTGCTCTATTTTAGAGGAATAGACATCCCCAATAGGACCCACTGATGGAACCTCTAAATTTTCTTCATGTTCCATCTCAAAATTCTAGAAAATTTTGGTTAAATCCATCTCTATGGGATTAGGGTTTGGTTCACTGTCAATCTTTTAGGGTTTATATTGCTAAAATGCTTCCCAAGTTACCCTTGAGTCTAATTTTTATGGAAATAATTATATTTCATCGTTGACCTTTCTTCACAGGTTCCCGATCAGTTAAGTTGTGACTTATGTCATCGAGTCCTTTCTATTACTAGCCCCTAAGTCCTAGCGATCCTGATTGTTGCCCACCATAGTAAAACTTCACCTTATATTGATCAGTGTTGATGGTCTTCAAAATATTTGTCTGGGTCTGGGCTTAGGTTTTAATATTATCCATGGTTCCCTAAGGTTTTAACCTTAATTATTATGTCCCCATGTACCATAAGCCTAGTGGTGGGCCTCCTCTATGAACTAACTTTTGGCATGTGCAGATTTATATATTGATAATGACTGTTCGATCACCGCAAGTGGATCATAGTCATTCCCTACACCCCCGCTCTTTTTATTATTCATTTAAATATTCCAATGAGCGGGCAGTCGGACACCATGTGTCTTCTACAGTGGTGGCCCAATGCTTTTGAATGGTTAGCGGGTGTTGTTTCAATAAGATCAATGGTGGTTGTTTAATGATGTGGATTCATCAAGGCCTCTCCCTGCCACCTTGTATTATTTTATTTTTTTATAAAATAATGTCACAGGCTAGCAGGTTGTGGACATCTATCCCTTCGTGGAGGGGCCCACTTGGTTTTAAATACATCAAATATTTTATCAAGAAAGGATCGACAGTTGATAGTGGGTGACGTGGGTCAATCCTGACCAATCCTCACCATCCTATGTGGGACCCACTCATACCTTTTGTTTCTCAATGGGGAAGCTAATGACTTCCATGTGGAGTGATCTAACAAGCCAGAGGGACATTAGTAAGGGAAAAATATTAATAAAATTTGTTGAGAAAGTAGGAAGGCTAAATGGTGCAAGATAAGAATTGATTTCTTTTGCATGTGTTTGAGATATGATGGGTATTTTTTATCTCGTTCATCATTTCTATGAAAATTTTGTACACGTAGATAGGTAGTTTGTGTTAGGATAAATATGGGTTAGTGGATTGAAATCAAATTTTGACCACTCCCCATCATCCTATTGATCAAAGGTACAAGTGGGTTAATTCTCATGGGTGAGTAGGAGGTATTGAGATGACATGCTTTCTTTAATTCTAAGTGGATGATGAAGTGTGTAGACAGAGTGGATGCATATCCACATGGGATTTTTTGATTAGAAAAAGGCAGCAGGCACATGCAGTTAGCTTCTTCATAATTAATTACCTTGATTTTAATTATCTATCAGTCCATCTCATCGTATGATCAATGGTTGAGATTCAAAATCAAGAAGTTGATTGTCAGTGTGCTCGTGCAAGCCTTCCTCAGCCATTAATGATTGACATGCTAAAATTTCTCAATATAATGAGAGTTGATAGCCATGTTTACTTCACAATTAGATGTCAATAAATTAAGATTAGGTTTGAGAAAAATATCCCATGAAGAACTTCGACATGAAGTTGCAAATACATTGTGGATAGTTTCTCCCAGGTAAGTTGATATCAATGCTTTTATGTGTTGACTAAGTATCAGTTGGCTTGTCTTTAGAAATTATTGTGGGCTCTATAGGTTTTAGTTACCATGGGTTCACAGTGGTTGATTATTTGAAGAATTCACATTGGTTGATAGGTTTTATACATAGTTGTGAAGTGTCTTTGTCTTGCAAATTTGTAAAGTCTCTCTATGCTTGGGAATTCATAGTTTGTTACTGTGAGAATGGGTAAGCTAGATGATTTTGTTCAACTAGTTGGAAGGTCTAGGAGAATTAGTATTCTTGAGTCCCAGGAAAATGCACCTAAAACCAAACTTGCACACTAGGAGCTCCTACAACACCAATGGGAAAGAAGTGTGCTCGTAATAAAACTAAGAAGGGTGGTGTCAGGAGAAATTACCACCTAAGGAATAGAGTTGTTGGTCATGATCAGGGTGAGTCTAGGGTGGGAAACTAGTTGTCTTGTGGGAAGAGAAATATTAAATACCACAAGGCTTATGATTCTTATATGGGAAGGCGCAACTCTCCCATGGAGAATTCAGCTGGTCCATTGAGCAATGAAGCAAACATTGACCCAGAGTACAACCGTTACCTTCTCACTCTGGTGGAACAAGAGGATTTTGATGATGGAGGGGTAGTGGCTTTTCTAGTTTCAGCAAGAACATGTAGTGGGCATGCATACTTCGATTCTAAAGAATTAGAGTAGCACCTTAGTTTTGTTTTTTTTTTTTTTATGACACCACCACCACAATGGTAGGCTCATCTTCTTCAATGAACGCATAATTTTTTTGTTTCGAGTATTGACTTGCATAATCTTCTTTGATTGACATGGACAAGAGTTTTTGGTGTTGCTACAATGATGAACGATGCCTTTTGGAAGATTGTTTGATTTTTTTATTGAATGATATATTTTTTTTGTTGATCCATTGTATGAGAATTATCTATGTATTGCTATGTTTATGATAAAAAATGGTACAAAAATATCATTCAAACAATCTTAAGATCACCCTCCTAGGTTTCATAGATCCCGAAGTGTAGAAGGGCCTAGTAATGCTTACATGTTTTTTATCCAATCCTTACCTATGCCTATCATTAGATTCTGAAAAATCTATAGGTGTATGGTGAGATCAATTTTTTTAAAAATAACCAACAGTTCTAACTAAAATAGGAACACACAATGGTCTAAAATCCTGCATATCAAACCTCCTTTGTAAACTTGAATTCACATAATTACTTTGGCCAATCCATAGCTTTCTATTCACTCTATCTCTTTTAATTTCCATCCCAATGTAAACAAATATTTTGGCTTCCAAGGGGTTTCTTGCACTTCTAGGGTTTTTCACCTAAAAAGGAGAAAGATGAGCCAAAATGGGAAATCTCTACACTCAAGATTAGTGCAATAATGGATGAAATATGCCTAAATAGGATGATATAAATGTAAATAACTGATAAAAGAGATGAATTATTAATGCAAAACTATTGAAATGCAAGGTGTTTGAAAACAATGTTGTATGCAAACATGAACTAAATGACCTAGAAATGACCTTGAAACAAAACAAAATAACTGTAAAATTGAATGCGTGCAAATGGAAGCTAAAAATGGATAGAATGAAGGTCTGGAATCCTAAAAAAATTGATGTAGAAGTCAACTAGGACACTTGTGCCAATCTGGGCGACTTAGTCCCAGATCTAGAAAAACTGCTCTGGAGCCCATTTTAGCCAAATGGGTTTCTGAATCTGTAGAAATCAACGAAAGGGGTGTACAGTGGGACTAATTCACCATTAGTGGTGAGTTATTCCACTTCTATATTTCTAAAAATCTGAAAATGGAAATGGAAGCCCTTGGTCTACACTTTGGTTCCTAACAAGTATCTGCCTCTAAAAATTTGATTTTTGACACTGTAGGTGACTTTTTATTGATATTTTGACTTTGTCAACAAGGATATGTCTTCAATAACCTTGAAAATTTATCTTTAATGATCTCCAAGTCTTCAAGATACCTGAATTTGCAAACACACAAGGAGAAAAGGATAAAATATTGATTGTTAGGGCATGGGGGTTTCCCTGGTCAAGCCCCTTTTTAGTTAATTAGACAAAAATGAAGAAATAATGGAATGAAGCATGAAACAATGGAGTTAGATACTTTCCATGATGATTAATCTTGAATTTTTGCATCAATGAATGAAGATATTACCCTTGAATGCCTTAGAAAGCTATCTTGATGACTTGAAGTGATAAAACCCTAGCTTGCTTCACTTAAGAATATGATGAATGATGAATGAATAATTAATTGGTTCTAAATTAGGGTTTAGAGGCTTGATTTTATAGGAAATTCTTCTATTTTTCCCATTAATTTGATCCCTAAGGCCAACATGGAGGAAAATAAAACTTAAAATCCAACTTTTCCCGCTTAAAACTCAAAAATAACCAAAATGGGACTAATTCGCCACTCTGGGTGACTTAGTCCCACCTGGCAAGGACTCATCACCTAGATGGGTGACTTAGTTCTAGAGGCCCCCTTTTGCGAGTTGGATTGTTGGGGAATGAATACTTTTAGTTCTTATGTTGATTTCATTAGGTATTTGATCAAATTATGCCTTTGGATACACAATATGGGGCCATAGGGGCCTATTAATACTGATGTAAAGGTCAATTAGGGATTGGTACACATAATTCAATGTGAAAGTGTGATTAAATACACTTTACACCATTAAAATAGGGTCCACAGAGTCTAGAGAGGCACAACATCTAATGTGAATGTGTAAAACACATTACAACACTAGATTAAAGTTAAGTTTAATTTACAAGCCTTCTAGATTAATGTGATAATGTCATTAAATACATTTCATAAGGGGAAAAATAGGTTCATTAGACTTAGATGCTTAATAAGAGTCTAGAAAAGTGTGAAAGTCATTTACAACACTTTACAACACCTTTACAAGATATTGTTAGATGCATTTTATTCTATTTGCAAGGGTCCAAGACCAAGTGTGGAGATGTAAAACACCTCACAACACTAAATCAAGGCCCCATTAAGTTCAATTTATCATCAATTGTTCCCAAATCAAGCAAGGAGAAAGGGATACTTTTTCGTGTCCACACCCAAGAATTTGTTTAGCTCCACCATGATTGTTCATTTCAAATTTAGTAGCAATTTGAGATTTCAATTCTAAAATCATACCTTTCCCTTTGCCAATAAATAACATATCATCAATATATAATGCAATAAACAATAAATCATCACCATTAGTTTTATAATAAATACAATGATCTAATTTAGAATGCTCAAATCCCAAACTTGACACATATGTATCAATTTTTTGGTACCACATCCTAGGACTCTATTTTAAACCATACAAATATTTTTTCAATTTTCAAACCAATTTACTTTTACCTTTCACCATGTAGTGCTCTGGTTGTGTCATATAAATAACCTCTAAATCACCATGAAGGAAAGCAATTTTCACATCCATTTGCTCAACCTCTAAATCAAAAGTAGTAGAAATAGAAAGAAAAAATCTAATGGATGTCATTTTTGCAATAGGAGAAAATATCTCACCTTAATCAACACCCTCAACTTGAGAGTAACCCTTCACAACCAACCTTGCTTTGTATTTCTCAATACTTCCATTTGAACAAATCTTTTTCTTGAACACCCATTTACAACCAGTAGGTTTTTGTCCTTCAAGCAATGGTACAAGATCCCTTGTATCATTATTTTTTAAAGATGCTATTTCTTCATCCATAACAACCTTCTAGGATTCTGCATCATTCATACCTAGTGCCTCTTCTACAAATCTAGGTTCATCCATGTTAGTATTCAAAGAAAAAATACATCTCCAATCATCAGGTGAATACCTTTCAGGTGGTTTTCTATGTCTTGTAGACCTATGAACAAGTTTATTTGGAGGTTCTTCCTCCTCTTCTAAAGATCTAGAGCTAGATGAGCTCTCCTCAACCTCCTATCTATCCTTGGGCCTAAATTCAGCTTTCTCAACTGTAGGAGGAAATTGAATCACATCTTCCTATTTACTTTGTTCTAGCTACAATGTAATAGAAGAAAGCTTAGTTTCTCTAAAAATCACACTTCTACTATGTATTACCTTCTTTGCAACAGGATCATCAAGCTTGTATCCTTTCACACTATAACTATATCCAATAAAGATACATTTCACAGCCTTGTTCTCTAACTTTGTTCACTTCTCCTTTCGCACATGTGCATATGCCTCACAACCAAAAACTCTAAGATGTTTCAATGAAGGCTTGCAACCCAACCATGCCTCTATAGGCATCTTATCGACAAGAGCTAATGTAGGAGACTTGTTAATCAAGTAATAGGCAATGGAAACAGCTTCAGCTGAAATTTTTTATTCTAGACCAGCACCACTAAACATACTCCTAGCCTTCTCCACCAGTGTCATGTTCATTCTTTTTGTAACTCCATTCTATCGTGGAGAATATGGAGTTGTATTGTATCTATGAATACCACAATATTTACAAAATTTATCAAAATCATTAGAGAAAAATTCACCACCATTATCTGTCCTCAAACATTTTATTTTATTTCCAGTTTGAAACTAAACCATTGCTTTAAATTCTTTAAATCAATTAAAAACTTTAGATTTACTCTTTAGGAAATACACCCATGTCCTTCTACTATAATCATCAATAAATGAAACATAATATTTGGATTTACCAGTGGAAGGAACATCTACAGGGCCAAACACATCAGAATGAATAAAATCCAATACACCACAAGATTTATGAGAACTTGATTAAAACTAAACATGGTTTTTTTTTCATAAATGTAATGATCACATAAATCAAATTTAATATTACAATCAAACTGACCATCTGTAGTACCCCTCCATTTATGCTTATGTTTTCTGGTGATATGTTTTTACACTGTTAGACTATGGCACTATGTTTGGATATTTTGATTGTTGGTTTTGAGCGACAGTGGATTCACTTAGTGACATGATGATACATTACTCGCTTGTGAGTGCCCTGTGATGTCCATGATTTTCTCCGCACGGTGTGCCTGTACAATGGATTATATATATATATATATGCATGTTATTGCTTGGATTGCAGGATTGTAGGTACATGACATCGACTCCACCTAGTTACTCAGGTCTGAGCGTGTCAAGACTCAACGAAATTGTTGATTGGGAGGTAGTAGCATGGTTTATCCTAGTCTAGTCTATAACCCAGTCATAGTACATCGTCAATTTAGTTCAGAGTCATAGATTGTCTTGTATTGTTTTATTTGGATTTAATTGCTTGAAAGGAAAAAAATTGTCAATTTTAATGATAGTTTATTATTCCTTAATTTACTGTTATTTAAGTTAATTTTTAAATGTTAAAGAAATTAGTTTTATATGTGATTTAATAAATTAATTAATTTTTTTGGTTAAATAATTTGATCTTAGAGATTAAATCTATTTAATTAAATAGATTAATTAATTAAATTAAATTGTTTTAAATTGTGTGTGAATAGATTTTATTTAAATTAAATATTTTTGTGGAAATGGCATATTTTATTATTAAATATATTTGCAATTTTAAAAATTGAAATTTTAAATAAATTAAATAAATGCATGTAAATCTTGAAAGGCAAGATTGCCGAGAAGTGGTTAAAAGATATTTTGTACTTCTCGACATGTGTGCAAGTTGCATTTATGATTTTTGTTAAGGATTTTGGCGGAGGTTATTTTGGATCTGAAAAAAACACAGAGGCTATTCAATTTATTCACGGAAAAAAATATTTGAGCTCTATTTATGCTATTTGGTAATACTGTATACTTGTGGCGGATCCCTTTGGTGGGAAGTTCTTTGTGTTGGTTATAGTTTTCCTATGGATTTTGGGTTTTTTCTGGACAAGCTTTGGTCGATTGTGCATTACAGGCAGCAGAAGCTTTCTTCTACAGACAATTTTCAAGCTACAGGTATTTTTCTTGTTTTAGTTTGTTTCCTTTTTGAAAAAAATGTTTGAGAAAAGAAAGTTTTAATTTCATTGATATTTTTGTAATTCTCAGGAAAGTTAATTATTGTATATTTTCTGAAGGATTTGTAGATTTCCTTTAAATTTCAGAAAACTTATTTCTCTGTAGAATTAAATTAGTGAAGGGAAAATTATATCAATGTAAAATGGATTTTAAAATCTTTGGGGTAAACCAAAATTTGAATGGAAATTTCTGTGCGTCTTATCTTTTGAAAACCCTGATGAAAATTTTACAGTTTTCCCAAATTTCCCCATTGGAAATCTTGTAGAAATTTATTTTATTTCTCTGTTGTAAAACCCTGATGAAATCTTATATATATATATATATTGAAAATATATATATATATATATTGAAAATATATATATATATATTTGTATATATATTCATCTTCATATATTAATTGGATTGTGAAATGTCATTGATTAAAATATATGATTTTTTGGTATTTTCTTTTGAAATCACCGTACAGGCGAGTTTCAGATTAGAGAGATTTATTTTTATTTTTTAAAATTATTTCACTTTTATACACAATTGCAACATTCCTTGGGTTATAAGATGGGGCATTACACCATCAACAATGTTTTTTATTTTTCAAGGTTCTTAGACCCTTTTCCCCAATGATTCCATGTTTGTAATGCCATAACATAGTTTTCTATGTAGGTAACTTTGTCTCAGAAGAAAGAGCACCCTTGGGTACCCAAAATCCATGACCATTTGTTGAAGGTCAAAACCTCACTTCTTCCACAAAATTGCTTTTCACCAAAGTACTATTGCACTCAACATTGCATGCATCCAACTTATATAATGTGCCATATCTAACACCTCTAGCAATCACCATAGCACCTCTAACCATCTTGCATCCTATATCAGAAAATACTACCTACACACCTACATCTATTAGTTCTCTCATAGATAACTAATTTCATGCTAATCCAAGGATATGCAACACATCATTAATATTTTTTATTCTACCACCAGGAAACTTGATTTTAACTTTACCGTACAACCAACAATGTCAAAATGAGAATCATCACCCAAGTACACCTTACCTCCATCAAATTCTTCATATTCAGAAAACTAATCTCTATTAAAGGTCATATGGAAAGATGAACCTGATTCAATTAACAATGCATCATTACCTACATGAGTTCCCAAAGATGCAATGAATGTGTCACTGGATCTTCCTTCTTGGACTCAAACTCAAAATCAACTTTCTTATTTTTCTTCTTCTTTTCTTCTTTGCATTCCTTATGAACATTTCCAAGCTTACCACAATTCCAACAAATAACTTTGGACTTTCCAAGAGATTTAGATGTCCCCTTGGACTTAGATTTGTCATGTTTCTCATTATTCTTTCCTCTTTCCTTAGGTCTTCCAAAGACATTCAGGGCCTCCTTGGTAGTGATGGATGACTTCCTCCTTATCTCTTCAAAAGGAAAATAACCCACCATATCTTCAGTCTTCAAAATAAAATAAGTACTCCCAATAGCCATAACAAGAGAATCCCATGAATCAGGAAAAGAACAAAGTAGGATCTAACATTTCTATTCCTCATCCATTTTAACACCAACCGATGCCAATTGAGCCACCAACATAATGAATGCTTCTAGGTAGTTTGTAATTTATCCACCCTCTTCCATTCTCAAGGAATACAAATTCTTCCTCAAGAAAATCTTGTTCACTAAAGATTTGGCTTGATACATCTCACCAAGCTTCTTCCATAGTTTCTATGTAGAGTTCTCTTCATGGAAATTAATTAAAATAGAGTCTTCCAAGCATAATCTAATTAGACCCCTAGCTTTATGGTCTATAACATCATATTGAATAGCTTGAGTAGGATCTATGGGACTTGAAACATTCTCATCCACAACATCACATAGATCTTGATCTATCAATAGATCCTCAATCTTTATCTTCCACATCTCAAAATTATTTCTAAAATTTTTCTCCACCTCTATTCTCCCTAATGAACTTGCCATCTGAAAATTCTTGCAACAAGTTCACAAAGTGTCTTTTGCACAATCTCCTAGTCAAATATGGATTCATTCAAAAACACTCAACAAACTACAATTGAAACCAAAGGTGATCAGGCTCTGATACCACTTGTAAGGAAGCTAAGTTAGCCAAACAACTTCCTACACTAATCTTGAGAGGAGAGTAATGCAAAAAAATTACAGATATTTAACAGTTACAAAAACTTAAAAAGAAAAAACATAAATAGCATGCATACCACAACATAGTGATTTACGTGGGGAAAACCCTTTTGGGAGAAAAAACCCACTCCAAAAGCCTCCCAATATATTATTTAGTAGTAAATCACAAATATTACAATTTACTTGTAGAGCAAGCTTCTCATAGGCTCATATCAACACTCACAGATCAAGAGACAACACGACCATTATTAGACTCTCAGAAATCATGACAATCTCTACCGCAGTCATAATACAATTCCCTCATAAAATAGAGTTACATTCTAGGGCAAGATAGGCCAGCAAAATATCTACCATTAGATCTAAAACCTAAAAAAGAACAATCTAGATTTACAATATATCCTTTATTTAATGTATGTCTTATAAGTTTCTTCAAAAAATTAACATGCTGACATTTCGCTCTGTGCTGCCATTGAATACGCCTATCGGTGTAACTAGGAAATATATATATATATATATATATATATATATATATATATATATATATATATATATATATATATATCCTATCAACAATAAAACCACATATAATTGCAAGGTTGACACACATTTTCCCAAAATTCTCTTTACTTACTAATGTTAACAAAAATTAATATGAGGAAATAGAATGAGCATTAGATGTCACCCTTTAGTTTAACATAGTTATATTATTGCCTATGATTAAGTACCAAACCAAATGTAACCTATTTTCACACCTCACTATCAAGTGACGTATCAATCACAAGGTTTCTTGTTCAATCATGGTTGATGCAAGTAGTTATTTTGTTGTGTGTGAACATGACTAATAGAGTGTGGTGTTTTTACATGTTTATTAAAAAAAAATTGCAGGTTGTGTTCTTGTCCTAAGTGTAAAATTATGCACATGACACATGCATTCACCCATCTAATGAATCATCACCATATATATTTCTCATTTTTATGCTTTTTTAATAACCCATGTGACTAAAGAATGAAATTAATGGGTATATTAGAAAGTATGTCTCAAATTATATTCATCCTTTCTAATTAGAAAGGAATGTAAAATTATGCACATGACACATGACACATGCATTCACCCATGTAATGAATCATCACCATATATATTTCTCATTTTTATGCTTTTTTAATAACCCGTGTGACTAAAGAATGAAATTAATGGGTATATTAGAAAGTATGTCTAAAATTATATTCATCCTTTCTAATTTATTTTCTAAATGAAAATAAATAAGATACAATTGTAAATGTATTAAAATCCATAAGGTATTATCAAATATTTGAGGAGAGTTTATAGAATCATGCAAGAGATTATACACAAAATAATATGTGATTCTATTCACATTGTTTCATTCCATGTAATCTATTATAATTTTATAGGATTCTCATATTGTTTTTAATAGGAAACCACTTGTAAAAACTGCCTAATATATTGAGTTGTTTCAACAAATCAAAGAAACAAATAAACCCCAGACAAACCCAACCTAGGTTGGGCAGGTGGGGGTGTGGTCATCCGTGATCACAAGGGGAAGTTAATTATGGCTTATGTGGTCAACATGGGGGTTCAATCTTCTATTTTTTCCAAGGTGGCGGTGTCCTTCCATGACATTAAAATTTCCATGCAAGCTGGGTTCTCTAACTTGGTTATCGAATGGGACTCATGGAACACGATTCTTATGCTAATTGGGCAAGCCTCTCCCTGCTAGACTCTCTAGGACCTTGTGGCCTCATCTTGCAATCTCATGATTTTCCAAAGATAATTTGCTCTAATTGTCAATCTTAGTTTGCACTCTTCCATTACCTAATCCTTTTGTAGCTCCATAAGTGATTCCAGTAAAACATTACATGCAATAGCAATTCCCTTGAATAGAAGATGACTTGACATTGTTTTTTTTTTCTTCACACTTTCAAGTATTAATTGATAGTGCTCCTATAAAGCTAGTGCCAAATTGTAGAATTCAAGAGTAAAGAATTATCAAGTATCTCTCGTGGTTATCGTCACCACATTAGAGATCCTCTATGGGTGCCATGCTTACCACACTAATAGAATATCGATCCAAAGACCAATAGAAAGTAATAGGAGTCAACTAAAATATATGTTTCATTAGAGATCAACAAGAGTACTCTCATTCAAATTTGTTAATGACATGCAATTTTTTTAGCAAAATTTCCAAAAGATGAAGATTCCAAGTGAAAGTAAATTCTAATGAAAAATATACAGATTTAACTTTAATTGGATAAAAATAGTGTCATACACAATGACAATATTTGTAATGGCATTCAAAGATGTATCATGCAACTATTTTCTATTGCAAACAACTTGTTGAATACACAATATATCCTCAAACAATTTGTGGGCTTTGTACTCCTCATTATCAACTATTTAAAATATTTTGAATTTTTAAATTTTATAAAGAATTAAGGAAAATATTGCAATTTCACTATAAATATGTTAGATTGATTAAAAACTCATCAACACAACATACTAGAAAATAGAATGGCATTCAAGCAGAACTAGAAACAATATGATGTTGTCCCTTTTCAACCCAAAAAAACAATGTACAATCCTTTTTCAATGGTGCTCTGGTACCATATCAAACACTTGAGGAGAGTTTATAGAATCATGCAAGCGATTATACACAAAATAATATGTGATTTTATTCTCATTATTTTCTTCAATAAGCTATTACAAATTTATAGGATTCTCATATCCTATTTTATAGGAAGCCACCTATAACAACTCCCTAATATATTGAGTTCTTTCAACAACTCAAACAAACAAAAAGACCCAATTATTAACAAATATGAATGATGTAATATTCCTAACAGGTATATGTGTATATTGAGCTATATAGATATATATGCATACATATATACACATTTCATATATGTATATGTATAAATCTATAATACATGTCTTCCCTTGTTGCAAAGGTTGAGTCTCTTAACCCTACATGAGATGAGGAAAATGTTATGGGTATAGGTCTATGTAGAGAAGATGCAATTGCTAATAATAAAGGTAAAGATAAGGTCACTGGAATTTGAAATATGACTACTATTTTTTGATGAATAGGTAGCTATCTTTATTAAAATAAAGATAAAGTTACATATTCGCAAAAAAAAGGTGGGTGGTAAGAAGGCACAGCCTGAGAGTCATATGGGAAAAGCCCAAAAAACTAAAAAACTAGAGTCACATGGGCCTAGCCCAGAAGTCCATAATCAGAACAATTATAAAATAAAATGCCATCATGTGGCTAGAGCAGTGCCAGCAGAGCCAGGAGGGTCTCTATCATCCATGTGCTTCCCTCATACATCAGTAGGGTCTGGAGTGATGTTAGGAGGACCCCAATGATTTGTTTGTAGGTCCATCCTCTAGCTCTAATAGTTTTTCTCATATAATGGATTTTTTCATTAGTGAGGTAGCCTATATGGTGTAATTCTTGGGTGATAATTCTTCTAGCCTAAGAAAGAATTTAGTGTCCTACACAACATCCTAAAATTATTTTTCTAAAATTCAATATATTGAATATCAAAATTTCCCTACCTAAAAAAAAAATTAGTTTTGACACCTTGCAACAAGAGGAAGAGACTAAATCGAAGGAAACTAAGGCTAACATGCAATGGTGACTTAATACTATTGAGGAGTTGTAGGATATTAAGCTTAACATAAAAATGAAAGTGGATGTTAATATTTTTATTATAAAAAAATTATGTAACTAATATTAAAATGTAATAGGATGGTCCTAAATATCAAATTTCTATGAAGTTGGTGGGCCATAGTTTTATAATGTGTAGTTGTTAAAAAATGAGAAAAGGGGCTCTATAGTCAAAGATGTCGAGTTTTTAATAATATTATAATTGGGATGAGGAGTAGGCTGAGTTGCACTAAGCTCATTGCAATATTTTTTTCATGTCCCTCTTATTTAGTTTTTTTATTTTTACTATTTTTTTTTTTTTGCAACAATGGATCTATTCTTTTGTTCTTGTTGTGTCCCTGTCACTTTTCATAATTTTTAGTTGATGTTTTTTTTTCTTTTATTATTTGCTTATAAAAAGGTAAGGACTCCTTTCAAAACCTATTCATTAATTTTATTTTTAAAATTATATTATACACATCTTATAACTTTAATATATACAATATATATATATATGATAATATATGTGCATATATGTACATATGCACATCATATATATACCCCAAATACCTTCGTTCCCACATAAACTAATATATCTTGGTACAATATTTCAATATGCAGGCGATCTGCAAACGCCACTATATATGATAACTAAAATTCCATATATTTAGTTGACAGGCCACTTCAAACTAGTCATGTGATACCCCTCATGTTGTTGTTACTCTTATGGACAGATCTTGTACTTGGTTGTGTGGGTGATCAGTTCACCATTTTGGTTGTGCTTGGATTTACGGTTTGGTTGTTTGGTTGCATTAGACTTTACTTATGATGTTAGATGATACTTATTTATGGTGATTATGTTATATGACTTTTGTGGTGCTTTTAATAATATATATACGTTGATGTTGCGAGTTTATGCTGTTATATTGTTTGGTGTGTCTACTTGTGAGTCTTGGTGAAAGGACAGAGTGACATCACTTGCTTGCAAGTGCCCTGTCATCCTGCGATTTACTTTCACGGTGTGTTTTCTATGGAGATTTATATGTTTCACGACATTTGTTTTATGCAGGATGCAGGTACTAAGTCTCGATTCCACCTGCTTCGGCAGGACAGGGCGAGCACCAAAATAAACCCAATGGGATTGATGTTGAAAAAAGGAGTGGTTAGGAAAGAATTCCCGTCCCAAGTCCGTCTACTGTGAGTCCTTGTTTGTCTTTGTTTTTATTTTTCCTTGTTTGTAAATGTGTCTGTGTTGGTTAACAATTTAGTTTGGGATTTAATTAATTTTTTTATCAATTTTTAATTAAGTGTAATTTAATTAATGTTGGGTATGTGAGATCAATTATTTATTTAATTGACGGAGTTTTAAGTTAATTGTGGTTTAATTAGTTGAGTTATGTTCTTTATTAAGGCAATAGTTTAAATAAAATAATCGTACTGTGTTGATATTTAAAAAAAAAAATTATTGCTATTGCATTTTTGGAGTTAAATAAATAGCTTATGAAGTTCCATTGTTAATAAAATAAAAATAAATAAAATAAAATATAAATAAATAAAATAAAATAAAATAAAATAAATAAATAAATAAAATAAAATATAAAAATAAAATTATTAAATTTATTTTATGGGGAGTTGTACGGGAAGTTGTGGAAAATAAATGATATTGGGTGGAGGATTTGATTCCCGGAAGAAAAACAGGCATGGGAAAAATAGAAATCCTTCACGGGAAAAAACTTGGTTGAGAGGAGTGGGGAAAGGGGGTTTTTGGTGAATCTTGGTGAATTTTTGTGGTTTTCCTGTTGTTGTTTTGTGAGGGAATTTGGAAGAAGCTGCAGAAGAATTTCTTGTTGGCTGGAGGAAGAGCTTCTGGGAGGAGCCTTAAAGCTGCAGGGTTTTGGTGCAACTCTTACTTCTACAGCCTACAGGAAACAAGTATTCCTCTGAATCCAATTTGTTTCCTTTGTATATTAGTATATACCTTCTTTGAAAGATTTAGAAAATCTTGTTTCAGGCTGTTGCCCTTAAGGCTTTTGTTGCCTCTGTAAATTTTAATTTTAACAAACAAAAGAAAAATGAAACCTTAGCTAAACAGAGAAAACTTAGATTATATTTGTGAAAGGAAAAATAGGAATAAACACAGGGAGATTAACAAAATTACTGTGCAATTTTTATTCCTGTTGTTCTGGAGTTTTGTTTTATTTCTCTGTATTTTATTATTGGAAAACAGAATTAAAAGATTTCTTTTACTTCTTTTATTTGTGGTGGAATTGTTAAGTCTCTGTATTTTATGGCTGTGAGTATAAATTTTAATTGTAATCTTGCAATTTCTCTGTAAAATAAATTATATTTCCCCAGACAAATTAAATTCGTTTATATTTTTATAAAAAAAAAAATTATATGTATTTAAATTCTGACGAAACTCCATACTCAGAATTTCGTCAGAAATTCATACATATATTATTATATATATAGTGATGTTTATATTTTTATTTAAAACGAAATTTAGTCTTAAAACAAAATTTTGAAGTTAAATGTATGTGGGAGGGGACGGCTGTAGCCGTACCCCATCCCTGCGCAGCCCATAGAGGGCCGTGCACAGCAGTCAAGGACTGATGTACGCAGCCCTTTGGGGGCTGCGTCCTCCCCTATGGGGAGGTACGCAGTACCTAAGGGGCTGCGGCTACAGTGCATTCAATATTTTCTTTTATTTTTATTTTATTTTAAATCATTTATCAAATTTTAGTTAATTCTTTTTAAATACGGATATTTATTATTTAAAATGATAATTTTAAAATTTAGAAAGTTTTAAATTAATATTAATTAATATATATACATTTATAAAATTATATATATATATAGATATATGTGTGTGTTTTGTTAGAGAGGTATTTAGTTATGTTAAATATGTTATATAATTTTATATATATATATTCTTTTGGAATGAAATTAATAAAGAAATATTTATTAAATTTATTCAATTCAAATTATTTAATTGCCTTCTTTTAGTGGAATTAATTGAGGAAAAATAATGATTTAATTTTGGTCATCGAGTTTGTTTATTGGTTAAATTTTTCCATATGAGATAGGGTTGTAGAACTTCCAGAGGTTTGGATATTTTGTTTCATAATGTTAGGAGGTTTTTATAATGGAGTCTGGATTTCTTTTGGTTATTGATCGAGATTTTGTGTATACCTTAAGTGTGTCATTTTGTGCTGTTATTTGGGTCACATGTCTATAGCGGGATGGATTTGCCTCGCGTATGTTTCTAGTCTATGTCCCCATGTACTTGAGGGTATGATCCCTTTGATTTTGTTGTGAGTTAGGAAATTCTAGGGAGAGTGGCTCTATGTGGGCGCCGGCGCACAAAGGGGCTGTCAGGAGAACCCACAATAGAGTTAGTGTAAAAAGTGAAAACCTAACTAAATAAATAGGGGATGGGTAGTTAAACACTATAAGAAAATAACAGATACCTCGCTCACCTGTTAGGGCTATCAAAGACTAAAGGTGTTCGAGAAGGCCGTGGTTGGCAAAATCGTGAACTCGTTCCCACGAGTAACGCACGATTCCGCATGAGCCACCCTATGGGGCGGCGCCTTGAAATAGGCAGTCAGGATAACCATAGATGGAGGCGGCACCTCGTGTTAGGATGTCAGGATAATCCATGAAGGCCATGCGATGACACTCTCCTCTAGCGTTTCCCCTTAGTTATTTTATTTAAAATCCTCTGGAAGTAATTTCATTGTTTGTTTTGTAGTTAATTGTTGTCATGTTATGTGGTTGATTTATGGTGACACATTTCCTTTGTGTATAAATTCTTTTCCATGTTTTGTGTTGAGTCATGTGTTTAACTGTTGACGTCTTGGTCGGGAATCCTTTCTTAACTACTCCTAGCACGGGGGTGGTCGGGTGGAACGTGCTTCGCACCCCGTTGGGTTTTCCATGCTACAGTCATACCTTCAGTGCAGAGATTGTGGTGGCAGTTTGTACCAGATTTTTGTATCATCTGATGTATACATTTATACTTTGTTCATACCATGTAAATTGTATTGTAACTCGCCCATGTGTTGGGATTATGTATTTTGTAACTTGTATAATTGGTCACTGTTATTCATATTGTATCTTGATGTATTATTATATCTCACTTTGTAATTTAAAACATTATTCACTGATGCAAATATAAATATGTTTGATGTTGTTAAGTTGAGTAAGTTAGTATCTCTTTGTTTCCATGTTTTTATTGGTTATGTGATCTTGTATAGTGTATGTGGTTCATCATTATTTGATGCTTTATGTTTAACACTTTCATGTGAGAGTACATATCCTTGGAATGAATGTTTGACATTAGTTTAGTTTGTTAATGAGTAGATAACGTAATGTCTCTACGTGTACCCCAAAGGACTTAGGAGGTTAACATGTGTTATGTATTTGTAAATTATGTTAGTTGAAATTGACAACATAGTACCTTTACTTTATGTTTTTATGTTTTAAAAAAAAAAATTGTTGTGTAAATAGTTGTCCTTTGGGGTTTGCACGTCGGGGTGTTACAAGTCAAACTTACCGACACAGTGTTTGAAATCTATCTATTGACGCTAGTTTTGAGCAGTGTTATCCTTCCTCTCTCTCTCTCTCTCTCGTCTTGTTTGTAAGAATAGCTTATCATCTTCCATGGATTGCAGAGGAGATAAACTTAGACAAACGATATAATTTTTACTTTAGTTGGAATACGTTTACTTTATAATCAACTTCATTAATGTTTGAGCCAACAACAGTCATTGAATGGAATCATTGCGAAAAGTTAAAACATTAATATAGTAATGGAACTGGTTTTGCGTAAAGTTAAACAAATTTCCTGTCACAAGCATTGAACGTGACGGTGTACAATAATGAATTATATTGTAATATTGTTTAAAAATACAATAAATACAAATCTTAATTATTTAGTCGAGTCTATAATCTATTTTCAAATGCAATTAAAAAAAAAAAGATTTTCATGTGTTAAAGAGAATGCTAGTTAAAATATGTAAAGGGAAATAGACTATTTTGAAGTATAAGTTAGGCCAATCTAATCAAGTATATATATAAATATAATTTGACATAGATTAAACAATAATTGTTGAGTACTGAAAATATTGATAAGTGTATTTAGTTGGTTCAATAATATGAAATGAGTGCATTTACATGTCTTTAAATACTAATTTTTTAGTATATTTATGCGATAATATATTATGTCTTATTCTTTAAAGGCATTTTTTGGGCATTATTTATATACAATAATCATTCAAATTTGAAGAGCATACAAAGAGAATTTATTACAATAATAACAATTGGAGCACTAAAGGGAACAACATGTACTTTAAAATCACCATCTATGACATTTATATGCATGCATATTATATGTTGATATTTAACATCTCCATAAAGCTAGTCTATTTAAGTGTTGACATATGAGAACTTTCTCCTATTGATTTGGTAACCTTTCCCAAGTTACTTTTAAATATTCTTAATCCTTGAAAAAAAAATCAATGTAAATATTTTTTCAAAATTTATGGAGTCAGTTTAGTCACATTTTTATCTAAGGTTTTACATCATAAAAATATCTAGATCATCTGTTTTTACACTAGAATGACTAGATCTATCCATCATGAAGTATTATCCATTATTAGTCTTGATGCAATCTAGATATGGGGTCCTTATCAAATAGGCAAATCAAGAAGCTAAACACACACAAAAATAGTACAATTTAACTTACATTTTATTCAATATGGAATTGAAATTACAATCACATTGAGAAGTAGAATCATATATGCATTACAAAAAAAATATTCACAACTATTGAATTTATTTTCCCTTCTTCTATTCAATCTTCATCCTTAATATTATTATCTTATTCTTCTTTTATCAAAAAATTCTCTTCTCTCAAAAATATCTTCTACAATTAGTTACAATCAATATCATTAGAATATTTGGTTTCTATAACTAATTTTTTAATGACTCCTTAATGGTACACATAAAATTTCCTTAAAATTTTGGGAACTCAAAGAAATTTTAGGACATCTATCAAAGGTTCAAGGGCTGCTCAAAACCTTGTTTTCTACCAACAATGGTTTCAAAACTAGGTCAAAAACCAAAAATTCAAAATTTTCTTTAAAATATCTTTATAATCTTCCCCAAAAATTATGTTGATCATTTGTAAGCTACCCACAAAATCTTTCTTTGATCAACATGATTTTGGTGAATAAATTTTTAACATATGATACAGTTGTGACAACCTAGTTGAATATTGACATAGGTTTTAGAATTAGAAAAAATATATTAAAACTCTTTTGCAAGAACTTTACATCTTCTCCTTTCCAATGATGTAATCAATGACACTGCTAATAAATCCTTTTCTTTTCTTTCTTTGGAGGCCAACACTGGATTTGAAACCATGATAGAACATTGATGCCATGTTCATAATTTTTTTCTATCAATAGGTTTTGAATGATGCTCTAAGTGCTAACAAGCTTGTGACAATCTTATTGGAGGCCAACAATAGTTTTGAAACTATGATTGAACTCCAATTCCACTTTGCAAGATTTATTTTAAAAATAAAAGAGATTAAAATTTTCTTTCAAAAATATAAGGTGTTCTAAAAGGACTATCATGAGCCAATGAGATTGTGACAATCTTGTCGAAAGCTAACAAGGTTGTGAAAATATCTTAAAAATCCAATATGGGTTATGAAACCTCTCAAATTTGTTGATGCTTGTAAAACAAAATTTATTTTAGCAATGTAAGTTTGAAAATTCTCCCAACCAATAGAAACCCAACAAGATAAATCGAACCAAAACTAAACCTATAATATTTTTGGTTGATACTAGATTTCTCGTGAAATAGAATGCTCGTAAATTAGACTAACTAGGTAATTTAAATGATCTGTGAGAGTAGAACTCATGAATATTTAGGTGAGTTTGGAATAGAAAATTTCATACATCCCTAGGCCTAAATAATTTTTCATAATAGTTTCATCAACTATTTTTTTCTTCCACTTGATCATATATTACATAGTGTATACTTTTTCCCTTGTCTTTTTTATCACTCAAGAATCTATCACTCTATCTACTTCTTCTAAATTCTTTTTGGGTAGTTGTATTCATTCCTCTGTATTTTATAAATTTGAATATGTATCTCCTCATGCACTTGTTTCCCCTTCATATTACTTATAATATAAATAATCAACATTCAATATGGAGAATATACCTAGATACCTAATTGAAGTTCAATTGTATATGTATTAGATGAAAACTTTCTCAACACTCAATATGGGCCTATCATTTTTCACTTCAAATTTTATACATTCTTTGAGGGAACCTTTATTTCCTCAAATATACTAACACTGGATTTCCCAATTGATATTATTTCTCTCTCTCATGCATATCAACATTCTCTTTTTATTCCCCCTGACCCTAGTTGGCTAAAGCTTAACTTTGACGGGTTTTCCAAAGCTAACCATGGTCGGTTAGGTGCAGGTGGGGTTATCTAGGATCACAAGGGGAATTTAATTTTGGATTATGTGGTTAAGTTGGGGGTGCATTCATCTAGCTTTGCTGAGGTGGTGGTGGCTTTCCATGGCATACAAATTTCCACACATGCTAGGTTGTCCAATTTGATCATCAAGGAAGATTCTAGAAACATGATTCTCATGTTGACAAGGAAGGGCTCACCTTGTTGGACCCTCCAAGACCCCATGTATTCGGCTTGCAATCTTATGATTACCCTTGAAAATTGTAGTATTGTTCACGTGTTTCAAAATGCCAATAATAGTTGTCTATGCATTGACAAATCTTTGTGCCTTCACACCAAATTTAGTAATATGGGATAATATCCTTCATATCCCTAGTCATGTGTGCGATTTAATTCACCATGATGCTAAAGTAATACCAATTTGAGATTGAGTTGGATACACTGTCTCTCTCATTGATATGTTCCACACTTTTCATTTATGGAAAATTAACTCTTCTAAGTCTCCTTTTCATGAAGACGTTAATTCGTGGCTTTGATTTTTATCTACTCATTTCTACAGTTTGTGTTGCCTAGTTCTAAAGTTTGAAATTTTTGTGATGGAGGTTGATCTAGTTTAAGAAGAGCCTACTAGTTGCGAGGTATGGAAACAAGATAAGGTAGTCTAGAGCATCCTATAGTGGGGCAATCTGGTCTCATTCATGGAAGGGATACAGGGGCATTACCCCAAGATTTTGGTGGGAATTCGCTACCTCCTAGGTGAACAAAACTGTCACTATTGGTGAGAGCTCGTTCACGATGACTACTGAGTTAATTGTAGAGGTGGCAGGGCTATCTTTGGAGGTAGTGTACATCCCTCATAAATCCAAATGCCACTATCAGAAGGATATGGAAAGCTTCTTAAAAGATTGTGAGAAGGTGAATAGACTCCAAAATGACTTTAATCATGTGGACCTACCTAGTGTTTGGAGGAAATTCATTGAGGTCCTCATGAGGTGTTTTTTTTATTAGAGGTAAAATATGGGTTCTAAAGGGGCCTAAAACTCTTAACAAAAGAAAGCAGATGAAACTAAAGAAAACAACAATAAGCATAAATCATCCCATCAATAGTGAACCAACACCAAAAAGTCAACCAAAAATGAGGACCCCAACCATCAGCACTACATGTTTTTCAGAATATTTGTCACCTCCACGTTGCTCGCTGCAGCCTTCTGAGAATCATCCAACACAACAGGCATTTCTTTACCAGAAGCCCCAACCTAAGCTTTAGTCTTGTTTCTAGTCCTAGCACTAGGTCCATCTGTATTCACCTTAGTAATCAAAACAATACCCTTCTCCACACCCTTCTCAGCAACACCCTCCTCCTCTATCAGCTTACTAGTAGCACCAATCTCTTCAGCATGAACAATTTCTTTACACTTATTAGAACTAACCACAGGAGAAATCACACCAGCAGAGTAAAAATTAACAACAAATTTAGACATCTCCCCACCCCTCATCACATTAGCCCAAATTTTCTCCATTTGATCCTCAAGGGTGAGGATTCTACCTTCCAGATTCTATTTCATCTTAAGACTTTCCTCTGCCATAGTGTCTGCCACAGTATTTAATGAATCAAACAATTCATCCATCAGGTTTTGTACAGAGGACTCCTCATCCTTGCTCACCACACCCCTAACTTTGACATTAGTTTTATTGAGTTCATGAAAAACCATTTAAACAGTTTGAAGAAAAGAATGGAACCCTCATGAGTAGTTCCCAGCACATCAGACATTTCTTCTCTATCAATATTAAAAAACCCCTTCCCCAAATCATCTTCCTCCTCAGAGGAGCTAACTTTATTGTGACCGGTAGATATTTCCTTACCTTTCCCAGCAGCAACCAGAGTCTTGATTTTGTGGATAGAGCTCACAATCTCCTCATAATTTCCTCATGAAGTATGTTACACTTAAGGAGAGGTTATGTTGCTTTCATGCTCATTTATTTCCAACGCTTAATAACCTTCGGTATAATGTAAAAATGAATTTCACCTTTTGTCTTTTTTCCTCGCATGAGCAAACTGTCAAAAATTTTCTTAGTAAAAGCAAGAATTTACCCATTCACTAGGGTCTTATCTTTCATCTTTACAAGTACCATGCCATTGTTTTACCCTCCCCTACCACTATTAAAAAGAACACTTTGATAATTCGCAACCCCACTGAACCCCCTGTGGACCCTAGTCCCTCCATTACCCTTGATGAAACCGCTTGCCATTTTATGTAGCTCTCAGGCCCATGGAAAATCCCCTACTAATGAGGATTCCACTCCCTACTCCATCAATTGAATCCCACTATCAGAACCCATGCATATTACTCTTGGTTTGGATGATTGAGACAACTTGGATGATGATGTGTCATGGAACCCCACCTCTGCCAACTCTCCCATGGACTCCCCTGCCCATGCGAAGTAATCTGATGTCCCTACCAACCCCTTGTTTTAAACTATAACCTACAAAATTACCCCAACATTTACATAAATTTGGAGGGGACCCATGCCAAACCTAGGGTGGGTTTTAACTTTAGTGCTTCTAGTGACCCCCTTTGTAAAAAAATAAATAAAATATTAAAGATGATTAATTTCTAGAATGATATTTTGCAGTGGTTGATGGGCCAGTCAGTCACGGTGAAAGAGAGAATCCAAATGCTGGAAATTAAGCATTTGCAGTAGCAGGTATTGTGGCCAAGTGAGGTGGAGGACAAATCCCACTAGGATCTTATTACCTCCCTTGCCAAGTCTTTGAAAAGATGGTCCAATTGGGAGAAGGAGCTGAAATAATTGAGAGCCATTGTTAGTACAAAGGATGATAAAAGGAATTTACAAATGGAGATTGAGGCTATTCATAAGAATCAGGAGAAAACTATGCAATTCCCCAGGGTAATCACTAACTACAGTGAAGAGACCATGGAGAACACTACCCTCACCATTCAAAACATTCAAAAGTAATTAAGGAAGAACAAGGGTAAAAGGGTGGCTGATGATGATAGGGATGATAGTCATGCATAGAAGAAGAAAGGTAAAATGGTTGAAACTTTGACTTGAGATGCCATGATGGATACTCAGGCTGCTCAGAAAGGCCCCCTGAATTTCAAAGAGAAGCTCCAATTTCTCTCAAGAATAGAATGATATTAGTGGTCTCAATTTTCTAGGAGACCTGTAGGTGTCTTGTGGTCTTGTATTGGTCTTTTTCCTATGTGTTTTAATTCTTTCTTTTTGCTAGAAAGATTGTATAAGTTTAAGTTTATGTTTTAATTTTGGTTGGGTGTCTCACTTCTCATGAGCCCCTTGTTCACCTCTATGGATATTTCATAATGGATACTGGCCCTTCCAGTCTTAATCTAGTCAAAAAAATCTCTTTTTATTTTGTAGAAATCTTCTCTAAATTTTCCTTTACTTCTCTATGTAATTTGTAAAGACAAAATATTCTACAACAATATTCTTTCTATTCAAATTTGCACTATCACTCAATTCATCATCACCTCTAGGAAAATAACCACAAACAATATGGAATGATATTTTTCTTACATTCTAATTAACTAAATTATTATAATAAAATTATGCATGGTTCCATATCAAATCCCATTGATTAGGTATGTTCCCTACTAAACATATCAACAAATTATCGAGACTCATGTTCACAATTTCAATTTGACAATGAATTTTTGGATGGTAAGTTGAATTGAACACCACTTGTGTACCAAATTTCTTCCACAATATACATAGAAAGTATCCAACAAACCTCATGTCCCTATTAGAGACAACAATCTTTAGAAATCCATAAAATCTCACTATTTTTAAAAATGTTCAATATAGCTATATCGAGTCATGCATCATTAGAATTATTACTTGGAATAAGATGAGCCATCCTTGAAAACATATCTAGACTAAAAAAAAAATTGAATCATTACCTCTTTTTTTTATTGTTAATCCAAGAAAAACATCTATGCTTATCTACATTGAAGGTCTATCTAGTATAGGTAATGACTAGTGCAATCATGTATTCTTCTTTCTTTCTTTAGAATATTGATAATTTTGATAATTTTACACTATTTTCTTCACATCCAAACCCATCCTTGTCAAAAAATTTCCATCATTTATATATGTTAGTGTTTCATCTACTCCAAAATTTCCACCAAGACCTCCACTAGATTTTTTTCACTTATCAGATTCTCCTTCATTGATCCTCAAGAGATGCATAATAGTTTGTCCTTAAACAACAATCCTTATTGAATAAAATACTCCAACCAAAAAGTTTTATCCTTGTCTACTAGACTTTATAAGCTATCCATTCTTCCTTGAAATTTCTATCATCTTCATATAACTCTCTCATTGAATCAAAACACACTAAATTGACCCTCATTTTATTTAGAATTAAAAATTTCCTAATCAATGCATTAGCTACACAGTTTGGTTTCCTAGTTCTATGTTTCAAAATAAATGGATAACTTAGTAAAAATTATATTGATTTCATATGTATTTTAAAAAAATTAATGATGCATTTTCCCAAAAATATTTCTTTCATGATTTTCAATTCAGTTGTTTATTTTCTTCTTACATGTTGTTTTTGGGATGCTTCTAGTTCTAAATTTTTCTAACTTCAAATGGTTGTTATAATGATGCCATCCTGAAGAGTATCTTAATGCATATTACTTCCTTAATTTTTGAGTTTTTTTATGAAGAAAAACTAGTTTATTTCCATATAGGAGAAAGGGTTCCATATTGACACGTAGTTCTAACGTCCATTTAGATTAGGTATCTAATTTGGGGTCATTTTCTCACATCTATCTTTTTGTGGAAACTTGGATCTCATCTAGATATAGAGTTTGAATGGTCATCTAGATCAATACAATTTGATTTGGGTTTGTTTGTGAAAAATTGGACCTCATTTGAATGCAAAGTTTGAGTAGTCATCTAGATGCAAGATTATGGTGATCATTTGAGTCAAGTTTGATTTGGTTCAAATTAATTTTCTCACAAATAGACATTTGTGTATTTTTCATTGTCTTGTTCCTTGTTCTTTTTTGCAAGGATTTTCATTCCATCAAGATGTGCAAATCAATTCAAGTTAATTGAACCATGTGATTTCACCTTTTGGTTTAGATGAGGGGTTTTGATGATGATGTTAATGGACGATGACATCAACATAGGTAGTAAAAAATGATGATTTCAACATGATATATTGATGACAACATCAATTGTATAGAATGCGAAAGAATTAAAGTGAAATAAACACCTGGTTGGTAAGTGTATTTTTATGAAGTGACTTTATGGTGGCATAAGGTATGTACGGATGCAAGGTTTTGCATCTAAACTAGAGGAGAGGATAGGAGATATGGGAATTATATTTTGTTTAAATGGAAGGAAATTTTTCAATGAAGTTAAAAATGGTTTACATTTTATATGGTCTTGAGGGTTTGAATTAAACCTTGTAGGGATTTGATGGTTCTTGAGAGTTTTTGGGTTTCAATCAAGCTCATATTTCCACAAACTTTCAACTCAATTTAATTTAGGTTTAAGTTGGTGGGGTTTAAATGGATTATCATAGTTCAATGGCCTAAAAAATAAGCTATGAATGGTGTGGAATATCGACAATAAAGTTAAATTTAAAGGTCATTCAACTTAAAATGGCTGACAACTAAACTATTTCATGTGTCTGATCACATGGCTATATAATGGTTGATTAATTTCTGAGGTGGGTTTGGAAATTTGGAGGATTTTGAATGCTATAAAATTTAACTATAAATTTATTTTTGTGTATTTTGAACTTGTGTACTAGTATTATTTTCTAAGAAGAATAAAATATCTAGAAGATTTTTTTGATTGTGGATATTGTTTATCTTTGTTTGGATTTTCAATTGGGTCTTTTGATAAGGCTTCCTACTATAGATTGCATCAATTGGTATCAAAGCATGTCTTTCTTGTGGACCATGGACATATCATAGAGAAGGGGTTCAAAAAAAATTTATGAGGGAGAGAGTGAGTGAATACAGACAACTAAAAAAGAATCCAATGAAGATATGGTAGAGAGAGGAGAAGGAGGAACATAACCACCCATAATAGAAGATGTGGCCATAATAGAGATGTTGAGAGGGATAATAGCAAGGTTGGAAGTTATTGAAGTAGCACAACATGAAGGAGTACATTTGGAAGATGCTATTCAAGATGAAGAGGAAGTCAATGTGCAAAAACATAATGTACAAGAATGGGGTAATGAGCCTCAAAGGAGGTTTCTATGAGATATGTCTAAAATCAATAGTAAACATATTTGGATCCTCCAAGTTATAATGGTAATTTGAATCTAGAATAGTTGATTGATGGGATTTCCCAAAAGGATAAGTATTTTAACTTTTATTCTATTAAAAATTCTAAGAAATTTCATTTTTCCTACATGAAGTTCAAGGGTCATTCCTCCGTATGGTGGGAAAATATTTAGATAAAAAGACAAAGAAATGATAAGGTGAAAATTATAACTTGGGATAGGTAATGAAGTTGAAATAAAAAATTTACCAATAGATGATCTCATTTGGTTGTTTATTTAATATTGAAGAATATAAAAGAAAAGGAGAGAAATATTTAGGAATACATTGAGGATTTTATAAATAAATATTTTGGCATTATTATGAAGATGATATGTAAATGGGTGTAGTAATGAGAAAATGGAGTGAAAGTAGGAGCGGGAGCGTCCTTCCAATGGGCATTTTAAAAAATTTAACCTTGGAAATCATCACAAACCTTCCTTTCCATGGTTTCAAGGTAGTTCACATGTTGTGGATGCTCAGAAAGGAACTTAAAAGTCAAGGAGAAAAGGTGATTAGTGGCTTTTCCAAGGAGGCAAACATGGGTGTGGTCTGCAATA
Organism: Sequoia sempervirens; assembly: GCA_007258455.2. Lineage (NCBI taxonomy): Eukaryota > Viridiplantae > Streptophyta > Pinopsida > Cupressales > Cupressaceae > Sequoia > Sequoia sempervirens. The sequence continues at coordinate 774,841,554 of VDFB02281492.1, read as the reverse complement.
GTCCTTGAGAGGGTGAAATATAAACATTTCTCATGGGTGGTCTACAATTCTCCCATGGTTTGGTGGGCCTCCTCTGATTGTCCTACATGCTTCCCTACCCCATTAGTTCTATGTGAAGTCTCAAAAAAAGTAACCCTTTTTCACGCTTAGTTTGGGAATTAACAATTAGTGATAAAATGTACTTAATTGTGCCTTATTTAGGGTGTTGTAAAGTGTTTTCTTACACTTTCACACTAATTTAGAGATTTATTAATTAATTGAGCTTAATTGAGCTTAATTGGCCCCTTTAATTTAAATCTAGGCCTTAATTATTGCATTTTTGAAGAATTTATCCTGACACTCATTAATGATATTGCATAACATTTAAATTGGCAAAGTTGGAGTCCTAGAAAATTGTGCTAGGAACCATTCTCCACTTTTGGTGAATGGGTCCTCCTTACCTAAGACACCCTTTTTTAGCATATTTGAGGTGGGTTTTAATGTTATTTCACCTCCTCGAAGCTTGGTCTTAGAAAATTGTGCTAGGACCCATTCGCCACTTTGGGTGAATGGGTCCTCCATACTTAGGGCACCCCTTTTTGAACTTATTTGTGGTAGTATTTTAGTGATTTTGAATCCTAGATCCTATGTCAGCTTGGATTATTTGAATTTCAGGGTTAATCCATATATTTAGTATAAATATAAGGTTAATTCACATAGTTTCATCCTAAGTGACTTGACATGTTTAAAAGCATCCAAGCATTCAAGTATTAGAGAATTATAGAGCATTTCAAAGGCATTCAAGGGAAAATTATTGAAGTTTCATTGTAGCAATTCAATATCATGTCATCATGTTTGAAACAAAGAAAATAGGGTTTACCACCATGAATGAACAAGATGATCAACCACTATGTTTCTTAGGGGATTTTTTACTCAATTATGAATGCCAAAATTCATAAATAACAATTAGAAACTAATTCTAACTATTATAGCAACTATGAGGGAACTTTTGAGAGCTTAAAACAATTTGTACCTTGTTGAAAACTTGTTATTTTTAGGTCACAAAGGACTCATTCGCCTTTAGTGGCGAATGGGTCCCTGTTAGAGTTCCAAAAACTGACTTCTGGGTTTTATTCCTCTCATTTTTAACTTCTAGATCCCATGTTTTCACTGCTTCAAGCTCTATTGAGGACTTATTCTCCTTTAGTGGCGAATGGGTAATTTTAAGGCTTCAAAAAACTAATTTCTAGGTTCTATATTTTAATTTCTACACTCTTAGTTCCCATGTTTTCAGCTCCTGAAAATCTAAAAGAAATTTAGTAGATCTCTTTTTGTAATCTTGAATTATAGATGACAACTTTGCAACTCGACAACTTTGACAATTTTTCTCTAATATTGTTCTCTACTTGATCTTCAACCTATGAACCTACAAGAACACATCAAAGGGGAGAAAAACTTGTTTATTGTTAGTTAATAGGGGTTTGCCTAAGTCAAACCCCTTGTAGATAATTAAACAAAATGATGAAACAATGTAATAAAGACATGAAACATGAAATGATGATACCATGGAAGTTTTCTTGAAGTATAAATCTGTAGACTAACATGAAGTGGCCATGAAGAATGTAGATCTTGATCTCAAATTAGATGTGAAACAATGTTTACAAATAGATCTTCAATGCTACATCAACAACATTAGCTCAACCACATGCTTGATGCATTATGAATTTGACATGATGAAATGATCTTGAATTTCTGCAATAAACTTCACTAATCTTCCTTGAATTCCTTTGGAAATGCTCTTGTAAAATCTGTAATGTTGTGAATTTCCTCTTGAATGCTCATGAAGATCTAGGATGAAACTAGGTGAATTAACCCCATATTTATACTAAATCTAGAGATTAACCCTGGAATTCAAATAATTCAAGCCAAAACCAGATTTAGGATTGAAAATAATTAGAATCCCACCACAATTAAATTCAAAAAGGGGTGTCCTATGTGTCGAGAACCCATTTTCCACTAAAACCGAATGGGTCCTAGCACAACTTTCTAGGACCATGATTCAGGGGGTGAAATAACATCAAAAAGCCACCTCAATAATGCAAAGAAAGGGGTGTCATATGTGGAGAGGACCCATTCACCACTAAAGTAAAAAGGGTCCTAGCACCATTTTCTAGGACCTTGATTTTTCCAAATTAAATACATTATACCATTTGATTATTGGGTGTCGAGATAGATCCTTAGAAAAGTGTCATTAATAAGGCTTAAATTTGAATTAAAGGGGCTAATTAAACTCAATTAACCATAATTAATTAATGAAACCCTAGTTAAGTGTGAATGTGTAGTGAAAAAATTTACAACACCCCAAATAAGGTACAATTTAAGTACATTTTTGTTAAAAGGGCCCTAGATTCAATGTGAATGCATACAACACATTACAACATTAAATCAAGGCATAATTAGGTTAATTTAATATCACTTATTCCCAAATTAAGTGTGAAAAAGGGTTACTTTTTTCTACACTAAATTTTTCCCCCACTTTAGTGAGAGTCTTCCCCCATATGACAAACTCACACTAAAGTAGACATTCAAGACACTTTAGAATATAGCAATAAAAAAGATACATAATCATACCCTATCAAAGGCCAAGGAAAAACAAAGAAAAACAAGGGATCAAGCACAACCATTCCAACACAATGTGGAATAGGGTTGTTTTTTCGTAACCTATGTTGCTCACTCTAGGGTAGTGGAACCTCAGTCTGTCCACTAGGTGAATTGTCCCAATCATGTGTGCTCACTCTGGGGTAGTGGAACCTCAGTTTTTCCACTAGGTGAGTTATCTCAATCATGTGTACTCACTCTGGGGTAGTGGAACCTCAATCTATCCACTCAGGTAGTTATCCCAATCTTGTGTTCTCACTCTAGGATAATGGAACCTCAGTGTATCCAATAGGTGAGTTATCCCAACAAGGTGGAAAACGATAGAATCATAGTAGCCTCCCATACCATACCAAAGTTATCCTCTTGAAAACTTCAATAAGGCACCACAATGTAATGTTTTTTGTATGATTTTAAATGTCATGTCTGCAATTTTTTAGTAAAGGGTATTCTTCTTTGCTCATGTAAGGTCTTCTTCTTAGGGAACATTGTGCCTAATGTCTCCAAGAGAGGAAAATTCAAAGAGTATTAGATCACCACTTATGGGATGCCTCTCACTTCACGTCATGCCACCAAGGGATATCATATGCTTAGAAATATCACACTCTTGGAGAACATAGAACCTAATGACACCACCAAGAAGAGGACATGTCACAAGAAAAAATAAAATCACGCCATAAAATATGCAAAATATTAAAAAATATCACCAATGTATGCCCCCACTTTAAAGCGGTTTCTAGCACCATTGTTGTGAGTAATTAGTTTAATGTAGTAAATATTTTGTCCTAAGACATGAGAGCTTTCCTTGGAAAACCCTATGCCAAGTCATACATTTCTGAAATAAAGTTACACCATGAAATAGGAAGGGAGGGTTTCCCAAAAAATACAATGTTAAACCTAGAAAGAGAAGTATGTCACCTACAAGGCAACTTAAGGCATGTCATCCACATTAAAAGTGTGCTCTTATATGTACATGAAAGGTGGTTAGCTATCCAAAAGAGACAACAACAAGTGACATACGAGGATAAGGATACCTAACCCCCTACCCTCACTTATTGCAGGACAAGGATGAGCCGATATGATTGATGAGAAACTCAAATATCAGTATCAATTAGAGGAACAAGGTACTTTGACACAAGGAAGAGCACAACACTCTTTAAGATGTTGAATTCGATTACTCAAAGCCTTACAATCATTAATAGAATGACCATGAATTCTATGATATGCATAAAACAAACTCTTGTAGTAAAATTTCTTTCATCTCCTTAGAGGGAGATATATCAAATGATCTTGGAGGAGTCTCGACAAGATGCCTTCTTCATCAATAGTAGAAGATGTTCCTTCATTTTGTGACAAAGATGTCTCTTGCTTAGTACAAGATGTCATATTTACACAAGACTCTTTAGATTGTGAGATTTTGTGCTCTCCTTTATAGGAGGGTGTAAAATCAAATGAACTCCAGTCATTATTGTTTTGTGTGATGACATTGATATTAAGGATGATTTCTCTATTTCTTTCGTTGCTTTCAAAGGATAGTAATCAAGACCACTAGTGTCTGTCAATTCAGGATTCACTAATGTTAAAGTTGACTTAGAAGAATATTTTGTAAGAGTGTTGACACTAAGTGAAGGCTTGCTTGTTTCTTTCAAGGGACAATAATAGAGACCATTAGTTGTTTGTTGCTTGTTAGGCTTTATAAGGACACAAATACCTTATTCTCTAGCACCACATCCTTTTCCACTATAACCAAGTTGTCTCATAAGTTCATAACCTCTTCCATAATTTTTTTGCATTTCTTTCAGATTTGGTGGTTGCTCATAATCAACTTCAATGTTTTTTGTGTAATTTGTTTCTTCTAAAGTGGTTGAGGTGTATGCTTTCAATTTTTGTGTTGAATCTTGTGTCATCATTACAAATTTTTCTTTTCCCTTTACAAATTCTTTGTTTATGATCTTGTATTCTCCCATGAATGTAGGTGTGAAATCTAAGGAACCCCAATCATCTTCTAATAACTTCGTAACTTTTTCAATATGCTTTTATTTTTCTTTCTTTTACATTAGTTCCACTCATGTAGTTGGTGTTAATGTCTTCAAAGGATTTTATTTTCCTTTCTCAATGTTCAAACAATTATTTAGTTCAAGGTCGGCTTTGATTGTATATACTTTGTTTTTGTAGACATACTTCATTTTACGATGAAGGGTAGAAGGCACCCCATTCATTGCATGAATCCATGGCCTTCCTAAAAGAAGATTATATGAAAGATAGTGAGGCATAACATGGATAGGGGTTTGCAATGTAACTTTTCTAACTTTAATAGGTAGTTTAATCACACCAAGCAATTATTTTCCTATGTTATCGAACCCACGAATGGATAAAGAATCTAGTTGTATTTGGATTTTTTCTACTTCAGTCTTGTCCAAAATATTTCTGCTACATATGTTAAGGGCTGAACCATTTTCAACAAGAGTTCTTTTTATTCCAATCCAATTATGTTGAGCTATTATCATGAAAGCTTCATTTTTTTTTTCTCTTCTAGTGAAGGTAACTCATCTTGGTGAAAGTAATTTCCAAGTTGGCTAGAGTTATAGCTTTAATTTGGGCTGCCACATCATTTGATTACACATTAGGAGGTGTAGGAGCTTATTTTAAAGCACTTTGAAGCATGTTATGCTAATTAGGTGAGGTTTGAATAAGTTCCCATAATGATATCTTAGCAAGAGTATTCTTTAGTTGTTCAACAAGATTATACTCCTTTCCACTTTTTAAGGGAAAACAAGGAGGACCAGGTAAGATAGGTTTAGGCAATGGTAAGGATGTTGGATTTTCTTGTCTTGGTTGCAGATTGTTTGTAGTGTTATATGTATGAGCAATGATATTGTAACTCAATTACTGTGAAACATTATCAGGTTTCCTTTTAGGTGGTCCTAAGATAAGCACTGGCTTATTTTGAACTTGATGTTTTATGAGGATGGATAAATAATTAGACGATTCTTTGGACATCCCATAGGATATTTAGGGGGTCCAATAATCAAGGGGGATCTAACAGACATGTGCATTCATAACCTTAGTAGTCTTGGTTTGATGTCTTTCTAATGAAGGGGATTCTAGTGTTGTTGTTTTACCCTCATCTAAGGATTTTCATCGTTATCTACAACTACATCCCCATGTCCTATAATGTATTCCCAAGTAGGAGAGGTAGGATTGTCATAGCTCTCAATCATTGTATCTCTTAACACCAACATGTCCTTATAAATGTGATTTTCATGATTGTGTACAATTGTATCCTCTTTCACTAAAGAATTCTAACAAGTAGGGGAGGTGTTGGGAGATAAAAGAAGACTAGGTAAAGTAGTGTCAATGGTCTCATCTTCTTGTAACATAGTATCTTCCCAAGGGAGAGGGTTGATGCAAGAAGTTGGGTTCACAAAAAGCTCAAAAAGTGGAAGTGATTTTGCTATTTTTTAGAATTTGTCAGAATTGGACTAAAAATTTGAGGCACTTACACAATGAATCTTAAAAAATGTCAGTAATATGAAATTTAGATTTTTGAATCTAGTTTCGAAATATGTAATTTATTCAAATACCCTAATGATATAAATTAAATTTTGATAGGGATGTATAAAAACCAGTTTTTAAAAGCCTATTTTTTTACCATATCATGCACGTGTATGAACACCAATTTTTGACCCAAATAAAAGTATTTTGCTAATTCCTTTTGGGGAAAGATATCTAACAATATGAATATTGATGAGGATTTAAAAAAAAAAAATTAATATATATATGTTTTATTTATTTTTTATTGGCCTTAATTGTTGTTTTTAAAAATTAACGTGTACGGACAACATACTTGGACCTAAACTAAACATTTTTTGATTCATTTTTTTTTCATTGTGTAGAGAATTTTCTAAAGATTGATGCCGTATAAAATTTTTTACAAGAAACTTAACCAAAAAAAAGTTATTAAAAAACAAAAAAATCCTAATATTTCAAGTTTAAGGATTAGTTTGCTTAGAAATTAATTAAAAAATAACAAATATAATCCAATCTTTAAAAAAAGTATATATTTGGAAACTAGACATCGTTTTTGTAATGAGTTTTAATTTTATAGATTGATTTAGAAAAAAAGTCCATCAACCATATTGCCAAAGTTGGACATTCTTCTTCAATATGCCTTAGTTTTTTAGTTGCAGGTCAAAGGCTAAGGGTTGGGTTGCCAAGCCTTTCATGAGCCTAAAACCGAGGAAACATGTGGGTTGGGAATTCAAAATTTTAAAAACGCATATGTATTTTTAAGAATGCATACATGCTACAAAACACATATGTGTTCTTTATTTTCTTGATTATTTTTTTAAAAAGTACTTTTTAGAAATACATATGCATTTTAAAATGCATATGCATTTCTAAAAGGTATTTAATTTTTTAAATAAATGACTTGTACATGTTATAAAATGTGTACATGTTATATAATGTGTACGCATTTTTTAGTGCATATGCGGGTTTTTAGGCTTTCGTACCTAAAGCATAATGGATATGTACTTTTTTAGTAGTGTGTATGCATTTTCTACTAGATTTTTTTTGGTTGAAACTTCCCCCCTTCATGGAACCAACTTGCTTTTACTAGAGAGGAGGAAAGGAATAAATAAGACCATGATTCCCACCGATTGTATCTCCTTTTGCCAAGATACCTTTGTTAGAAATTGGAGAGGTATCAGGAGAAGAACAATTATGATTATCATGATTGTCTATGCACCGATAAGCCTTGCTCTTTGTAGAATATCCAAGGAAGATTCCTTGATTAGATCTTGCATCAAACTTTCCTAAATTTTCTTCATCTCTTCTAATATAGAACTTGCTTCCAAACACTCTGAAATATTTGAAAGTAGGAGTTCTTCCATACCATAACTCATAGGGATTATTTGAATTGTTTGTCCTTGCTTTCTCTTTGTTAAGTATGTAGACTACAGTATGAATTACTTCTCTCTAATAGACATATAGTCTATTTTCCTCCTTCATCATTTTCCTTGTTGCTTCCTAAACATTCCTATTCTTCCTTTGTATCACTCCATTCTATTGAGGAGTCCTAGTGGTTGAAAAATGTCTCTTTATTCCATGATCTTCACAAAAAATTGTTAAACTCATTGGAGGTGAACTCTCCACCTTTGTCAGATCTTAAAATTTTGATTTTCATATCCATTTCATTCTCAAACATAGCTTTAAATGCCTTAAACTTATATAGAGCTTCTAATTCTTATTTTATAAAAGTTACCCAAGTCATTCTAGAGTAATCATCAATCAACAACATGAAATTCATGTCACCTTGAGAACTTCTTGTTCTTGTAGGTCCACAAATGTCTGTATGCACCAAATCCAAAGTTCATGTGGTAGAATATTATTTGAAATTGAACCTTTTTCTTGTTTGCTTCCCAACCTAACATTCCTTACAAACTACATTTATAGGCTTTGTAATCTTTTGTAGATCTCTCACAACTTGAGCATAGTTGATTCCATCTAGGCTATCAAAATTGATGCAACACATTCTTGTATTCCATAGCAAACTTTCATTGATTTGATTCATAAAGCATATACCATTAACACCCTTAAAATAGTAAATATTTCCATCTATCCTTTTTCCTATAGCAACCAGAGTTTTGGATCCTTTCTTGATCTCACAACAATAATCTTGAAACACAAGATTATATCCTTTGCTACACTTTTTTCCTACACTTCAAAGATTATGTTGAAGAACCTTAACATAAAGAACATCATTTGTATTATGCTTTCCATCAAAATTGATTAAACCTTTTCCACATGTCTTAGCAAATGTATCATCACCAAACATAACAAGACCACCTTCAAATGTCTCAAGTGTAACATACTTTTATTAGTTGTGATGATTATTGAGCATATCAACAATCCAGTAGTTTTTGTCCTCTCTAGCATGAAAATAAATCACCATAGTTCCATTATGACCTACTTCTAGAGAAACTTCCTTTATACATCTCTTAGATTTGACAGAATCAATTCCAACATTTAGATCCATGAACAAGCATTCATCATTTTCATCATCTAATAAAAAAAATTCATCATTACATATACTGGCATCTTCTTTAACATAATCACTTCTCTTAATTGATTTACCTTTATTCTCCTTAAATCTGTCATTTGAAGCTTTGAATAGACATCATGAAGCATAATGACCATTCTTTCCACAATTGAAACATTTGAAAGGTAACTCACCTCTATATTTTCTAGTGCCCTTTTTAAATCTCCTCGCAAAGTTTTCTTCTAGCTCATCAAACTCATCCAAATCAGATTCCTCATTCTTGTCTCTTTAAATTCCAACTTTAAAAGTAATAAATTTTCTTAAATCACTTGGATCAAACTCTCTCAATTAAAAAATAGTTAAAGTACCAAACCACTGATCTCTAGAATAATGATCTAAACTTTGATCTTATTCAATAGCAAAAACCTTATGACTATAAGATTTAGGAAGAGTCCTTAATACCTTCTTTACCACCTCATATTCTTCAATTTTTCCACCAAGGCCTCCAACAGAATTGACAACTTCATCCACTCTATGCATGTATCCTATAATATCTTCATCTATTTTCATCCTTAGGATTTTAAATTTAGTCTTAAAATTTTACATATTTGCTTGCCTGACTTTATTATCTCCTTCATATATACTTTCTAACTTTTCTAGATCTCACTAGTAGTTTTAAGAATCATAACTTTCACAAGTTTTGAATTAGAAATACCACTCAAAAGAGCATACCTTGCTTTTCCATTGTTCTCATATGCCTTGATCTCATCATCAGTACTCAAACCATTTGCAAGCATTGTATATCTAGTTTCAACAAACTTCCAAACTCCAAACCCTAGAGAAATAAGGAAGCCTTCCATCCCAGTCTTCCAAAATGTATAATCATATCCATCAAATAGAGGAGCCTCCTTCTTGTGCACCATCCCAGAATTACCTCAAGCAGTTAAGAATTTTTCCAAGGAAACTTTCTTTGATACCAATTGTTGAATGCACAAGACAACTAAGAGGTTGGGGATGAATCAATTGTAAATTAAAATATCACAACCCTCATTAACATTCAGATCTCCATTAATACTTAAACCCTTGACAACCATTAAACCCTTATCATGCATTACCAAAATAGAACATGAGAAAAATAATGGAAACACATCCTTACACATGAGAACACTACATTTATGTGGAAAACCCAAGAAGGGAAAAACCATGATGAGGATTAGCTCACAATAAAATTAATTACAAAACCAAATATAATAGGCTCACTACCCAAGAGAAAGAAGGGCTCATTTCTAATGGCTCACTACCAAAATAAAAAGAAGAAGGTAGAAGATTGTCATGATGAGAAATCCATCTCAGAGCAATAGAAAAGATCCAAAACTACTTCACCAGAACATTCACACTCTCTCTAAAAAATGTAGACACCTTCTGCTCACTGCTTCCAATAGTATTAGGCATCAAATCTCACACTGCATTTTTCACTTTCACACTTTACATCTCAACACTTCACACTACACCTCTTACACTTTCTTCCTCCATCAATTCACCTCACCTTTATACCATTCACAACCTTATAAACATCTTTCAAGGTTGGATATGGACTCAAATGTACAAATTCAAATTAGGTCATCACAAAAATATTCCTACAGTGGAGAGGAAAAAATGAGAACCACATAACACCTTAAATAATACCTAAATCTATACATACATGCCTTGCCACACTTCCACAAACACTGAAGCATATCTAGAATTGGTGTAAACACCCAAGATTAACTAAACCTGTGTTAACACCATTAAACATTTAAGTGCATGCTTCCTCAAATCCATAGTTGAATCACAAACCACACACAAAACATAAACACAATCTAGAATATTCCATCAACACCTTAAAATCCAACAAATCCTTCATAACATCATACGCCTAAAGAACATACTCATTTTGTATACCCAATTAATCTTACACACACTATAACATATGAATCCAACCTTACAGAGAACCAAAACTCAAACAACTCAAACTAAAGATAGATATGAACAATATAAGCACACTTCTAGATCTTCAAGAACATAAACCGCAATGTGGAGAAATGCGGAGCAAAACCATTTCTTCCAATCAACACTGTATCACAGTTCACACATTGGTGAACACAAAATTTTCTAATGGATGATCCTAAACCTAAAACTATGGATATAACACCTTTGAACACCTTTGATCAACATATCCAAACCACACAAGTAGATCTTCAACCCTAAAGAAATGCAGAGAAAAACACTGAACACCACTCTACAACACTAAACACTCTTTATGACATTGTCTGAGCCTCTTTTATTCATTTTTTCTTAAAAGAACTAGGAAACAAAGCACCACAAATACCATCTCAATATCGACAACACCTTCTCAGTATATCAACCACACAAGATATTGAACATCCACAACCATATGCTCATTAAGGCAACACTAGAGATTGAAATTAGTGATACGACTAATGGCAACATAATGCAACCAATCAAAGAATCTCCATAGGTTGAAATCAATGCAACAACAAAGTTCTATTGACATCAATGACAACGTAAAATTCCAACATTCTTGGACCATTCTATGTAACCAACAACATTGCCAACCTTTAGAAATTAGTAGAGATCTCCTCGGTAACACAGCTGACCTGAAAAGGTAGGTGTGTAACATCCGTAGAACATTGAAATTGAACACCAAACTACAAGACCAAGGCAACAATAGTGGAGGAATGCAGACCATTCTCCCAGATAGGAATCACTATACCTTCTTGAACCAAAAAATCTTAAGCAACTTATAGATGCTGAAACTTCCTTTCAGCAACACATACTTCATCAAGAACATTAGGAGAGAGAATAAGACATATTGTATGTATACCTTCAACTACATCTCTCCACTATCAGTCATACTTCTAATCCTAATATTAATGCTTCTAATCCTCATTTGAATATATCATTATGAAATCAACTCTACTGACAATAATAATGTATTATATGAACTTCAACAACTCTTCTTTGATAAGGCATGACATCCAATCATGAACTTTAGCAATTCTTCTTTGATAAGGCATGACACCCAATCATGAACATCAATAATTCTTCTTTGATAAAGCATGACATCCAATCACAAACTTCAACAATTCTTCTTTGATAAGGCATGAACTTCATTACCAATATTATCCCAAACTAAATATAACAATGACAATGAATAGAAAGGACTAACACCTTTATTCTCAAGTGCCTACATCAATGACAACCAAAAATCATTTTTGACATCAATGACAACAACTTCAAACAATCTCCTTAGTGTTGACATCAATGACAACAACTGTGAACACTCTCCTTCATTGCAATACTAAGAAAACTCTCGAGGTCCATTATATAAGTTCTCTCTTGTTGAGGAAAAAGAAAATATTTGTTTGCAACTTTTGTGTATGTAAGGTGTTCTTGTTTTTTGTTTCATCCATTGTCTTGTGTATTTTTCACAAATCTATTAGAGCATGGAAGAAAAAAACCCCTTATTCAATTTTGAGGGTTTTCTTGAACTAGGATTATAGGCGCTTCAAATCTGGAATATTCATTTTTTTGTTGATTTTGGACTTACATATTTTTTGGTGTATTTGGGCATGAAAAGGACCTCACTGTTGCACTCAAGAGGCCAAAAAAATGAACTTTGACCATAAATATTCCCAAATTCAGTTATAGTAGCTTCTGAGGTAATTCTTTTATTGGGAGGTCATACAACCCCCCAAATGTTGTACTATATGGCTTTTTTAAAAATAAATAAAAGGATCTATATGTTTTTGGCACTCTGCTTAGTACTATGCTACATTGTATTGCACCTATGTTTTGTAGACCACTAGGTAGTTCTAGCCTAACCGCTAGTTGCTAGCCACTACAATGTGGTTAGCCCCTACAAGTATCAATGGGGCCACCCATCTATTTCTCAACCAATGGTGGAGGGGCCAATATATTCTTTTTAGAAAAGTATGCTATCCAAGGGTCATATGAGTGACCTGCACCTAGTCATTAGGGAACTAAAAAAATTGGGTTTTTTCTTAATTTTGGCAAGATTAGGAAAATCACCATAACTTTTTACTCGAGCATTGAAATTGGTGAAATAGTATATCATCTAAAATATAGTTCCAAGAGCTAGATCCAATGGTGTAGGTTTCTTCTCATTTTTTGCTAATATTGCATTCTAAATCCTATCAATCATAAGTGTTGTTTTTGCCTCTGAGCTCATAAAATTTGACTAGTTTCTCTACTTTTTGTGATTCTCATGGGATTGGAAACTTATCTTTTAGATCTTTATATCTACCAATACACATTTTCTATAATTTTCTCTAGGTTCATTTTATTCACTTTTTTTTTTTAATTTTTACATTCTAGTGAATTACTTTGACATTTTGACTCCTATAAGCTTTTTGTTTGCATGGGATAACTTGTATTAGGCTATTTGATGTATATTTCTAGCATTTTTTCGATTTGGGAATTACAAACATCTTTTCTAAGAATTTTCTTTTGTAGATAAACTAAGATAAAGTGCCACTGTTGTAATACATGTTAGGGACTTCAAATATCTTGTTGTATATTTTATACTCACACTATGTTATTAAGTACCATGGGTGAGTTTTGAGTGCCTTTGTCTTGCCATCTCACCTTTGTCAAGTTAGTGTTCTTTCCATGACAACATTGAATCCTCGTGATTAATGTGTCATGCATGTGTTCCTTGCTTTCACACCCCTTTTTAGTTGCAAGTACATTCACTTTTTGGTGGCACAGAGTTTCAATGGACCTATCTTGGCTCTCCCTTTTGTTCATTATGGAGGGTTTCTATTGTTACTGCTAATGCTTCCTTGGTTTTTTTTTGGAGTGAGCTATGTATTTAGTATTTGTTCCTATGTACTAGGTGAATTCAATGATTAGTTACCCATATATTTTTATGGGATAGAAAATTTACCATATGGACACTCTTGCATTCTTGACCTTCCATTCTCACTTAATCAATATTCTTTAGACTATTTGTACTTGTATTTTCAACGATCATTATGCATGGTTGAGTAATGTCATTGGGGGTCACTCATGTAGATTCATGTGCCATCTATATCTTCAATTATCAAATGTTTTCCTTTGTTTTCCATTTGATTCGAGTAGTGCCATTGGGGGAACTCACATAAATTTTTTTTTTCTTGATCCTGATCATTGGTTTACGAGGAGGTTCTTAATTACAACACTAGATAGTACTCATCGTTTGATAGTTTTCTAGAACTTCTTTGTTCTTCAACAATGTACTTCATGTTCCTATTCTATTTGGGACATTGTTTTCGATTCTTCTTAGTCCTTCATTTAACTTTCTCTTTTCAAGAGTTTTTCCCATGAATATTTCTCCTTTTCTCTAGTTGTGAGAGATTAGATTGTTTGTACATGGGTATCTCATCAAACCTTGTTTTTTGAGACCCACTCATGCATTAATTTCCTTCTTATGCATTCAATTTTTAGGGTTTTTAGCTACTCCATAAGTTTTCACTTAACGGGGGATGTTAGAGTAATCATTTAGTAGCTAATAATTAATTAATATTTAATTGATTATTAGGCTAGTTTCACTTCATGCATTTTTTAAAAAAAGGGGTAAACACTTTTGACCTAGAGCTATGAACCGGTGAGGTCGCAATGGGGGATCCTCATCCCCATTTTAAACATTCAACAATTACACCTCAGTTGGGTTTGAACATTGATGGCAAGAACAACACCACAATAACTTAGCCATCATACCATGCCACTATTGGCTTAACTTCATGCACTAAAGCTAAACATAGGAGTTCTTTTTTTATTTTAATAGATTGAGCTATTATTAGATCATTTTGTCTCATCATATATGAATTTGATACTTGTCATGATCTAATCCCTTACTCATTTAGGGTTTTCTCTTATGAGCACTCTCCATAAATGTAACTGTTACCAAATTTTTTCCTCAACTCAATTGGAGGAGCTGGTTGAATGTTATCACATCATAAAGTGGAATTGCAGTTAAGTTCAAATGTTGTTTCGCATTTTACATTGAATAACAGTTATATTTTTTAAAAGGAGAAATGGGATTTTTTAGAATGCCATTCAGCTGTTCCAGAAATGGTAGAAGTACAGAATTGAACAAATAAGCAAATAGCATTTTAAATGCTTTCTTTTATTTCATAAAAAACTCATATTTTACAAGGCTTCATTTTATTTCAACAATCAGAATGACATTACAATACTGCATGTAAATGCATTTTTTATTTTCGATTGAAAAGCAAGAATTCAAATCAAAGATCCACATAAGCCATGGATGTAACTGTTACAACACATTGCTAATAGCACATTGCACTACAAGAGATGTAGGAAGTAAAACACATAAATGATGGCATAATCATCATTGCCTGATTATTGACGTTTGATGTTGAATGGTGCACCGTGTCTTATCGAGCTTCATCGACCTGTAAGAGGAAAAGAGGGGTGTCAGTGGCTCTGATTATGAAGAAACCTATATGAGGCACCCACAATAGTACAACCTACTATTAACCATGTATTGAAACAATCAATCAAGTGCAGTACAAAAGAAATGAGCTGAAGGAGAAATAAAAATTTCATGATCATCATGTTCTATTTTTATGCTAACGTTGCTTTCTTCCTTGTGCAGGTATAGGTAAAATCATGAAGTTGAACGTTATTCAAAGACCAAGCATGTGCAGAAAAATGGGCTCCCACAAGGGTAGAGCTCGGCGTGCTACTCTATTCATTAAATGGGTTGATTTCAAGATACATTATCATATTCATTAAGAGAAGTGAAATACAACTGAAGGAATAAAAACATAGTTATCCATCAAGCAACTAAACCAACTGTACATTCATAACGATCAGGTTATACCTTCCGAAGGCTACAGGTGAATAGTGAATTTAGTTCACTTAGGAATTCAACTGAGTACATTTACATCGAAGAGCAGATCTTGAAGTCTATTTGTTAAGAAAAACATAAAAATTCATGAAGAGTGCCATGTTACAACTGAGTACGAAATATAGATCAGACACTCAAGTGATTAATAAACTGTCAATTTCAGCTTAACTGGCAATGCATTGTATTCAAATGAAAAACGGTAATCAGTTCTAGCTGACCGATAAGCAAATATGGCTTTAAAAATTTCTAGGTGGTTCGTGGTGCTGCAATGTTTCAAGTTAAAATCTCTACAAAGTGCAAATACAGAAAGCAATAGCAATATTGTTGTATGATAAGATCAAAGATTTCAAAAGGAGAACATTTTTGAGCACAAAGGAGAGTAACTTGATACAATAGCAAGCATCAGTGATACAATATCTAAATATGGAGTACTATTTAGTGAAAAGCTACAACAAAGGACAACCAGTTCACTTTGGATGGGATGGATCTTCAAACTGGATCATGTATCAGAGTTCAGTGGAGGAAAACAATCAAATATGAGGTGCATTCAAATTGTTTTCAGTGAGTTGCAGGTGTCAAGCAAGGCACACATGAACATAATTGTCAAAATCAGATTATGGAAGCATGAGAGTTCAACATGGCATGCCAATGATGCCTAAAGTATAAACAGTCACAAGAGGAATCTTTTAAAATCAGATGTGTACAGTATTATAATTTTTTAATCTAAATCTATTCAAAGCAGAAGATAGAGGTTGCTATGTTAATATTAAGGAAAATCAAAAGACACTGTTGTGCGTATAGAATACAAGCATGGAGATCCTTCTCTTCACAACGGAAAAATACATAAGCATGCTCAAGAAATATATGGAGTTCTAATTAATGCAGTGTTTCCAAGAATATTAGGCTATATTCATTTCAAATTAAGGGACACAAGAATAACAAGAGTACCAAGGAGATGAATTGAAAATACAAACATTCAGGTCATTCTTTTGTTTCTGACGTTTTGAATAAGCCACTAGCTCATTTGGGTCAAGCTCATATGTTATAAATCATAAATATATTTGTAGCTTTGAATCTCAAATATCCATTTTTAGGTTTTCTTTCGAAATACAGAAAAGCAATAATCATGGTGACCCATGTGATGTTTTACCCAAGACAGCAGTTGAGTCAAAATGCAAATGTTATGTTGAGCCAAGTCTGGAAAATAGAATTCTGTTTTGAAATTTCAAATACCCACATGTGGGTTTGCTTTCGAAGTGCAAGAAAATGCAATAATGGAGATAACCCATATTGGGTTTTACATAAAGCAATAGTAGAATACAAAAATGAAAATTTCTAAGATGAATCAAGCTTCATGTGAAGAAAAAGCAGCTCTCCTTCTATTTCCCATGATAACCCACAAGCAGATATATCTTTAGTAAGACATAATGATCAATTTTTTGTTCATGGTCAAACCAAAATCCACAAAGCAAAACTTTCTATGAATCACATCTGGCGCGGCTTGAACATGGTCAAAATTTATGAATAAAGAAGAAATTCTTTAAGCCTCTGAGAACAAAATGTTTAGTAAGGGAGAATACTAGTCCAGATCTATGGAAAATCACCCTAACTGTAGCCAAGAGTTCTAGATGGAGTCCAAAAGACAAGTTTTTGAGCCTTTAGAGGATAGTCGAGCTCTCAATGAAGGTCGAGCTCATGCAACAGTAAATGTAAGCACAGGAAAATGCAAGAAGAGACATCATAAGTTGTGTTAGCCGTGGCTATAAAGCCAAAGTAAACAAAATATGAATTCATGAGTGAAGTCAACTTACCCACCTTTTTTAGAGGAAGATCAATTGTTTTTAGAGGCAGAGAAATAAAGTTCAAGCAAAGACCAAGACTCCATCATGGTGGCGGCACTTTTCCTTTCAGCTAGTCCAAGTTCTTCAAAATGATCAACGCGAAATGATCATTTTACGGTTTGACTTTGTTTTGTTTGTGCCCTAATGTGAGCCGACATTATAATTCCCCTTTGAATTTTTTCCTTTTGACATTAGCATGTGATAAATTTGAATTGGGGTTACCTTGCACTATGGTCTTAAAATCTGAAGCTAATGTTGGAGGCCGAAATCTATATGCCTAGGTTCATATTTAGTCTTTAAGACTTATATTTTGTGCCTTAGGGAAAATATGGGGGTTTGAATACTTAGTGTTATTGCTTTGAGTTGAAAATGAGGGTATGGATGAAGAATACCATATGACCTAGTATCTAGTTGTTTAAGGTCAATGATATTTTTAGGGTTTTAGTTTTAATTGATTTTAAAGAAATCAATGAGAGATTTTTGATGAGAAGATAATGGTGTAATGGAGAGATAAGAAGCTTTTCTTTTTGCAAAATATTTTCAATCTTTAATTGCAAAAATAGATTAATTGTGTAAATCTGCATCTTGTAAAACAGAATCATAAAGCGATATTCTATAAGTTGCTTTATGTTTTCTTGCTATTTTTAGCAGATTTTTGTCGACTTTTCCTCTTGGTCGGATTTCAAACCTATCTTGGAGAGATAAGATTTTTTTTGAGCTTTTAAAGCGAGATTAGCCTATTTTTAGAGGCTTGACAGTGTGATCATAAAATCAGTATGCTTTTTTCTGCTTTTAGGTAGTTTTGGAGACAATTTGAAGCCTTTTTCCCTGCAAATTTTTCTAAGCTCGGATTAGGGTTTCTTGAGAGTTATGTGTTGATAGACTTAGTATTTTTAGTTTCTCTGAGTAGTTCAGATCAGAGTTCCTTGTCTTATGCATTTTTTGAGCTTGTGAACATTGTACTCAGTTTTGACAGATTGACACTCTTTCAGTTCCAATAATACAGCAGAGTTCTTCTTTCCACTTTCTTGTCTTAGAACTGGTAAACAACAGTTTGATGTTTTGTGTATTCAAATTTGAAACCTTAATGTCCTGCCTTTATGAGTTTTCTACACAAGGTTTCATTTTTTCAGGTTATATGTTGTATTCAAAGTTTTGAATCTTCATATGAATTAATGATGAGATCATGTATTGGTGAGATTGTAGGAATCATTGTAGTGAAGGAATTGTTGTGAGTGGCAGGATTCAATTTTTTGTCAAAAGTTTTAATCAATCATCAGTTAGATTTAGATTTATTTTTAGTTCATCTTGTATCCCTTTCCCCTTGAAGTTTTAGCATAAGATTTATCATTCGGAGAACCAACTCACTCTAGAGATTCCTTTTTCGCGTAGGTCACCCACATCTAAAAGAGGTTTCCATGTTTTAGTAGTTTGATGAATACTGCATTTAGCAGGGTGCAAAACTATTGATAACAATTTTTGGCACGCCCGGTGGGACTCTGAATATCAATTTCAGAGAAGTTTTAATCCTATAAGGTTGTTGTTTGGTGTATGCAGCAAGTTATTCAGCCTTTTGGAGGCCCTTTTCAATATACCTGGTGACTCTATTCTCTGATTTTCAAGTAGATCCAGTGTGAAAAGCGCACAAAAGAACACATACTGAAGGGTCAGGTGTTCTCTTCATAATTTTCAGCCTTTGGAGGCATAGTCATCAAACACCATGGCAACTTCGAGAAGCCTTTTCTGGTTTCAAAATGATCAAGTGCTAGTATGCTGTTAGGTTTGTAAGTTTTTGCTCCTTTTTAGACTTTAGATGAACAAGCATGTCAAGGCTTCATGATAATATATCATACCATCCGTCGTATCATGAAGGCCCAACGTATCCATATTCGTATAAACCATATCAACATAATCATGCTGCTGGTTTCAGTTCCATGACTTTTCAAAATCAACATACCAAGTATAGTTTCCACCCACCCACCCTTGCTCATTATTCATCTCAGCTCTCATATTTTCCAAATTAGTCCCAAGAGACTGAAGACTTGAGCTTCAATGATATATTGTTGAACTATGAAAGGAAAACAAATTAAATGGATCAGCAGGAGGGGATTGCAAGTATAAAGAGCACACTGCTTGATTACATGAGTCAGCTGGAGGAGATCAAGAAGCAGCTTGAGTATAATCTGCAGCAAGAGGAGTTGGCTTATCAGGCCTATCTTCGTGATCAAGAGCTAGAGACTCAGAGAGCACAGTTTGAGGAGGATTTAGAGAGAGAAGCAACTGCACAAACAAATCTTCTGCTCGCTTAGTATCAAATGCATGAAGCCCGAACAGCTCCTACCATCTCAGAACATTCTATTCAAGAAGAGGTTCGTGAGTTTAAATTTCCAAGTTTTATGAAAGTTGCGCCTCCTAACCCTACTAAAGTCAAGATTCCTAGCTTTAGATATTTTTTACCTTTGCAAGAATCTAGGTTAGAACATTCTGAACCTGTGAGCACTCAAGACCAGTCCATTAGAGAGCAACCTCTTTTCCTCCAAGAGACTCCAGAGATTTGCCAACTTTCCCAATCAGATAAGTCTAATGGCCTTGCCACTATTTGCTTTTATGAGAGTAGATCTATTGTCTTAGAGAATGATTCATCTTTTGCCATGGAAGAAGCTAGAACAGTAAATTTATTGCATATAGCTATGGAGGAATATCGTTTACAACAACAAAAGATTGAACGAGAAGAGCCTTGTTTTGTGGAAGATGATGAAAAGTGTTCAAAAGAACAATTGTTGCAACATACTAAGCAGGAAGATGTTGTTGATTGCACTCCTTTCTCGGTTGAACCTAAGAGTGTTGCTTGTGCAGAGGAAGTTGATTCTATGGACCAACAGAATATCGATGATTATTTCGAAGTATCTAGTTGGTACAGCGATAAAGAATACCCAGAAGGTCAAGAACAACTACTGCAAGATATAGAGGAGGTTGTGTTTGAGGAACCACAAATTCAAGATCAAGAAATGGCTGACAGCTTTCAAGTTCTGCCTGATTTGTTCAATGAGTTACCATTTTTTGTGGATAATGAGGAAAGCTCATCTCAAATTATGCCAATACCCACTCTAGAATAGCAAGAAGAGGTTCAAAACTCTAATGTTTTGATACCTCCGAGAAGCTATAGCAAAGTAGTAAATAGTCATCTTCCAGAAGAAGCTGAAAGTGAGAGGGAAGATGACATATTTTGGGATGATCTTGAGGCTTTTGTTTCAAATTTAGATACCAAACACTCATCTTTTGAGGGAGAAATTTTGGAGCAGCAATTTGAGGAGACAACAGGGGTTGTCCAAACTCAAGCTGGGGAGAACATGGCTATCGAATGTCAAAATCTTGATAAGCATGATGCAATAGTTCAAATAGAACGAGATCAAGCTGCACATAAGCATGACGTTGTTGTACAAGGTAATGGCCTTGATATCCTTACAAGTTTCCAAGAATGTAGTCAAGAGGACACCTCAAGGCCTATTATGCATACTGAAGATAATAATGGGACCCACGAGGACTTGTACGCTAATATAATTGATGAGTTTTGTGCAAAGTTGGGTGATATGTTTTCAAATGATCCTCATCAGAGAGATGAGATGGAGATAGTAGGTAACAATAGCTAGCAAAGAACCAACGGTGCAAGTTCAAGCTTCATCCTTTTGAGAGGCTGCCCCATCAGACATCTAGCCAGGGTTGTTGGCAGGGTCCAAAGGATTTCTAGTGCACCTAAGGACGAGATGGCAATCGAGGGGCAGCAAACCCCGCTTATTCATTCTGGGAAAACTAGAGGTATGCTTGATCAGATTCACATGATTTGAGTCTTTGATTGTTATTTACAAGTTGCGGCACAAAGATGCGTGAGAAGTATCCTCATTTTCCACCTCTTAGTAAAAATTTGTGAGCATGCAAAGTATCCTTGATTGATTAGGAGAGGTAGTTATTTTTCCAAGCCCGTAAATGGTTTTGATTGAGTACCTTTTTTCATTGGTTAGTGTAGAGTAGAGTAGTTTGCAAATAAGTGTGTTTCGCACATTTTCTATTTAGTAGTTTGCTCTCTCTAAGCGCTGCTACGCTTTGTTCTGTTGGCCATCAGGGCCTGTTAGTTTTATTTCAAGTTCTATTTCATTTCCATGTTGCTATTTTGGAGTGTTGCTATTCAAAGTTTTTGAGTTCAAGAAGACGTAGAATTGACTCCACACCCAATGAATTGTTTAAAGGTCACTGATCTATGCTTAGCAGGCATGCATATAGCGGAAATCGCCAAAATGTTACCAAATTTTTGCCTCAGCTCAATTGGAGGAGCTTGCTGAATGTTATCACATCATAAAGTGGAATTGCAGTTAAGTTCAAATGTTGTTTCACATTTTACATTGAATAACAATTATATTTTTTCAAACGAGAAATGGGATTTTTCAGAATGTCATTTAGATGTTCTAGAAATGGTAGAAATACAGAATTGAACAAATAAGCAAATAGCATTTTAAATGCTTTCTTTTATTTCATAAAAAACTCATATTTTACAAGGCTTCATTTTATTTCAACAATCAGAATGACATTACAATACTGCATGTAAATGCATTTTTTCTTTTCGATTGAAAAGCAAGAATTGAAATCAAAGATCCACACAAGCCATGGATGTAACTATTACAACACATTTCTAATAGCACATTGCAATACAAGAGATGCAAGAAGTAAAACACATAAGTGACGACATAATCATCATTGTCTGATTATCGACGTTTGATGTTGAATGGTGCACCGTGTCTTCTCGAGCTCCTTCAACCTCTAAGAGGAAAAGAGGGGTGTCAGTGGCTCTGATTATGAAGAAACCTATATGAGGTACCCAAAATTGTACAACCTACTATTAACCATGAATTGAAACAATCAATCAAGTGCAGTACGAAATAAATGAGCTGAAGGAGAAATAACAATATCATGATCATCATGTTTTATTTTTATGCTAACGGTGTTTGCTTCCTTGTGTAGGTATAGGTAAAATCATGAAGTTGAACGTTATTTGAAGACCAAGCATGTGGAGAAAAATGGGCTCCCACAAGGGTAGAGCTCAAGATGCTACTCTATTCATTAAATGTGCTGATTTCAAGGTACATTATCATATTCGTTAAGAGAAGTGAAATACAATTGAAGGAATAAAAACAGAGTTATCCATCAAGCAACTAAACCAACTGTACATTCATAACGATCAGGTTATACCTTCTGAAGGCTATAGGTGAACAGCAAATTTAGTTCACTTAGGAATTCAACTGAGTACATTTACATCGAAGAGCAGATCTTGAAGACTATTTGTTAAGAAAAACATAAAAATGCATGAAGAGTACCATGTTATAGCTGAGTACGAAATATAGATCAGACACTCAAGTGATTAATAAACTGTCAATTTTAGCTTAACTGGCAATGCAGTGTATTCAAATGACAAATGGTAATCAGTTCTAGTTGACCGATAAGCAGATATGGCTTTAAAAATTGCCAGGTGGTTCATCGCGCTGCAATGTTTTAGGTTAAAATCTCTACAAAGTTCAAATACAGAAAGCAATAGCAATATTGTTGTATGATAAGAGTAAAGATTTCAAAAGCAGAACATTTTTTAGCACAAAGGAGAGTAACTTGATACAGTAGCAAGCATCAGTGATACAATATCTAAATATGGAGTACTATTTAGTGAAAAGCTACAGCAAAGGACAGCCAGATTATTTTGGATGGGATGGAGCTTCAAACCGGATCATGTATCAGAGTTTAGTGGAGGACAACAATCAAATATGAGGTGCATTCAAATTGTTTTCAGTGAGTTATAGGTGTCAAGCAAGGCACACATGAACATAATTGTCAAAATCAGATTATGGAAGCATGAGAGTTCAACATGGCATGCCAATGATGCCTAAAGTATAAACAATCACAAGAGGAATCTTTTAAAATCAGATGTGTACAGTATTATAATTTCTCAATCTAAATCTATTCGAAGCAGAAGATAGAGGTTGCTATGTTAAGATTAAGGAAAATCAAAAGACACTGTTGTGCGTACAGAATATAGGGTGATCCAACAATAATGGGTTACAATTTTTGGCCAAACTTGACATTAAAATCAGGGTTTTTCACCAGACATTCACTTTCTTACACCTATAGTAGCTAAACCATTAAAGTTTTTAAGATGAATCAAACTAGTTATTTGTTAGATATTTTGTGTAGATTCTAATTATATTTTTTTAAAAAAATTAAAAATAAATTGTGAATCATTTTATGTAATTTTTAATAACTTATTTTTTCTACTAATCAGCATTTTTAGAAAGTGATGTTCACTTCGGTGCACATAACTTTTTTTATAGATAGGATACAATTCTGATTTTTAAAATGCTATTTTTTCACACCAATGTCTAGGGGATGGATATTTTTTCATAATTTTTTGTTACATATTTTTTTTTTAATTAATTTCCCAAGTCAACGTAATTATAATTTGGACAGAGGTGTACTTCGACATGCATAACTTTTTATGTATTCATTTTAATTAACTTATTCTTTCTTTTTTGGAACAAGGACATCAATACCTAGGGCACATGTATTTTTTAGAATTTTTTTCTCCACTTTTCTATTTTTTTTGTATGTGTGAAATAAAGAACTTGATGTTCACTGAAAATCCTACATTCACAAGAAATAAGAAATAAATATAATAATCAAATTAAACATATTTAAAATTATACTTTTTAGGAATCTTATAATAAGGGCTACAGGCTTACAAAGCATAAATTTTAAATGAATTCATTTGATCACTCAAAAGGTAAATCAAATGTGGTTTTTATCAGCATTTTGATAAGTGTAGAAGAGACTCGATTATAGGTATGGTTTAAATCTAACAAGGTTCTATCCAAGGGGGTTTGATCTAAGGGGTTTTGATCAATCCCTCTTTAATTAAAATAATTTAAATGGAACCTTTAAAGTCATAAATCATTGTATTTTCTAAAAATATGTTATTTCAGGCAAAAATCAGGATGTCTCAAAAAGTGTAACCCATTATTGTGGCAACACCCTATAACCATGGAGATCCTTCTCTTCACAATGGAAAAATACATAAGCATGCTCAAGAAATATATGGAGTTCTAATTAATGCAGTGTTTCCAAGAAAATCAGGCTATATTCATTTCAAATTAAGAGACACAAGAATAAAAAGAGTACGAAGGAGATGCATTGAAAATACAAGCATTCAGGTCATTCTTTTGTTTTTGAGGTTTAGAATAAGCCACTGGCTCATTTGGGTCGAGTTCATATGTTATAAATCATAAATAGATTTGTAGCTTTGAATCTCAAATATCCATTTTCAAGTTTGCTTTCGAAATGCAGAAAATAAATAATCACGGTGACCCATGTGAAGTTTTTCCCAAGACAACAGTTGAGTCAAAATCCAAATATTGTGTTGAGCCAGGTCCGGAAAACATAATTCTCTTTTTAAATTTCAAATACCCACATGTGGGTTTTCTTTCGAAGTGCAAGAAAATGCAATAATGGAGATAACCCATATTGGGTTTTACATAAAGCAGCAGTAGAATACAAAAATAGAAATTTTTGAGATGAATCAAGCTTCATGTGAAGAAAATGCAGCTCTCATTCTATTTCCCATGATACCCACAAGCAGATATATCTTTAGTAAAATATAATGATCAATTTTATGTTCATGGTCGAACCAAAATCCACAAAGCAAAGCTTTCTATGAATCACATCTGGCGCAACTTGAACATGGTAAAAATTTATGAATAAAGATGAAATTCTTTAAGCCTTTGAGAACAAAATGTTTAGTAAGGGAGATTACCATTCCAGATCTGTGGAAAATCACTCTAGCCATGGCCAAGAGTTCCAGATGGATTCCAGAAGACAACTTTTCAAGCCTTTAGAGGATAGTCGAGCTCTCAATGAAGATCGAGCTCATGCAATAGTAAATGTAAGCACAGGAAAATGCAAGAAGAGACATCAGAAGTTGTGTTAGCCGCGGCTATAAAGCCAAAGTAAACAAAATATGAAGTCATGAGTGAAGTCAACTTACCCACATTTTGCAGAGGAAGAGCAACTGTTTTTAGAGGCAGAGAGATAAAGTTCAAGCTCAGACCAAGACTCAATCATGGTGGCAGTGCTTTTCCTTTCAGCCAGAGTCCAATTTCTTCAAAATGATGAATGTGAAATGATCATTTTACAGTTTGACTTTGTTTTGTTCGTGCCCTAATGTGCACCGACATTATAATTCCCCTTTGAGTTTTCACCTTTTGACATTAGCATGTGATAAATTTGAATTGGGGTTACCTTGCACTATGATATTAAAATCTGAAGCTAATGTTGGAGGCCAAAATCTATATGCCTAGGTTCATATTTAGTCTTTAAGACTTATATTTTGTGCCTTAGGGAAAATATGGGGGTTTGAATACTTTGTGTTATTTCTTTGAGTTGAAAATGAGTGTATGGATGAAGAATACCATATGACCTAGTATCTGATTGTTTAAGGTCAATGATCATTTTAGGGTTTTAGTTTTAATTGATTTTAAAGAAATCAATGAGAGATTTTTGATGAGAAGATAATGGTGTATTAATATTGTTATGATTTTTTAGAAAATCATATTATTGTAATTGAGAGATAAGGAGCTTTTCTTTTTGCAAAATATTTTCAATCTTTAATTGCAAAAATAGATTAATTGTTCAAATCCGCATCTTGTAAAGCAGAATCATAAAGCGATATTCTATAAATTGCTTTATGTTTTCTTGCTATTTTTAGCAGATTTTTGTTGACTTTTCCTCTTGGTCGGATTTCAGACCTATCTTGGAGAGATAAGATTGTTTTTGAGCTTTGAAAGCAAGATTAGCCTATTTTTAGAGGCTTGACAGTGTGATCATAAAAGCAGTATGCTTTTTTATGATTTTAGGAAGTTTTTGAGACAGTTTGAAGCCTTTTTTCTTGGAGCTTTTCTGAGCTCGGATTAGGGTGTCTTGAGAGTTATGTTTTGATAGACTTAGTATTTTCAGTTTCTCTCAGTAGTTCAGGTCAGAGTTCATGCTCTTATGCATTTTTTCAGCTTGTGAACATTGTACTCAGTTTTGACAGATTGACACTCTTTTAGTTCCAATAATACAGCAGAGTTCTTCTTTCCACTTTCTTGTCTTAGAACTGGTAAACAACATTTTGATGTTTTGTGTATTCAAATTTGAAACCTTAATGTCCTACCTTTATGACTTTTTCGCATAGGGTTTCATGTTTTCAGGTTATATGTTGTATTCAAAGTTCTGAATCTTCATATGAATTAATTATGAGATCATGTATTGGTGAGATTGTAGGAATCATTGTAGTGAAGGAATTGTTGTGAGTGGCAGGATTCAATTTACTGTCAAAAGCTTTAATCAATCATCAGTTAGATTTAGATTTATTTTTAGTTCATCTTTTATACCTTTTCCCCCTAAAGTTTTAGAATAAGATTTATCATTTGGAGAACCAGCTCACTCTGGAGATTCCTTTTTCGTGTAAATCACCCACATTTGAAAGAGGTTTCCATGTTTCAGTAGTTTGCTTAATACTGCATTCAGGAGGGTGCAAAACTATTGATAACAGTTTTTGGCACGCCTGGTGGGACTCTGAATATCAATTTTAGAGAAGTTTTAATCTTGTAAGGTTGTTGTTTGGTGTATGCAGCAAGTTATTCAACCTTTTGGAGGCCCTTTTCAATATACTTGGTGACTCTATTCTCTAATTTTGAAGTAGATCTAGTGTGAATAGCGCAAAAAAGAACACATACTGAAGGGTCAGGTGTTCTCTTCAGAATTTTCAGCATTTGGAGGCATAGTCATCAAACACCATGGCAACTTCGAGAAGCCTTTTCTGGTTTCAAAATGATCAAGTGCTAGTATGTTGTTAGATTTCTAAATTTTTGCTCATTTTTAGCCTTTAGATGAACAAGCATGTCAAGGCTTCATGATAATATGTCATACCATTCGCCGTATCATGAAGGCCCAACATATCCATATTTGTATCAACCATATCAGCGTAATCATGCTGCCGGTTTCAATTCCGTGACTTTTCAAAATTAACATACCAACTATAGTTGCCACCCACCCACCCTTGCTCATTATTCATCTCAGCCCTCATATGTTCCAAATCAATCCCAAGAGACTGAAGACTTGAGCTTCAATGATATATTATTGAACTATGAAAGCAAAACGAATGAAATGGATCAGTAGGAGGGGATTGCAAGTATAAAGAGCACACTGCTTGATTACATGAGTCAGCTGGAGGAGATCAAGAAGTACCTTGAGTATAATCCACAGTAGGAGGAGCTGGCTTATCAGGCCTATCTTCGTGATCAAGAGCTGGAGACTTAGAGAGCATAGTTTGAGGAGGATTTAGAGATAGAAGCAACTGCACAAACAAATCTTCTGCTTGCTTAGTATCAAATGCATGAAGCCTAAACAACTCCTGCCATCTCAGAACATCCTATTCAAGAAGAGGTTTGTGAGTTTAAATTTCCAAGTTTTATGAAAGCTGCGCCTCCTAACCCTACTAAAGTCAAGATTCCTAGCTTTAGAGATTTTTAACCTTTGCAAGAATCTAGGTTAGAACATTCCAAACCTGTGAGCACTCAAGACTAGTCCATTAGAGAGTAGCCTCTTTTCCTCTAGGAGACTCCAGAGATTTTCCAAGTTTCCCAATCAGATAAGTCTAATGGCCCTGCCACTACTTGCTTTTATGAGAGTAGATCTATTGTCTTAGAGAATGATTCATCTTTTGCCATGGAAGAAGCTAGAACAGTAAATTTATTACATATAGCAATGGAGGAATATCATTTGCAGCAATAGAAGATTGAAGGAGAAGAGCCTTGTTTTGTGGAAGATGACGAAAAGTGTTCAAAAGAACAATTGCTACAACATACTAAGCAGGAAGTTGCAACTGATTGCACTCCTTTCTCGATTGAACCTAAGAGTGTTGCATGTGCAGAGAATGTTGATTCTCTGGACCAGCAGAATATTGATGATTATTTCAAAGTATCTAGTTGGTACAGTGATAAAGAATACCCAGAAGGTCAAGAACAGTTGCTGCAAGAGATAGAGGAGGCTGTGTTTGAGGAACCACAAATTCAAGATCAAGAAATGGCTGACAACTTTCAAGTTCTTCCTGATTTGTTCAATGAGTTACCATTTTTTGAGGATAATGAGGAAAGCTCATCTCAGATTACGCCAATACCCGCTCTAGAACAGCAGGAAGAGGTTCAAAATTCTAATGTTTTGATACCTCCGAGGAGCTATAGCAAAGTAACAAATAGTCCTCTTCCACAAGAAGTTGAAAGTGAGAGGGAAGATGACATGTTTTGGGATGATCTTGAGGCTTTTGTTTCAAATTTAGATACCAAACACTCATCTTTTGAGGGAGAAATTTTGGAGCCGCAGCTTGAGGAGACAACAGGGGCTGTCCAAACTCAAGCTGGGGAGAGCATGGCTATCGAATGTCAAAATATCGATAAGCATGATGCAATAGTTCAAATAGAACGAGATCAAGCTGCACATAAGCATGACACTGTTGTACAAGGTAATGGCCTTGATATCTTTACAAGTTTTCAAGAATGTAGTCAGGAGGACACCTCAAGGCCTATTATGCATACAAAAGATAATAATGGGACCCATGAGGACTTGTACGCTAATATAACTGATGATTTTTGTGCAAAGTTGGGTGATATGTTTTCAAATGATCCTCATCAGAGAGATGAGATGGAGATAGTAGGTAACAATAGCCAGCAAAGAGCCAGTGGTGCAAGTTCAGGCTTCATCCTTTCGAGAGGCTGCCCCATCAGACATCTAGCCAGGGTTGTTGGCAGGGTCCAAAGGATTTCTAGTGCACCTAAGGATGTGATGGCAATCGAGGGGCAGAAAACCCCGCTTATTCATTTTGGGAAAACTAAAGGTATGCTTGATTAGATTCACATGATTTGCGTCTTTGATTGTTATTTACAAGTTGTGGCACAAAGAGAAGTATCCTCATTCTCCACCTCTAAGTACAACTTTGTGAGCATGCAAAGTATCCTCGGTTGATTAGGAGAGGCAATTATTTTTCCAAACCCATAAATGGTTTTGTTTGAGTACCTTTTTTCACTGGTTAGCGTAGAGTAGAGTAGTTTGCAAATAAGTGCATTTCGCACATTTTCTAATTAGTAGTTTGCTTTCTCTAAGTGCTACTATGCTTTGTTTTGTTGGCCATCAGGGCCTGTTAGTTTGCTTTCAAGTTTTTTTTTGTTTTCTTGCTGTTGTTTTGGAGTGTTGTTGTTCAAAGTTTTTGAGTTAAAGAATAGGCAGAATTGACTCCACGCCCAATGAATTGTTTAAAGGTCACTGATCTATGCTTAGCAGGCAAGCATATAGCGGAAATCGCCAAAATGTTACCAAATATTTGCCTCAACTCAATTGGAGGAGCTGGCTGAATCTTATCACATCATCAAGTGGAATTACAGTTAAGTTCAAATGTTGTTTCACATTTTACATTGAATAACAGCTATATTTTTTAAAAGGAGAAATGGGATTTTTCATAATGCCATTCAGATGTTCCAGAAATGGCAGAAATACAAAATTGAACAAATAAGCAAATAGCATTTTAAATGCTTTCTTATATTTCATAAAAAACTCATATTTTACAAGGCTTCATTTTATTTCAACAATCAGAATGACATTACAATACTGCATGTAAATGCATTTTTTCTTTTCAATTGAAAAGCAAGAATTTATATCAAAGATCCACACAAGCTGTGGATGTAATTGTTACAACACATTGCTAATAGCACATTGCACTACAAGAGATGCAAGGAGTAAAAAACATAAGTGACGACATAATCATCATTTCCTGATTATCAACGTTTGATGCTGAATGGTGCACCGTGTCTTCTCGAGCTCCGTCAACCTGTAAGAGGAAAAGAGGGGTGTAAGTGGCTCTGATTATGAAGAAACCTATATGAGGCACCCACAATAGTACAGCCTACTATTAACCATGCATTGAAATAATCAATCAAGTGTAGTACGAAAGAAATGAGCTGAAGGAGAAATAACAATATCATGATCATCATGTTCTATTTTTATGCTAACGTTGTTTGCTTCCATGTGCAGGTATAGGTAAAATCATGAAGCTGAACATTATTCGAAGACCATGCATGTGGAGAAAAATGGGTTCCGACAAGGGTAGAGCTTGGCATGTTGCTATATTCATTAAATGGGCTGATTTCAAGATACATTATCATATTTGTTAAGAGAAATGAAATACAACTAAAGGAATAAAAATAGAGTTATCCATCAAGCAACTAAACCAATTGTACATTCATAACGATCAGGTTATACCTTCTGAAGGCTACAGGTGAATAGTGAATTTGGTTCACTTAGGAATTCAACTGAGTACATTTACACCAAAGAGCAGATCTTGAAGACTATGTGTTAAGAAAAACATAAAAATGCATGAAGAGTACCATGTTATAGCTGAGTACGAAATATAGATCAGACACTCAAGTGATTAATAAACTATCAATTTCAGCTTAACTGACAATGCAGTGTATTCAAATGACAAATGGTAATCAGTTTTAGTTGACCGATAAGAAGATATGGCTTTAGAAATTGCCAAGTGGTTCGTGGTGCTGCAATGTTTCAAGATAAAATCTCTACAAAGTTCAAATACAGAAAGCAATAGCAATATTGTTGTATGATAAGAACAAAGATTTCAAAAGGAGAACATTTCTGAGCACAAAGGAGAGTAACTTGATACAGTAGCAAGCATCAATGATACAATATCTAAATATGGAGTACTATTTAGTGAAAAGCTACAGCAAAGGACAACCAGTTCATTTTGGATGGGATGGAGCTTGAAACCGGATCATGTATCAGAGTTTAGTGGAGGACAACAATAAAAAATGAGGTGCATTCAAATTGTTTTTAGTGAGTTGCAGGTGTCAAGCAAGGCACACATGAACATAATTGTCAAAATCAAATTATGGAAGCATGAGAGTTCAACATGGCATGCCAATGATGCCTAAAGTATAAACAGTCACAAGAGGAATCTTTTAAAATCAGATGTGTACAATATTATATTTTTTCAATCTAAATCTGTTCGAAGCAGAAGATAGAGGTTGCTATGTTAAGATTAAGGAAAATCAAAAGACACTGTTGTGCATACAAAAAAAAGCATGGAGATCCTTCTCTTCACAATGGAAAAATACATAAACATGCTCAAGAAATATATGGAGTTCTAATTAATGCAGTGTTTCCAAGAATATCAAGCTATATTCATTTCAAATTAAGGGACACAAGAACAACAAGAGTACCAAGGAGATGAATTGAAAATACAAACATTCAGGTCATTCTTTTGTTTCTGAGGTTCAGAATAAGCCACTAGCTCACTTCAGTTGAGCTCATATGTTATAAATCATAAATAGATTGTAGCTTTGAATCTCAAATATCCATTTTTCAGGTTTGCTTTCAAAATGCAGAAAAGCAATAATCACGGTGACCCATGTGAAGTTTTTCCCAAGATAGCAGTTGAGTCAAAATGCAAATGTTGTGTTGAGCCAAGTCCAGAAAACACAATTCTCTTTTGAAATTTCAAATACCCACATGTGGGTTTGCTTTCGAAGTGCAAGAAAATGCAATAATGGAGATAACCCATATTGGGTTTTACATAAAGCAGCAGTAGAATACAAAAATGCAAATTTCTGAGATGAATCGAGCTTCATGTGAAGAAAATGCAGCTCTCATTCTATTTCCCATGATACCCACAAGCAGATATATCTTTAGTAAGACATAATAATCAATTTTTTGTTCATGGTCGAACCAAAATCCACAAAGCAAAGCTTTCTATGAATCACATCTGGCGCAACCTGAAGATGGTCAAAATTTATGAATAAAGAAGAAATTCTTTAAGCCTCTGAGAACAAAATGTTTAGTAAGGGAGATTACCATTCCAGATCTGTGGAAAATCACTCTAGCCATGGCCAAGAGTTCCAGATGGATTCCAGAAGACAACTTTTCAAGCCTTTAGAGGATAGTCGAGCTCTCAATGAAGATCGAGCTCATGCAATAGTAAATGTAAGCACAGGAAAATGCAAGAAAAGACATCAGAAGTTGTGTTAGCCGCGGCTATAAAGCCAAAGTAAACAAAATATGAAGTCATGAGTGAAGTCAACTTACCCACATTTTGCAGAGGAAGAGCAACTGTTTTTAGAGGCAGAGAGATAAAGTTCAAGCTCAGACCAAGACTCAATCATGGTGGCAGTGCTTTTCCTTTCAGCCAGAGTCCAATTTCTTCAAAATGATGAATGTGAAATGATCATTTTACGGTTTGACTTTGTTTTGTTCGTGCCCTAATGTGCACCGACATTATAATTCCCCTTTGAGTTTTCACCTTTTGACATTAGCATGTGATAAATTTGAATTGGGGTTACCTTGCACTATGATATTAAAATCTGAAGCTAATGTTGGAGGCCAAAATCTATATGCCTAGGTTCATATTTAGTCTTTAAGACTTATATTTTGTGCCTTAGGGAAAATATGGGGGTTTGAATACTTTGTGTTATTTCTTTGAGTTGAAAATGAGTGTATGGATGAAGAATACCATATGACCTAGTATCTGATTGTTTAAGGTCAATGATCATTTTAGGGTTTTAGTTTTAATTGATTTTAAAGAAATCAATGAGAGATTTTTGATGAGAAGATAATGGTGTATTAATATTTTTATGATTTTTGAGAAAATCAAATTATTGCAATGGAGAGATAAGGAGCTTTTCTTTTTGCAAAATATTTTCAATCTTTAATTGCAAATATAGATTAATTGTGCAAATCTACATCTTGTAAAGCAGAATCATCAAGCGATATTCTATAAATTGCTTTATGTTTTCTTGCTAATTTTAGCATATTTTTGTTTTTTTTTTTATCTTGGTCAGATTTTAGACCTATCTTGGAGAGATAAGATTGTTTTTGATCTTTTAAAGTGAGATTAGCCTTTTTTTAGAGGCTTGATAGTGTGATCATAAAAGGAGTATGCTTTTTTATGCTTTTAGGCAGTTTTTGAGACAGTTTGAAGCCTTTTTTCTTGGAGCTTTTTCTGAGCTCGGATTAGGGTTTCTCGAGAGTTATGTTTTGATAGACTTAGTCTTTTCAGTTTCTCTCAGTAGTTTAGATCAGAGTTCCTGCTCTTATGCATTTTTTGAGCTTGTGAACATTGTACTCAATTTTGACAGATTGACACTCTTTCAGTTCCAATAATACAGCAGAGTTCTTCTTTCCACTTTCTTGTTTAGAACTGGTAAATAGTAGTTTGATGTTTTGTGTATTCAAATTTGAATCCTTAATGTCCTGCCTTTATGAGTTTTCTGCACAAGGTTTCATGTTTTCAGGTTATATGTTGTATTCAAAGTTCTGAATCTTCATATGAATTAATGATGAGATCATGTATTGGTGAGATTGTAGGAATCGTTGTAGTGAAGGAATTGTTGTGAGTGGCAGGATTCAATTTTCTGTCAGAAGTTTTAATCAATCATTAGTTAGATTCATATTTATTTTCAGTTCATCTTTTATCCCTTTCCCCCTGAAGTTTTAGAATAAGATTTATCATTCAAAGAACTAGCTCACTCTAGAGATTCCTTTTTCGTGCAGATCACCCACATCTGAAAGAGGTTTCCATGTTTCAGTAGTTTGCTAAATACTACATTCAGCAGTGTGCAAAACTATTGATAACAGTAACTCTAATAAAAATCTTGAGGTCCATTTTATAAGTTCTTTCTTGTTGAGAAAATAACAAATATTTGTTTTCAACTCTTGTGAGTGGAAGGTGTTTTTTTTTTCTATTTGATCTTGCGCCTTGTGTTTTTCCATAAATATAATAGTATGTAACTCCAATAGAAGAATCATACCAAACAATTTAGATGAAAAAGTGTTAAAATTAGTGAGGCATGCATAGGAAGAAGAAAATAATGTTTATCTTGAAAACAATTTAGTGATATCACTATCCAATAATGTTGTGTTTTGAAAGAGGAGTAATCATATTGACACTAAATTCCATGTCATTAGAGAGTTGATCAACAATGGAGTGATCCAATTTCTTGCCTCTATGGCCCTACTTTGTAATGGGTACTAGCCCTTCTAGCTTTAATCAAATCAAAACAATAAAGAGATCTATTTGGAATTTTGTAGGTCCAAAAGCTAATATCCAAATATCTTCAACAAATAATTATGAAAAAAAAAAATTAATAAAGGGCTTTTTTTAGGTGTTCTAGATGGTAGTAGTTATAGTTAAGGAGAAGTGTTAAAAAATTTAATCCTGACCACAATTTCCCTATTTCAACTACAATGCTTTAATTCTAACTTTGAAATTGTATTTAATAGGATGAACTCATTCCCTTTCTCAATTCAACTGTCTGTTTTTCTTTCTCTAGTGATTAGTGTCCTTTGGTATGGGTGTCCTCTTCCTATGCATGAACTCAGTAAGTTTTTTGTCAACTTTTATTTAGGTAGTCATGTAGAGGTCTCTTATTATAGACTACTTTTTGTATTCAAAATGGAGAGGTAAAAATTTTTAATAGGGTATTCTAATATACAGTTGGTTTTAGTCTAATTTTGTGTGTTTTGAAAAAGACAAGAAAGCTAAAGCTCATATAAAGGATTTAATATAAGAAGCTTTTAGTTTTTGTTTTGAAATAGGAAAAAAAAATTATCTCTTAAGTATTGAAATATATGTAACAAGTTTATTTTTAAATCCCAATATAGATATAATGTGCAATATTTTGTATTATTCTTTTTCTCTTCCTCCATGTTCCCTTTCATTCTCAACAAGCATAGAGTTGATTGATGCTCAAAGAATCATCAAAGTGCAAGTTGTAAATTGTATATGTGTTGGGAAGGTTATGGGGATTCATAAGAAGGGATAAAATTTTATTTTCATCTTAATCTACATGTGCAACTCTACTATTAGATGCTTAAGAGATGTTCTTATTTTGAGTCTACAACTCAACATATTGAAGTTTAAACTCAATCTTGCTTATTGAAATTCTAGTGGCAAGACTTTGAGAGACTTATGTGCACAAGGTGGATTTTTTTTCAAGGCCAATTTCTTTTATTTTGTTTCTTTTTAATTTTCCTATAAGAAAATTAAGGATTTTCCTCCTAGGCTTAGCATAGCCTAAAGTGAAGAAGGTCTACCCTACCTTAAGAATTGGTACTAAACTATCCCTTTCCTAATCATTTTTTTTAACTCATTGCTCCTAAATTAACATTCTCTAGCCTTAGAAGCTAAATTTGCATTCTAGAGTGTGTGGAAATACATGTAGTATCACCAATATGTGATATGCAATTTTGAATGCCAATTCATAAGAATTAATAAATCTTATCAACCTTAACTAAAGAAATGAATAAGACAAATTTTAATTAAGATATTCAAAATTAAAATAATTATTTATATAAAATAAATTAAATTGAATACTATGACAATATACTTAAGACCATGCCTTAAGTAGCATAAAAAATTCTAAAAAAATTAAAATCAAAGTATAAAAATGTCTGCTATACACATTTATCCATTACAATATATACAGATTTATCCATTACAATATATCAGCCTCATTGAATATTGATCTTAATATCCTTTGTTAAAAATTTTTAAAAGGCCCACCACCGTCGTTTGGAGGAGAGCATGGGAGATCTCAACAACTATTGGGGATATTATTTTGAATTTCAAACCAAGACAAAACAATGAATAGAACTTTCGTGCAAAGAGAGGAATTTAAATCATGTAGGGTATGGAACGCTCTTTATCTCTGATGGTATTGAAAGGGATTTTTTGAGAGCTGCCTGTGGGCAACACGGAAGCTCAAACGTTAAAGCTTTTTTCCTACTATGCGATCCTGCGTTGGTGCTTTCATAGACCCAGAGCTTTCTAAAAAGAAATCTCCACTCATTCCAACAAAGTTTAACCATGTGACACAGACAAATAAAATTGAACTTTATTTATTTCACAAGCATACAAATCCAGACTGCAAAACCTATGTCAATCTTAGTTCCGTTTCTGTCTCTTCTTTCTGAAACCTTGGAAATAAGATGTCTATTCTTGTGTCAACCAAGGAAAGAAAAAACGTGCGTACATTAAAATTTGATGAATTGGGGCATTGCTCCATGTTCCGTTGTGTCTGCATATAACTCAGATACCATGGCTGCAAAACAATCCAGTTCAAAAGGCATACTCGTAGTTTCAAATACTTCACTGCTGCCCCCAAACTGGTTCAGTTCGTTTGGCATTCTGAATGAATCAAATGGGCCAAGTACAAATTCCTCTTTTGGCTGTTCACCAAAATGAATCACTGACTTGTTCAGTGCTTCACTTTGCTGAAGGATACTCTGAGACGCCCAGTTCCTTTCTATTTCATTATTTTGCAGCAGAAATGGGTTTGAAAAAGAACTACAATCAATTGAGTGTTGTGAAGATGGATTTCCAGTGTCGAGCTTTCTTTTAATCCTTGTCCTCCAGTAGTTCTTAATTTCATTATCTGTTCGCCCAGGTAAACGCCTTGCAATTCTTGACCATCTGTAATGCAATAAAATCAACCTCAATTGTAAATTTCTAATCCACAATTCCCAAGTAGCTTGTTGTAAACATACTTCGCCTAAGTGATTGATTATTTAGGGAAACAGCTTTTACAAACCTTTAATAATCAATTACCCTAGACAAATATTAAGAAAATTTTGATCCTATCTCGAACCTGTTTCCCCAACGGCTTTGAAGATCTATGATCAGGCGTTCTTCTTGAGGAGTAATGTTTCCTCTCTTTAGATCAGGCCGTAGATAATTGATCCACCTCAGCCTGCAGCTTTTGCCGCTTCTCTTCAGCCCTGCTTGATAAGTTTTGATTATCAATCAATAAGGTCATTTATACTTGACAAATTCTAAAATTTATTGAATTGAATCTCCTAGATTATTTTCAACTACATTTGCAAGCAATATCTTTCTAGATAGTGATGAAAAAATGCATCAGAAGATGCAATACAGATCTACAGACACTTTTCTCCTCTAAGACAGTTTATCTGTGGTCTTAAGAAATTCCATTGGATCTAATATACCCAACAGAAACAAATGAGGTACAAGATACCTGACAATAGAAGTGCGCACAAGGAAACCTTGTTATATCGTCCTTATATTCTCTTCTACTCATATTGGGTAGATTATTTCTATATTAAGGTCAAGCGTACAACCCATTGATAATTTTACTGTACAATTTAAGCAATGGATGATATATATCTCATTCTTCATTGCTACAGAAGCGGGAACAAATTATCTAATCCTAACAGTGAGTTAAACAGAA
The DNA here is from genome assembly GCA_007258455.2 of Sequoia sempervirens. Lineage (NCBI taxonomy): Eukaryota > Viridiplantae > Streptophyta > Pinopsida > Cupressales > Cupressaceae > Sequoia > Sequoia sempervirens. The sequence continues at coordinate 774,803,724 of VDFB02281492.1, read as the reverse complement.
GTGCTGAGCCAGGTCGATACATTGCAATTAATCCCATTTAACAGTTAACATAAGTAAAACCCATGCGTCTGAAATCCAGATTATCATTACTAGAATTATTGTTTCTCCTTAGGTTTAGATGTTACCTGAATTTTTGGCTACAGAATTCCAACGACCTTCACCACAGAGATTTATATAGTTGGTGAGCATCATGTCCTCCTCTAAGGTCCATGGACCTTTCCTCGTCTCTTCTTCGTCCTGGATATACATAACAGCTACCCTAGTTGCTCTTGTCAACCTACTCTCCCTCTAAGTTTAGCAAGTGTGAATCATTAATCGCCAACCAAATCTCTGCAACTTTCCTTTTTCTTCAAAGCTATCATGTCCCCGCTTTATAATGCATATTTGTAGCCCTTTATGGAAGCAGAATGAGTGAAGATAAATTATATAGTGGAGATTAAAGTGCTCGCAAGCAAGCTTTACATAGTTTGCACATGGAGATTGTGTGTACGGATGTCTTGTTTAGAGTAGTCCAACTTAGTTATCCCATTGCTCGAACCTCCAACAAATTAGTAATATAGAAAATAAAAGTTACTAGCAAGTGAAAGTCGTGAGGGTGATGCCTATTGCATTAAAAAACAAAATGAATTCTACACTTGAAAACACTCAAGCCTCAGGTCGGCTGCATTTGTTTTACTTTAAGCTCAGGAAGCATTATAACGGTAGCTCACACCATTTTTTCTCCAAGTGAACCATTTGGGATGCTGCTATTTTATAACAAAGTTTTACCCTTGGAGCTGGGTCCATCTTTGAACTCTTGAACTTCACCAACGCTGGCCCAGGTTCAAACGATTACTTCACTCCCCAGTATCGGCCTGACCTCCCAGCTAACCATTAAAAAATAAATAAAACTTTGATGATAAAGGCCCACATGAGATTTTATGAATTTGTCGGAAATACTTCTAAATCAGCATCTTTACCTATATCTTGACCTAGATCTAGAATAGCGGATAATCCGCAAGATCAATTTCTAGAGATGCCGTGATTAATCAACAAAATTTACTACTAGAGTTCAAGCCCACAATCTTGGCGAATGCCATATGAGCTTGTCAAGATATTGTAAATAATTTTGATATTACATCAGTGGAATGTTTTTGTAAATTCATTTGCCTACCAATAAAAACAAAATATAGATAGATAAACATATAATTATGTTGATCCAACACAATAAAGGTTATTCAAGATAAAGCCACTGAATAAAATAATTACTAAGAGTTGTTATGTAACTAAACACAGTTTGACCTATATCAGGCTGTGTTTTACCTACAAGCCGTCCACTACAAGGAAGTGTAATGTATTTCTAGCTAATCTATCTACACCAGTAGAGTATATATCCATCTGAAAGTGACACTGATAATTAATGGAAGATGATGGATTCTTTTCCACCTAATTACAAACATGCTTGATTGTCAAACTAAAAATACTTTATTGCTAGGTCTGTCCAAAACTTTGCTCCTGCAATAACCTCGAAGGGAATACAAGCTGTATTTATATACTATTTAGAAAAGCGACCTGCAATCATGACAGCGAAGGCAAATCCAACTTGGTCAAATCGTATCAGAGGCGCACTTATGACAGGATAGTAAGCATGTACATACATGTATAGAATCGATAGCCTTCCCTCTAAATCGTAGACCAACCAGATGGTGAATTTTACAGGACAAAGTCCTAAAAAATGTCCATGGTAGCAGATGCCGTCTTTGACTATATATATGTGGTCCTGAAAGCGATTGAAAGAAGACATTAACGCGTGGCAGTTTGGATTTGCAGAGAGCCAGAAAATAAACAAAAAAATAAAACTAGACGACGTTGAGAGCCCATTTTGTGCATCGTTTTCCCCTCTATTCAATTTTTAACTCGTTCTGGAAAGCGAGAAACGAAGAAAATAAGCCTACGATTTAAGATTAAAGTGATGATTGATAAACGACTGTGACAAGTCTTGTATGTGACATAAAGTCACAAACGTCGGCGAATGGCATAATTTCTCCCTGAATCTCGAGCACTTCTGTTAATCTTTTTCAAGAATTCATTAAAATAAGGGTTGGTGACATGAAGGGAAACAATCCAATCTCTATTACAAGTCTATATTTGCTTCTTCAGTTTTGTTTTGTGACGTCTTCTCTTCGTCATCATTTCAGATCTTACGAGGAAGAGGCTTCCATGCCCCAGCTTAAATCTCTCCTTTCCTCTGAAAAACAGTTTTCAGACGGTTAATGTATAAACTTTCCATCCTCCTCACACACAGTTTAAATGATTCGACATCGTATGATTTTTCTAACACTCTTAAAATTTTGTACGAATCTTCAATACCATAAATTATCATGATATAGAAGAAATTAGCACTTGAACAGACCTAAAGGACGTAATTTACGGGAAGTTAGTTTTTGAAAGGTATTTAACATAATGGTGTATTTGCTAGTTTATTATTTATATAAATCAAATATAAGGACTTAGACTCAATAAGAAATGATTAACAATGTTAGTCATAGTAGATTACATTTCATAAGAAAGGAAGCCAATAAAACTTATGCTTTTCCTTCTTAAATATAGTTTAAAAATATTAGACTAATATTATTTAATACATTTTTTTTTTAATTAGTATAGACTAGTTTAGAATTTTATAGTCACTCTATCTTGTGTCTTTTAACATTTTAAGAAATATATAAATTATCATATAAATTGTTTAGTTTAATAAAATCAATAAAATTAAAGAATTTTGAATGAAAATTTTCTTATATGTTTATCAAATCTTATTAATTATATATTAAAAAATGAATTTCTATCTTTAATAAAATATTTTAAATAATTTACATGTTATCTACAATAATATTATTATCTATATTTTAAATTAACATAAGATTTCAATAGAAATAATCTCCTAAACATGTCAATAAATCATAAAAGATATAATATCTTAATTTAAATCTACAAGATATAATTAATTTTGCACGGCCCCCCCCATAACCCCCCACCGCCGGTAAACTTTTTACCATGACCGGCAATGCTGGCGGGACACACCAACAATACGATGGGAGCGTCGGAGAGTCGAACCCATGGTGGGCGCCCTGCGACAAGGAACACCTTAACCAACTGGGCTCGGACCGGCACCCGTTAAACACAAAATTAATTTATCAAAGGAATGAAAGTTTTTTTTCAATTGAAATACATAGAACAATAATGTATTAAATCTAAAATAAATAAATGACATCAATGATCAAGAATTTTTTTATTTGTATCTTTGATATGCATTATTTCAACTTATATCATTTATTTCAAGTTTATTTTAAGATATTCTTATTGATGTATGCACTGTATATGAACCTAACTTTGATTTTATACCAATTTGGATGATGTATTATTTTGAAAATATTCTTCAATAATTATTAGTACTTGAAGGAATAGTAAGCATGACTTCTGTAACTTCATCATATGATGATAGCTTATGTGTTAATATTTTGTGCTACTGAATTCTCTCCATACATCTTTAATCATGAAACCCTCACAAATCAAATGCAATGAATCTAAAAAAATAAGTTAACTCCTTTTGAACACCAATAGCATCAAATATGAATACAAGTTCATTAATGTTATTTAACATGTCCATCAATAAATTTGTGTAAAATTATTAAAGAATATATATTTTTTAAATTATTTGTATACATAAATATTTCTCTATATAATATATATACAATAAAACAATAAATCAATGTGCAATTTAATTTGATTTACAAACTAAATATTTTTTAAGAACAAAAAATGACATGTTTAGTCATGAAAATATTCATAAAGTGATATTTTATAAATTATTTTATAAATTATTTTATAATGTATTATATTTAATATAATTTTATAGTCTACTAATGACTTAAAATGTCATATATATTTTTAAAAAAGGGCCATCAAATCTACATATTTAAAAATTAGATTTACATTATAAGTTAGAAATGAAACATCAAGAGTCACAATTTCACAATTTCATATTTACCAAAACTATTTAACCTAAGTTATCTATCTTCTATCAACATCTTGTAATATTATAAAGATTTAAATATGGATTTTCAAAATGAGAATCAAATCCCTTAACCAATTAAACACAACCACTTATTGAAAATATGATATATGTGTGTGCTTTTGTATTTCTAATCTATATTTATATAATATAGATATAATATCACTAATAATAGAAATAAAAGAAAAATTCAACTATTTTATTTATTTATAGTTATTTAACTAAACTAAATTTTATCTATTTGAAAATATAATTTTTTTAATTTAGTGACAAATAATTTTATAAAAAAATAATATCAAACTCATTATTAAATTATTAAAGGGTGTAATAGAATTAAGATTTTCATGGTAGAAAATTTAGAATATTGACTCTTCCTCTTATATTTTGGTCTTATAGATATTAGAAAGTTTTTATAGGAGAAATTATCCTAGTTTTATTTTAAATATATATATTAATTTTATGGTTAAAAGTAGTTACCGACCTAAGTGTTAAATACATTTTTTTATTTAAATTTTTTAATTTGATTTATCAAGCTTATTAGATAATGAAAATTATTTATGTATGTATATGTATATGTATATGCATATGCATATGTATTTATATATAATATGAAATATTGCATGTGAATGTAAAGCTACTGTGAATAGAAATGATAGTTATCCCATACTACTCATCAATAGAAAATTTCTCATTATAAATTCATTAACAAATTCTCAAAACATGATATCTACTTCTAATTATATTTACTATGGTTAACAATGTTTTTATTTTTTCAATCATGAATGAAAATCAAAGAAAAAAGACATACAAAAGATCACACAAAAGATATTGTAACACAAAGAATTACCTTAAAAAAAAATTCAAATGAAAAAAATCTAGTGAGAATGAGTGTTTTACTTCAATTCCATTATCACAACAATGTTGCACAAGTATTACAATGCATGTAAGGATTCATAAAAGTATATACTAGTGTATTAGTATCTTCCAACATTGCTTCTCTACACCTTCAACCCCCTTTAATGTAACTTTATCTTATCATGAAAATTTTTAAATGGATATTCCCACAAGATTTAGTATACTTAACCATTCTTGATGGATTCACTAGCCAATCTCATATCCACCCAACCCTTAAAAATAGAATAAAAAATGTTTGTAAAAAATCTCAAATTAAAAAAAACCTTTTCTTCAACATTGTATCTAAAAATTAATAAAATTATTACTTTTACAATGGTTGTAACAAAATCAAAATGGTTCATTTTAGACTGGGTTCAATTGGAGATATTCTTGCCTCTGTCATAAGTGGTGTTGGTGACATTTTCATGGTTTTGAAATGGACCTATCAAGAAATTAATGATCTTAATCATAGAAATAGGGTTCTTAATAGCAAGTTGGAGGAACTGGAATTGAAGTTGTCTGCTCTTAGCAATGAAGAAGGAAAACAAAAAAAGAACAATACTGGAATGGGAGAAGATGACATTGAGGACAAGTATAAGACTCTGGAAGCTAAGATTGTTAAAATAAAAAATAACATGAAAACTGTTGTGGAACAAAACCATAAAATGGCTAGGCACAATGCCATTATCATCAATGCAATGTCTGAAAAGTTGGAGAAGTCGCAATAGGGCTCGCTAGTTATTGATCTGGAAGAGGAAAAGGATAAAAGAAAGAACAAGGACCAAGGTATATCGAAAAGGACTCGTGCCAACCTTAAGAGGAAAGCACCTCCTACTACCTAGATGGTCTCGATCTTAAAAGAGAGGGGTTCAGGAAATGAACGACTTGGAAGCTGAGACCACGGAAACATTAAAATCCCAAGTTTAGTTGTTGCTAGAAATTTGTCTGGTCTTTTTTTGGTGGATGTGGCTTTGTCATTTTGTTGTTTTCTTTACAACCTTTTTGTTAATGGTGACTTTGACGATCTAATCTTTTGTATGTAAACTTTGTGGTTTTGGGTCCCTGTAAAACCCATTTTTTCCTCTTTCAAAAACAAAATCAACATAGTAGATTAAAAAAATTCCATCTATTGCAACCATTGAACTTGTTAATTTATTTTTTGTATTATTTTAATAATTAAATCTTACTTGAAAGACTTTGCATGATGTTCAATACTACCTTTAACACTCTTATAACTTCATTGTAGTCACTCACAATATCTAATACCCTACATTTTGATGAATTTAATTTTTTAAAGAATTTTTGGTTTTCGCGTGGTTGAATGAAACAACTTTGATCTTATTAGTGAATTCCCTACAATTTTATATGCAAGTCATTAAAGATTCACTAAATTATATATCTCATCATTCAAATGAAATTGGTTGTTTTACTTGTTCTAATAAGTCTATATATTATACTTGATTTCCCTTTATTTTAAATTTATTTACTAACTAGATGTAAATTATATAAGAATTAATTAACTTATCTATTAATTTTAATTGGAGTTGAGTTTTTTTTTTTTAATACAACAGGGGTGTCCCCACAACAACTTTATGTTACTATAAATCTGCAATGCAATAACTTTATGTTACTATAAAAATATCTTAAAACCCTTACAAACATAATTATAAAACAACAAAATCTAGTTAAAATATAGAAAAAAGAATCTAATGACTTGTGCCCATTTATTTTTCAATGCTATCATAGCCCCCAAGTCTTATATCCCTATGTTTGTCCAACAATAAAAAAAAAAAAGTGATTATATTAATCTTTTAAACAAATAATAGTTTTTATATCATATAAATCTATAATACAAATATTTAAATAAATATTTTTATTAAAGTTTATATTTTATGATTGAACCCTAATATATTTTTTCTTACAAGAAATCATTTTAATGCTTTTAAAGAAGGGTTCTCATTGCTTATGTGATTTCAAAATTTAAGGTTTTCAACAACAAATTTACTTTTTAAAAGAATTATAAGTTCAATTGTTTAAGACTAAATTAAAACAACCTTAGGCCTGAGGTGCCATATTCCCTAGTTTTTTCAGTAAAAGACCAAAGAATGAAGTTTGAAATTACTGTTTATCAAATATCTTTGAGCTCATAAATAGATGCTTCCTTCATCAAACATGGCGCCATTTTCTCCCAGGTCTCCCTCTAGCACACCAAGGCAATGGATAAGCATTGGATTTTATTTGCTTCAAGGCGCGTATGTGGCGCCTCCTTTATTTTATTTCCTCCAGCACACAGAAAAGGGAGTTGCGTGAGTTTGGAGAAGATCCCAGCATTGCATATGCAGAAGTATGCGGCGCAGCAAACAACCATTGTGCAGGCCAAAGTTGAACGCATGCATTCAGTATAATGATAAAAGCAAGACATTGCTGGCGTGGAAAGTTGAACTCTCATATATAATACATGAACTTCATCTTACAGCTACAGTCCATCCTCGAGAATTTGAAGAAAAGTTCTGCAAGGTGTCGGAGGATAATCCTATGGACCATTAATTTGGTCTTCATCTACAGTGCTAGTTCGATTGATATAAATAATGATTAAGGCTTGGAATTTTATAAAGTAAATGGAGCTAAATATTCCATAGTGAAGTATTAGAATAAAGAGTGGGTCCGTGTATTGTACAACTCAATATGAAATTCTAACAAGCATCAACTTTTAAATCTAAACGTAACCCATTGGTTATTTTATTGATTTCATATGAGCTGTAGGTTTACTAAAGTAGAGGCTTTAATGTACGATGAAAGCATTTTACTGAACTTTACCCACGCCTATGATATAATTGCTATAATTTTGAAGAGCTCGTTGCATAAAGATATTCTCCTTCTGGAAGCAAGAAAATAAAACAAAAGAGGGAAATGCCTATAGGATGAAATTGAAGAATCAGGGTGTAGCAAACAGTGATTTGAAGGGGTGTATGTTGGTAGTTGGATGATTTAATAATACTATAAGAATTAGACGAAGATTACAGAGGATATTTTAGAAATTAAATTGAAGTCTGATTAAGTTGATAAGGCCATCATTGTTTATGGGTTGTTGTGAATGTAATGTGTTGGTCATGTTTGGGGTTGAAGGTGGGAAAACTTTTAATCAGACATGACACAAGTCAGTGTGAAAATTCTATTGCAGTTACTGATTATTAATCTCCTATCTAATACATAGATTATTTGACTCTGAAAAATTAATTCTCAGCAAATATCGAAAAATAACACAACTGCAACTTCACCAATAAAACTCACAAGAATAGAGAAGAAAACATTCACAATAATGAACACAATATTTTTGGACAAATTGTCCGTGGAAAAACCCCGAAGGGAAAACCACTACTGCAGATGAGGAATTATATTAAACTTCAGCAAAATTAAGGAATACAAAACTGCTTGCCTCTTACTGGCAGAGCTCCGGCAATATCCTTCTCCGGGAATTCTTCCCTCAATTTCTCCGCTGAAATTCCACAGCTGCTATCCCCAACACTATCACATCCTTGCTAACACGCAAGACTATTTGCTCTCCTGCAAATTTACTTGCTATCACTGCAAGTCTTTCTCAACTCTATACTTGTGCTCCAAATGCCCATTGATCCCCTTTTATACTTTTCTCATTGGAAAACCAATGGCCATGATTTAATCTCAATCAATGGCTAAGATTAAATAGACTCTAAAAACCCTAACTAACTGGATTCTAGAAGTCTCTAGGGGAATCAATTTATTTAATTACATAATTATCTAGACAACTCAGCCCTTTCTGGAAGTCTCTAGAAAATAATTAAATAATTAAATAAGCACTTCTTGGGAATGGAGACACCTGTCCAAGCTACATAAAAATCAACACTCCCTCTTAGCGAGGAAGGTGTTCTGCATGACACCCAACCTATCTCTGAAGAAGATGAATTTCGCCTTCCCCAATGCCTTAGTCAAAATGTCTGCTACCTGCTGATTTGTAGGTATATACTGTAGCTGAACAATCCCGCGCTGTACACAATCTCTGATGAAATAATATCTGATGTCTATATGCTTAGACCTATCATGAAACACCAGATTCTCAGACAACTTGATGCAACTTTGATTGTCGCAGTGTATCACCGTAGTCTCAACCCTTTGACCAAACAAGGACACTAGCAACTTCCGAAGCCATATCGCCTCACACGTCGCCATGCTAGCTGCTATGTATTCTGCCTCTGCAGAACTCAAAGCCATAGACTTCTGCTTCATGCTGTACTAAGAGATAACTCCTGATCCCAAGCTAAAGCAACACCCTGAAGTGCTTTTTCTGTCTGTTGTACTGCCTGCCCAATCTGCGTCAGTATAGCCTATCAACCTGACACCATCACCTCGAGCATATTTGATTCCATACTCGATTGTACCACGCAAATACCGCAACACATGTTTTGCTGCCGTCCAATGCACTCTCTTCAGCTCGACCATGAAATGACTAAGAGAGTTTACTGCAAAGGATATATCTAGCCTGGTGTTGACCAAATACATGAGAGACCCAATCAACTGCCTATATAAGGTGGGGTCTACATCCTTCTCCCTGGATGTCTCTACCTTCTTCCAATTTGTGATCATAGGAGTAGACATGGCTCTGCAATCTTCCATCTCGAACCTCCTCAAGATTTCGATGCAGTATTTCCCTTGTCCAAGGAAAATCTCTCCATCTGTCTGCCATACCTCCATGCCTAGAAGTAGTGCATAAGCCCCAAATCCTTCATCTTGAACTCTGCTGCAAGGTCCCTCTTGCACTCCTCTATGAGCCCTAGTGAACCTGTTAAAAATAAGTCATCCACATAAAGAACAAGAATGAGAACCTCACCCCCAACCACCAAGTAGTAGAGTTTAGCATCTGCTTCACTCTTCACGAAGCCCATTCCTTGCAAGTATTTATCAATGCGCTCATACCACGCCCTGGGAGCCTGCTTGAGTCTGTACAAAGCTCTCTTCAATCTGCACATGTGGGTTGTACTGCTGAGTGCTACAAAGCCCTCTGGTTGTTCTATGTATACCTCCTCTTTCAATTCACCATTAAGAAACGCCGTCTTGACATCCATTTGATGGATTTGCCATCCCATCTGTGCTGCAAGAGAGATCACGACTCGTATAGAAGTATACCTGGCCACTGGAGCAAATGTCTCCTCATAGTCAATTCCCTCCTTCTGAGAGAACCCCTTGGCCACAAACCTTGCCTTGTATTTCGATGCTACCATCTGCACCGTGCTTGATCTTATAGATCCGGTGATCCAACTCTGCCCTATCTGTTGGTCTAGGCACAACCTCCCACACATTTCTGCACTATTAAGGTATACTCCTCAACCATTGCATCTTGCCACACTTTACTGCTGTGCGGCCTCGATAGCTAGAAGGCTCACTATCTACCAACTGACTAACTAATGCCATATAGTCATCATACCTGGCTGGTTGTCTCCGATGTCTACTACTCATCCTAGGAGCTCCCACAAACTCCTGAGTATCACTTTGTGACTGTTGGTTCTTGCTACCAACTGTAGAGGATGAAGTATCAACCTCCATATCACCCTGATGCATCTCTTGGATCTGCTACATCTGCTGCTCCATACTCTACGAATTCTCAGCACCTGAGCTTGTGCATGTACTAGTAACTATACTCGAGCTTCGCTGTCCTTGCTCTGGTTGAACGATCCTTGGAGCTTCCACTAACTACTCACTCTGATCATCTGCTGGCAAATATTTGGACCTCCTGAATGCCTTGTCCTCCATGAACTTGACATCACGCCTATCTATAGTCCTCCTGGTCCCTGGAATAAATATCCGATATGCCTTTGAGGTTTCACTGTACCCCACAAAGTACCCTCTCTCTGCAGTCTGATCTAACTTGGAACGTGTCGCACCTGGAATGTGACAATATGCCAAACTCCCAAATATCCTGAAGTGGCTGACATCTGGCTTCTTCCCTGAGAACGCCTCCTCTGGTGTCATCTTGCCCAATACCTTATATGGAACCCTGTTTTGTATGTACACTGCTGTACTGCATGCCTCTGCCCATAAGTAACGTGGCATATCCTGGTCATACAGCATAGCCCTTGCCGCCTCTGATATAGACCGATTCTTCCTCTCAGCAACCCCATTGTTGTGGGTTGTAAGGAATAGTCCACTCTCTCTTGATTCCTTCCGTGGAAGAACTCTGGAACTCTTTCCCTTTGTACTCGCCACCATTTTCTGACCGAAGAACCTTTATCTTCCTCCCTGTCGAATTCTCCACAAGAGCTTTGAACTCTTGGAAGTGACTGAAAACCTCATCCTTGGTCTTCAAGAAGTATATCCAGGTCTTCCTAGAAATCATCAATAAAAGTAACAAAGTACTCATATCCTCTGAGAGACTTCGTCGACATTGGTCCACATATGTCTGAATGTACTAGATCAAGAACACCCTTGGATCTAGTGTCACTCCTTGGAAAAGTTGCTTTCGCAAACTTTCCCAACACACATCCCTTACATACATCATCATGCTCTGTGCTCACCTCAGGAACACCTGTCACAGCCTCACAAAGCATTTTAAGTGCTCCATGATGTATATGGCCCATCCTCCTATGCCATAGCTCTCCTTGATCTCTAGAATTACTGCTGCTCATCAGTGCCTTATGAGTATCAAACTGCAACCTATAAAGCCGACCGCTCCTAACTCCAATAGCTATGGGTGATTTCCAATCCTTGTGCTTGATTAACACACTTGCCCCTCTAAAGAGTACATTGTAACCTTTATCCTGAAGGACAGATATGGAAATCAAATTCATACCCAAGCCTGGCACATGCAACACATCATGAATGGGAATCCACTTACCATTCTCCCTCTGAAATAGAATAGTCCCTTTCCCAACTGGATTGAGTTTGGACATGTTCCCCATAGAGATCTGCATTCTGATGTCCTCCTCCTTATAGCTGGAGAAGTACTCTCTAACTCCTGTCATATGAAATGACGCCCCACTATCTATATACCAAACACCCTGTGAGGTTGAGCTAGCCATACAAGCTATGAGAGCTAACTCATCCTCCATTCTACTAGAGAGCTCATCTGCACTTGCTGAAGCTGTCGTCTGCTTCTTGCCTTTCTTCCTTTGCGGGCAATCACTGACATAGTGGCCAAACTCGTGACAGCCATAGCACTTCACTTTGGATAAATCCTTCTTCTTCTTCTCACCTTGTGAATTTGATCCTTTGCTTGACCCCTTCTTTGCTTTCCCTTTTCCTGCAAGGGCAACGTTCTCCTGTTCCGCCTCACTTTGCTGACTCTTGCTACTGGTCCTACTGACAAGACTTAGTCTAAGCTCCTCCTGAGTGAAGTCACTCCAAAGTCGATCCCAACTCGGCAAGGTGTCTCATCCATTAATAACTTGAACAAAGACATCCCACTGCTTAGTAAACCCATTTAGGGCTATCCGCACTAGCTCGTCATCACCTAGATTATCTCCAACAGCAGCCAACTCATCCTTGACAAGTCTGAGTCTGGTGAGGTAACTTGTCACGTCCTCTCCCTTGTTCATCCGAGTATTCCTCAACTTTTCTCTGAGAATCAGCTTCCGGTTAGTGGTAGCATTCTGGTACAGATTCAGAATGGCATCCCACATCTTCTTCGCTGTATCTAACTCTGCGACATGTGGAATAATATGATCCTTGACACCATCAAGAATCAGCCTCCTCGCCTTGGCATCTTCCTTCTTATATGCTAAGAGCTGTGCTGGATCTGTAGGTACAGGTACAACACTGGTCACATATTCCTTGATCCCATTCTCTTCCAGCAACAAAGAAATTCTGGCTTTCCAGACACCAAAATTTGAGGCTCCATCCAATCTGTCTTGATCTCTTAAACCTCTGAAGCCATCTCAAAGATAAAAGAAAACAAATAATAATAATAATTCTGAAGAGGATCTTTCCTTCCTATGTTGAGCGTAATCTGCCCTCAGATCAGCTCGATACCATGTGAAAATTCTATTGCAGTTACTGATTATTAATCTCCTATCTAATACATAGATTATTTGACTCTGAAAAAATTAATTCTCAACAAATATCAAAAATAACACAACTGCAACTTCACCAATAAAAACTCACAAGAATAGAGAAGAAAACATTCACAATAATGAACACAATATTTTTGGACAAATTGTCCGTGGAAAAACCCCGAAGGGAAAACCACTACTGCAGATGAGGAATTATATTAAACTTCAGCAAAATTAAGGAATACAAAACTGCTTGCCTCTTACTGGCAGAGCTCTGGCAATATCCTTCTCCGGAAATTCTTCCCTCAATTTCTCCTGCTGAAATTCCACAGCTGCTATCCCCAATGCTATCACTGCGCCCTTGCTAACACTGCAAGACTATTTGCTCTCACTGCAAATTTACTTGCTATCACTGCAAGTCTTTCTCAACTCTATACTTGTGTGTGCTCCAAATGCCCATTGATCCCCTTTTATATTTTTCTCATTGGAAAACCAATGGCCATGATTTAATCTCAATCAATGGCTAAGATTAAATAGACTCTAAAAACCCTAACTAACTAGATTCTAGAAGTCTCTAGGGGAATCAATTTATTTAATTACATAATTATCTAGACAACTCAACCCTTTCTGGAAGTCTCTAGAAAATAATTAAATAATTAAATAAGCACTTATTGGGAATGGAGACACCTGTCCAAGCTACATAAATTAACAGTCAGGTTACGTGTAGATATTATAGTTTAAAATTAAAAAATTGGTCACGAGCCAACATCCCACAATTTAATGAAGAATATAAATCAATACAGAGGCTTCATAAGTATGGGAGGCTAAATGCAAGACAATGCGAATGGTCAATCATTTTGTCATTGTTCTACTCCAATCAAGATCTCACATACTTTGCCCAAGGATCACATCTATCCATGCTCTATTAGTGATAAATTTAATATTTGATAGAGGTTTTTTTTTTTTAAAGCATAGTTTGATCAATTATCAATAACACTAGAGATCTAGTAAAGGATGCTTTGGCTATAAATATGTATTTCTTGTTTTTCAGAGGGGAAATTAGTTTGGGGCTTTCTCTATTAATTATATTTGCATAATAATCATGAATTTGTATTTTTAGTTTAAGTCTTTATGTTTTATAAATTTGGAAATGAGATTAAACATAGAAATATCTTCATGTTTTGTATGTCTCTTCAATTGTTTGGATTTGATCAAGGAATAAAAATTTCATAGCATATTTTTGAGATTGCACTAGCTAAATTTTTTCAGTCATCAATTGATTCTCACAAGAAATTACGAAATTGTGTCAAAGTGTATTTGTACAAATCTTTTAAAGTATAACATATAGGCTTATCTTGTCCATTTGTGGATTCTTAAAGTATGTTATTTTGTGGATGTTTTAAAATAACATATTGGTATGGACTTGTCATTTGTTGAGCCAAAGTGTATTTGTACAAATCTTTTAAAGTATAACATATAGGCTTATCTTGTCCATTTGTGGATTCTTAAAGTATGTTATTTTGTGGATGTTTTAAAATAACATATTGGTATGGACTTGTCATTTGTTGAGCCATGCTTACAATTTTTATTTGTATGTCTAGTTTCATATGTTAATTTTGCAAGAATTTTAATGTTCAAAGCTATATTTGACATAATTGCCAATATGATCAAAGTACCAATCCTCAACTATTTGATCACTTTCCAAACAATCAAAAATCCTTGAAAAAATAATTTTCATTTATCTTTTTACATTCCTTCCTTATATTTTCCTCTATCATGGTTCAATGATTCTAGTGGTGTTGAATCTTTTATTGGGCCATAATAAATTACATGTTCAAATAATCATATTATGACGATTTCTAGATTGTACATGTGTATGTTGACTTAAAGGGGTCTATTTAGAGTGAGATAACTAATTTTAGTGATATCTCAAGGAAAATTACTTCAAGCTTTGTAATACCTTTGGTATTTGCACTTGGTAGTTTGTGACTATGGATTTATCCTTGATGATCATTATAATTTATTCTTTTTATTGTTGAATTTTTGTCAATTTGATTTTGTATTGGTATCTAAATTTTTATTGTATATTGTGTGATGCATGTGATACTCTCACATTTAAATATGACATTATTTATATTTTACTTTATCTCTATAGATATATACATATATACATATTCATAGAAGGATATTAATATCACAGTGTTGTCATTCTAAATGTTTCTTGGTTATTGTATTTCCATGTTTAATTATGTACTTTAATGTTGATTTATTCTAGATGTGATGATTATTTAAAGTATGTGACACTATATTCTATTGGGTGATTGTGCATTGCTTTGGCTACTATATATTGCACAAGTGGGTGAATGTTCAAAGCTAAATTACAAATCTGGGACAACACTTTTTCAACAATAAATATTAATTAAATACATATCTAGCATCATTTTGGGGCCAATTTACCAAAAAATAATGATTTTTTGTTTTTTGTTTATATTTCCCACTCATTTAAGTAATATTAAAAATAATCTAAACATACCCTTTCATAGAACTATAAGTGTAGGTTGCATAAACATATTTTTTATGGTTTAATGATATTTATATGGGTAAGTGCAAGAAGTTGGGTCCACTTTTAGTGGAAATGTGAGGCTTGAAAAAGTCATCACAAAAATAGGATGAGACTCTCAAACTTAAATTTATACTTATATGAGATGAGTAGCCATTTTAATTTTTTAAAATGAGTACCCATTTCTAATTACATCATATTCTCGCTACTTTTTAGAACATGTATGAATTTTGGAGGGGATACTGAATTTTGGACTGGATACACATTTCATAAAATTTAAAATTTGAAACCCATCACCTTCCATTTTTGTTAGACTTGGAAACCCAAACTTTAGCCTTGGGCATGCAAGTACAATGCCATGAAAATATCAAGAGAAAAACTAACTTTAGTAATATGGATGCCCATTTTTTTATTGTTTTTTATTTTATAAAATTAAAACCTATTATAGATGACAACCTCTAGTTTTCAAATATGTTTTATTTTTTATATTTATTACTTAATGTTTAAGGAAACTATTCCATAAAATTGAAGTGCTAAGTAATGCCCATTTTTTTTAATATTTTTTTGATAAAATTAAAACCTATTATAGATGACAACGTCTAGTTTTCAAATAAGTTTTTTTTTTTATATATTTGGACATTTTTTATGTTTATTAATTAATGTTTAATGAAAATATTCCATAAACTTGAAGTGCCAAGTATTAGTATTTTCTTAATAACTTCTAACTTTTAATGTTTTTTCCAAAGAAAAATATATTTCATCAATATAGACATTATTCTTTACACAATAAAAATTTCATTTTATGATTAGTTTAGCTCAAATTATGAATGTCATACATGAGGGGTTTTCAAAAGTAACAATAAACAATTAATTTTAAAAATATATATTTGAAAAAAATTATAAAAAGAAATATCCTCATAAAACTTCATTATAATATGCATCTTTTCGAAATGGGAAATATATATATTTTAAATCTAGGTCAAATTATGTTTACCATACACCTGCATGTTGTGGCCCTAAAAATATGACTTTTAAAAAGTGATTTTTGTACATCCTATAAAAAATAACTTGTATCATCTAAGTATTAGAATAATTTATATATTTGAGAACTAGACTCAAAATCCTACATTTCATATTATTGGATATTTTCAAGATTCTATGTGTAAGTGCTATAAATTTTTACTTTGGAAATATGACAAACTTTGATGTTTAGAAAAAACACTTCAACTTTTTGGCCAAAAAGTGGACCCATCTTTTTGGACTTACCCATAATTTTGTTTCTATTTTTACTAAAATTAGCCTAATAAAGAAAAAATATAAGGTCAATTATTTTGTCAAAAATAAAATATTAAAGTTTATTAAAAAACTAATAAACTAATAAACTAATTTTAAAATTGTTTTACTATTTATTCGCAACTAAATTATAGTGTTAATTCTACATAGACTACATTCAAATATTTTTTTATTTTTCTAAAAAATATACACATAAAAAATACTTAAATATATAAATTACAATAGCTTATATTATTTCAAAATTTAAAACATGTATGCCACCTTCTAGTGATTTAGGTTAAAAAATTAGATCAATGATGGTTGTTCACTTTATACAAGTGTGATATAACTTTGAACTTTCATCCAAATCTGCTTGATGTTTGACTTAAGTGTGTATGCATAAGGGTGATCCCACAATAGTGTGTACAACTTGTTAGACAATGTAGGACAGTGAAATCAATATTTTAAACTATTTTTTCACATTCTCACATTGATAGCAATTAAACTCTTAAAATTTTGAAGATGATGTGAACTAGTGATTTTTAAAATTTCATGTGTAGATTATAAATATCTCTTTAAATTTTAAGATTTTTTTTTAAATTTTTTACATAACTTTAATAATTTATTTTTTATAGTTAACATTTTTTTGAAAACTCACATTACATCCATAGCGCATAACTTATTTTGTAGAAAGGATAAAAGTATAATTTTTTAAACATAGATTCATATGACTAATATCTAATGCACAAATATTTTTTCATTATTAATTTTTAAACTAAGATTTACTATAACTTAGACATATGTTACTTCAATAAAGCATAACCTTGTTTATACATATCAAAATTAACTTGTTTTATTGAAATAAGGACATCAATACCTAGTGTATAGATATTTGTTCACTTTTTTAATCTATTTCATTCAAAGGTGTTATGGGAAATTCAAATTAAGGTATGTAATTTCAATCAATTTTTTAAAAAAATTACTTCAAAAAAGGTAATTTCCATAAATAAAAAAGGGACATTCATTTGAAGGTCCCTTTCTATTCCTTTTAGGTAATTTTTATAAAAGGAATAGAAAGAGACCTTCCAATAAATGTACATTTTCTTTCATTTATATAAATTACCTTCATTTGATTTTTTTTTATAATTTACACCTTCAAAAGAAGGTGTTTCTTGACTTGTGTTCAAATGAAGGTGTTTCATAGTTCTCACATCAATCTGAATAGAAAATGTAATGTACCAAGTTTGAGACCCATTATTGTGCATTTACCCAAGGTTAATTTTCTCTAGTGTGTATGTATAGTGTTATTTTTCCACATGAGTACGTAGGTCTCGATTATTTTCCAATGGTGTTTATATTAGAAATATCACATATGATCTAATATATTTTTTAACCCTTATTGTACTTGAGTCAAGTGTGAGATGTTTCTTGTGAGACCCTATGAAAATTTGGATCCAAATTGATGGTGATTCTAGAGTCCTCTTGTTTTATGTTAAACCATAAATGTGATATTGTGGTTTTGATTGCTTACTTCCTTATTGCATCTGATTAGATTTTAATGGATGAATTATTGCTTGTTAAATTTGATGTATTTTGGGAAATTGAGAAATGAGGAAAGAAAAGGGAGAATTATTACTTAATAGCATTAAAAAATAATATGAAAACCATTTTAATTAGTTAGAATATTCTATTACTTATAGGTTAGGTTAAATTATTCAATATTCTAAAATATAATGAAATGATTTAAGATTTTAATTTAGTAGTATTATTGTACAAGAGTGTTTTCCTAATTAATTAATTACTTAATTAGGTTTATTTTCATCGATAATTATTTAAGCAAGGCCACGTTCATTTTTATCACAAGATATATATCATGATATACTTTTAACTCTATCTAGGGTTGTTTTCTATTTTTTTTTCTTTTTTAAGGATCTATTATTGTATCAATTCATTATAGAATGCACATTCATAATGATTCATGATATTTGGACCAATTATCTTTAACCTCCATAGCAATCTCTTTTATCATTCTTCCTTTGTATGATAAGTGTTTGATTGCAAATGATCATTCAGAGTAGAAGGGTTGAGGAATCAACTTTAACATGGTATTAAAGCTCAAAATCTATAATTCCCTATCTATTTTTTATGATATTTGGCCTTGAGTGATCAAATGATACACCTTGAAATGAAAAATCTCATTATTGTGTCTAGAACACCCAAAAACCGTAGGAGCACATGTCCAAAATTCAAAATTAGGTTTATTAAAAAAATGGTGGCTACACATATTTCAAGGGAGAAAATTAAATATAGCCACATAGGATCAATGTCTCTAATATTTTGCAGTGACCATAAAAAAATTTTTGGTCATACATAAGCATGGTGAGATTTTTTTATGGCCTTTTTGAACTATAGTGTCAATCATTAATTTTTCATTGGTAACCTTTTTGTGACATTTTTTTTTTAAATATGAAATTTTCTTATGCTTGTAGTGACCTTCTAACTAGTAGTGACTTACTCTAATGGTTCCTCCCAATGCCACCACCATTGGTGGATTTCCTAGAGCACTAATGGAATTTTTTGTGCTCGACAATTTAAACTTCACACCCACAAGCTTTTTTTCAAAGCTTGAAACTAACTTAAGTGAACATGGGTAGTTTTCAAATAGATTTGATAGTTTTCCTTCCTATCTTGGCCATTTTTATCAATCAATGATAGTTTCAATATCACCATGACATTTTCCTAAGTAGTTCAATAGTTTACTAAGATTTTTTTTGGTTTTGCGATCACAACAATGTCTTTTCGGTCAACCTCGACACTTTTTTAGCTAGAGGAGAATATTATGGTAGAAAGGGAATATTTTGGCTATTTTTTGGAAATTTCAACATGAAATTATTATAACATTAGCTTGTATGGCCATACCCCTAGCTTGGGACTTAGGCCTATTTTTTCAAAGGAGGTATTTTCTCTTTCTCTCATAACTTAGACATACAATATCAAAGTTTTCCAAATGATATATCATCAAAAAGTTGGTTTTGAGGACTTTATAATTCTATAGCTTTTTTTGAGATATTACCTATACTACATTATATCACTTATCAAACTTAGATCTTCATTTGTGGCTCTTAAGCTCATAATTTTTTTTCTTGGATCTCTCTCTACCTTCTTTTTCTCTCTCTATCTAAATTGTTATATCTCCCTCTATATATCCCTTCCTCTCCCTCTCTCTTCCCTCTCCCTCTCTCTATCTCTTTCTATCTCTTTCTATCTCTCTCCCTCTCAATCCCTATCTCCCTATATACCATTATCTCATTGTCTCCCTCCCTATATTTATATATCACTCATGATCTAAGTTATTACTCCTCTCTCTCTCTATATATATATATCTACCTTTCTCTGTCTCTTTATTTTTGTCTCTCTATCCCTCTCTATCTATTACTGCCTCTATCTCAAGCCATATATATCTCCATATCTAACTCTATATATCTCTATCTCTTATCTCTTTGTCATTCCCTCTCTTTATCTCTCTATATTTTCCCTCTCTCTAGACCATGCAAAAAAAATATATGATCATTTTATATTGTATAATCTTTAAAAAATGTGTTATAAAGTGGTGGAATTGTTTTATTATATTTAAAAATCCATAATTACTACTTTTTTAAAGGATATCCCATACAAATATTTTTTACGTGTTAAATCTTTCATTGGGATACAAGTAGAATAATTTCATATAAAATTTGTTTCTTTTTATCAAGATTTTAAATACCTATATTCTTTTAGTTTCCTTGTCACATGAGTAATTTTATTTTCATAAGGATCTCTTAATGGAATAAAAATACAACACCATTTATGTGGATTAACTATAGTTTTTATAATTTAAGGTTCTTTATCTTTCTTTCTCAAGTTCTTTAAAACATGAATGCACATAATTAAATTTATATTTTATCACTATAGATTCACTTAAAATTATAATAAAAATTTTATTCTCTTAGTTGTCAATACTTATATTATTTGAAGGTAAAAAAATAATTGATAGTATAATCAATAATGAAAACCTTAGTTATCATATCTTCCAAATAATAGTATAATCTTATGTCATACTACCCATTTTTAATACTAATGGTATGATCTTAATTATCATGTCCTTCCACACCATTTTATCTCCTTCTCTCCCTCTCTCCCTCTCTCCCTCTCTCAAATTTATCTCCATCTCCCTCCCTTTCTCTATCACAACCCCTCCCCTTTGTACCTCTCTCTCTCTCTCTAGCCCCCCTTTATCTATCTCTATCTATTCTCGTCTCTCACTCTCTCCCTCTATATCTACCTCTCTAAATATGTATGAAATTTCATTGTAAATATACCTTTGGCACCCAAGTAGAATAAGTTCCTACATAAGTTGAAATATACTTCCCATTGTTATCTAGTATTCTTTCATTCATCTCATTTTAGATGACACAACTGATTTTTTTAAAAGATATCATAAAGGGGAAAAGGTATCAAATGTATTCACATTAAAACTATAGGTTTTATAATTGAACATAATTTAGGCTTGAACTATAAAGCTATTTAAAAGAGGAATGTGCATAAGTATCTTTATATTTTACCACTATATGATAACTTGGTCTTATAAATTTTTAATTATTATTAATTGGTATTCCTTATATTAATACATTCATGTAACATAGAAGGTATTTATTTACATTTCTCTATCCAAGTTGCACCAAGTAATACATTAAATATCTTCCAAGAAGGACTATTATGGTATAAATTTATACTATTTTTAGCCAAAATTTAAAGGAAAGAGAATACATCTCATAGTTTTATTCAATATTTTTGTTTGGTGGGGAAATGGATGAAGAGCCTCTTCACAAATGGATTGATTGGATTAAAGATGACATCAAGATCCACTTGGCTACAAACCTATTGGAAATCTAGAATGATGGATCAAATCTTTAATCCAATTATTGTGTGTGTGTGTTTGTGTGTGTGTGGGTGTTGGGGCATGCAATTGATATGAATTTGAATGATAAATTTATAAATGCAATGCTCTAACTATGAAAAAATTGTAAATAAAACAATCTATTATGATTTGTGAAAAATCGAATGCAGATAGACAAATTTTAGTTCCAAAAATGAGGAAACTAGACACAGATGTACCTATCATGTAAATTTAAGTTAAATATTGCTAGTTTAGGGTGCAAGGATGCCCTATATTATCCTCTTATTTTGTTAGATATTAAAATTCAACCTTTAAGATACCAGTCTATAGCTTCTATTCTCTGGGTGTTGTTGGAACTTTGTTTGTTGATGAGGAAATGTAGATTTTGTGACCTATCAAGTTGTAGGGTCAGAGTGCATGAATGAACAAGTATTATTCAATCTTCCTTCAACTCACTTCAAATATACAACCTACACACATGTGTAGATGAATGGTTGTGCCATATATATGGTATTTCCTTAATCAAACCTTATGCTACTTTTTCTATCTCCATAATGGAAAATTATGGATAAAAGAGAGTGTATCCTTGGATGGATATAGGATAATTGAAAAAGTAATGAATTCAAAACCTGATACAACTCACAACTTAGATATGATCTCCTTGAGGGATTGAAGTCACACTCATCACCTTCAAGGATTAATTGTTTCTTGATTTGATTTGATTTGATGACCTACAAGCATTAGTACTCATAAATAAAATGCATGAAAAACTTATGAAAAACTTACATAGCACATGACATGATGCTTGAATAATGAATTTTGCAGTAATATTGATAATTTTTCTCTTTACTACTCTTTAATGCTTTAGGACACTTTTTTTGCTCAATAATAATTGCTTCTTCTTTCTAGTTTGTTTAAATGGTGAAAATACTTTGCATTTATATGCAATTCTTCTCATTTTTTAAAAACCAAATGCCAATAGTTGACATTTGAAGTTGGAAATTAAATTTAATAAGTTATTGACACTGACATACTCAAATTTGGGGCCAACATAAGTGGTATAGAGAGCAAGGAGCCCTAGAAAAGATCCCTTCTTTTTCAGAATAAAAAGTGTTGTGGGAAAAATATTAAATGCATAGTTTGAATTCCCATGTTTGATTTTCCAATATTTTTTTATAAAAAATGGGAAATTATTGCATAATAGGTCTAAGCACATAGGGTGAGCAAAACCTGGTGTGAAATTTTCAAGGGTAAGAATTTTTGACACTACAATTTTATTCATTTTTAGAAAAAATTTAAACATGCATATTGTTTTTGAATATGATGATTAAATAAGAATATTTTGAGTGTAAGGGTGTTGTTGAGTGGGAAAAGTGATCCTAAATTCAATTAGGTTAACTAGGATTATCTCCTTTTTAATTTACTCAATGTCGAACATAAATTGACTAGGGTTTAATGATTATCTTACTACCATAATGTAGAGTTAATCCCCTAGTATTTATATTTGTATTTCGTTTTTGTTGTGAGGATGATAAATTTCATGTGTTTTTTTACAAGACTATTTGACATACACCCTACATCTAAAAATATAATTTATCACACAAACGAAAATGAAAAATTACAAAACAACTTCAAATCTGAAATTGAGACATAGAGAGGAACTTGTGATAAAAAATTGAGCTTAAATTGGATGGTCTAGGGCACAAGACCCCTAGACTAAACTCCTACTTTTTAAGATCTAAAAGTTTTGAGATCTAGATTAAGGTCTACTCTCTTTTTTCCTAGGTTATAGTATTTTGTTGAAATCTCCAGATCTGACTTGCACACATGAAAATATGTGAAAGGGTAGTGTTTTGTATGGTCTTTCCTAAGTCAAACCCTATGTTTGTATTTCTACCTCCAAGTACAATAATTGATGATGATCAAGAGGGCATACCTTAGGTCAGGAAGAGGCAAAAACAATGATTGGCTAAAATTGATAAATGACAAATGATAATGTTGCCCTGTGAAAACCCTTGAAGAAGAGATGCCACACACAATTTGATTGATGGATGCCTTAACTGGTTGATAGAGCTGCAAAAGGTTAGCTTACATACACCATAGATTATCAAAGCTAGAATGTAGAGGATAACTAAATACTTCTTCATAATTTCCTTTTAATTGATTCCTTCTCTAAAATTTGATTTATCCTATTCAAAATGAGAGGAAAACATGTCTATATATATTTTTTAATTAATATTTTTTGGTAGGGGCCAAACTGGGGTCATTTTCAAATCATGAAAGCCCTCCAATCAAAATTTCAAACATTCAAAATTTTTCCTTTTGGTCTAGGGTGCCCTACACCCTTAACTGATGCTTTTTGGCCCATATTTATAGGGATGACTAGGATTTAAATATATTTTATTAATATGGTGCTGAAATGATTAAATTATTATTATAATTAACATTATAATCAAAATAGGGTGTCAAAGTAATGCAAAATTTTCAAGGTTGTCAAAGTAGTGTGAAATTGTCAAGGGTGTAAAATCTAATGAACAAAATAATCCTTAGGTTTATATTGTGAAATTTTGTACTTTCCCACAAAGGAGGGTGTAAAATCTAATGAACCTTAATCATCACCAAAACATTTGTCTGAAGATAAATCACTATCATGAGCATCATTTGTATTGGGCTCTTTGGACTTTGATGGAGAGATTCTAAACTCTCCATTAAAATGAGGTATAAAATCTAATGACCCTCAATCACACCCAAGAGCTCATTCATAGTATCATTATAAATGGAAGGTAATGGCTCAAATTTTGAAGATGAAATCAAGTTATTAAGAGAGTTGGAAGTGTAAAATTCAGCTTCAATTTGTGAATTATCACTTTGTTCATCTACTTTTACCATATAAATCTTGTTATTATATTCATATTTTATCTCATGGTGGAGAGTAGAGGGGACTCCCTTCATGGCATGAATTTGTTGTATACCTAGGAGAAGATTATATGAAAGTGGTCCTAACATGATATTCATAGGGGTAGGAAAATCCATAGGACCTACCTTAATGGGTATGGTGATTGTCCCTAATGGTTTCCTACTAACATTATCAAATCCACAAATACAAATATCATTAGGTTTTATAAAATTCTTATCAACACCAAGTTTATCTAGAAGATCAATGCCACAAACACTAAGATCTAATCTATTATCAAAAAGAGTACATCTAACCCAAATTTTATTAATTCTAAGTTCCATTATCATTAGAGCCTCATGTTTATTTTGGATCTCAAGTAAGGCTAATTCATGTTGAGGGAAGGTAATATCCAACTTTGTCACTTGCATATAATAAAAAAAGGATGCTACCCATTTGATTTGATAGATGGTGAGAATTCAATCTTGTACAAAGCCTCTTGGAGCATCCCATTGTATGTAGGTGATGTTTGAGTCAAGTCTCAAAGAGAGATCTTGGTTAGGGTATTATGAAGTTGCTCAAGAAGATCATATTCTTTACCACTATGCTGAGGGAGGCTAGGTGGGGGTGCGAGATATGGTTGAGGTAATGGAATGGATGTTTTTATTTTGGTTGCTTATTATTTCTAGTGTTATATGTGTGAGAAACTACATAATAACTTTGTATCTTCAACACATCTTGTTGCACATGATTACTAGTGAGTTGTTTTGTAAATTTTAGGATATGCCAATGAGGTTTAGAAAGCCCTATAATGAGAGGTGGTTTAGGAGGTCCAGTAGTTAAAGGAGTTTTAGGAGGTCCAAAAATAAAATGTGAGTGCATAATTTCAGCTTTTTGGCAATCTTCTATCAATGGAGGACCTAATATCAATTTTGAACCTACATCCATGCAAGCCATCTTAATATCATTTGAAAATGTATTAATTATTTCATCCACTTGCAACACAATACCTTCCCAAGTAGGAGAGGTATCGGGAGAGATACAGACATGATTCTCATGGTTCTTAATGATTAGATCCTCTTGAACCAAGATACTCTCACTAGTAGGAGGGATATTGGGAGAAGAACAAACATGATTGTCAATGATTTGGCATCCTCTTGCACCAAAATACCCTCACAAGTAGGAGAGATAGTGGGAGAGGAACCAATGAAAATTAACAAAAGGGGAGAGAGAAACTCATTTTCACATGTTTGTAACAAAAATGCTTTGAATTACCTAACAAGATCTCACAATAGAATATGACTTATTACAACACATTTTTTTTACAATGAAAACATTATGCTATGTCACATAGATCAAACTAGTGATGTTTAGAAAAACCAAATGATTTGCAACACAAAATTTCAAAATAGGAACAAGATCTGAACAAAGAACACTGACAAAGATTTTCACTAATTTTTTTAGCCCAAATTGATTGAATAGGGGCACAAATGCCCTAGACTAGAAATGAACT
This sequence comes from Sequoia sempervirens, assembly GCA_007258455.2. Lineage (NCBI taxonomy): Eukaryota > Viridiplantae > Streptophyta > Pinopsida > Cupressales > Cupressaceae > Sequoia > Sequoia sempervirens. The sequence goes on along the minus strand of VDFB02281492.1, from coordinate 774,777,590 downwards.
TCTAAAAAACTTAAAATCTAGGAATAATCTAAGTTGTGTAAGGGTCTCGTGTTTTAGAGTTTCAACTCTAAAAGTGAACAAAGTTTTGTAAATGCACAAAAATGTAATTTTTCCATATGAACCACATACATGCATGCAATTTTTGATAGTTTTAGAGCAACTGAATATGTTCAAATGATAATTTTTAGAAATTGAATACTATGCTTGACTGATTTTTCCAAAAAAAATAAAAAAATATACTTTTGATCTTTTGAAATGAAAATAATATTAAAATATATGATTCTCACTAAATTTTGCTTGTAATTTTAACAAAATAAAAATTTGAATGAAAAAAACTCAAATCTAAGCCCTAAACAAGGAAAAAATAAATATGAAATTATGCAATTTAATTCAAAATATTTTGTATTTTTCTTTTTAATTTCAGGTGCACAAATAATGAATTTTTTTATTTTTTTTTGAAATAAATGCAAATGAACATTAGATCTTCAAAGAACCTAGGCTTTAAATTCAATTTTCAGATTTTATGCAATGAAAAATCAGAAAAATTAAGATTCTAGGATATGTTGGGTTCACCAAAATGTTAAGTGGGAAAAATGATCCTATATCCAATTAGGTGAACTAGGATTATCTCCTTTTCACTTGACTCAACATTGAACATAAATTGACTAGGGTTTGATGATTAGCTTATTGCCACAATGGAGAGCCAATATCCTAGTGTTTATGTCTGTCTTTAAGTTGTGTTGTAAGGATGATAAATTTGATCTATCATTTTATAGTCCTGTTTGACTTACACCCTAGATTTGAAAATGTAATTTATCGCATGGATGAAAATGAAAAGTTACAAAACAACTTCAGATCTAAAATTGAGACATAGAGAGGAACCTATGATGAAAATTTGAGCTTGAATTGGATGGTCTAAGGTGTAAGATGCCCTAGACTAAACTCCTACATTTTTAGATTTGAAAATTTTCAAATCTAGATTAAGGTTTGCACTCTATTTTCCTAGGCTGTCTTCTATTAAAACCTCCAAATCTTACTTGCACACATGAAAATAGGCGAAAGGATGGTGTTGTATAGGGGCTTTCCTAAGTCAAACCTCATGTTTGTATTTATACCTCCACGCGCAACAATTGATGATGATCAAGAGGGAATATCCTAGGTCAAGTAGAGGCCAAAATAACAATGATGGGATAAAATTGATAAATGGCAAATGATAATGTTACCTTGATGTGAAAATCCTTGAAGAAGAGATGCCACACACAAGTTGATTGATGAACTCCTTGATTTATTGATAGATCTGCAAAAGGTTAGCTCACATACACCATAGATTACATTGAAGCTAGTATGTAGAGGACAATTCAATGCTTCTCCATAATTTCCTTCTAATTGATCTCCTTCTCTATAATTTGATTTCTCTTGCTATAAATGAGAAGAAAACATGTTTATATTGTAGGATATGGTAGCTCCTTCCTAGGATCCCCAACTTGAAAAAACAAATAACCCTCACAAATACATGCAAGAAGTAGAAAGGGATTCTTCCAAAATATCAAGAGATGATATTCAAAAAATAAGATGAGATGCTAAAATACATAGTGTATAGGACTTGCAAAGGTGTGAGAAATGAGACAAGTGAAAAAATACCCGATACGGGAAAACTACATATAATTATCCCTAAGTTAAAAACTTAACACTAACATCCCCCCTTAAGTGGAAACTTAGGGAGATAAATTATGAAAAATGAAATGCAAGATGGTTCCTAACTATGAGGTCATGTTAGGTACCCATGCACATATATTATGCAATGCAATCTCTCACAATCAGAGAAAAGGAGAAAAACCCTCTGGGAGAAAACTCCTTTCCAAAAGAGAGAAAATAAAGAGTTGAAAAACTGAAAGGATGAGGACTTCACAAGACCACCCAAGGACAACTCCCATCACTGATCTCAATAAAATACAAAAGGAGATAGACCATGTAGCCCCCCAATAAAAAAGAGTAGAAATGTTGTAGACCCCCCTACAATGAAGAAACTTCTGTGTTGATCCTACTAGTCTGAACAATATCCCATTTTGCAAATAACATGCTTTCCTTTAGGGAGAAACAACCACTGATACAAGAGAAACTCAAACTATGAAACAAGAGAAGGGAGAGGAATAATCAACATGAAAGATTCCTTTGAAAACTGTCCTGGTGCCTCCACGCAACCAAATGTCACATCATGTTTAGGTGCAACCTCAACTAAAGAAGGTGGATCAACAAGACCATGTTGAAACTTTGAAGCAGCAATCTCCAAAGACATAGATGGAGTGGCAATAGTGCAAATACTATCATAAAAAAGAAGGGATATACCCTCAAATGCATCATCCAAATCAGAAATGTGAGATTCACAAAATAACTCTGCAAGACCTGTCAAGTGTGGGATTTAGATATATTTTATTAATTTGGTCCCAAAAGGAGTAAATTATTATTATAATTAATGTTATAAGCAATATATGGTGTCAAGGTGATGTGAAATTGTCAAGGGTGACAATTTTCGATGCTACAAGTGCCAAGATTGATATTTTTTATTATATACCACATGGGAACAAATTGAGGGTGGAAACACATTGGGGTAGGTGAATCCCATTAAAGAATAGCTTTAATTTTTTTTCATCTACTAAATTGATTTCTATTTTTTTTCTATTGTTAATGTTTAGAAATGAATTTTTATATACAAGGAGATAATTCTTGGGCTTCAAGAGGATTGGTGGCATGGTCAATCTCTAAAGTAGTTTCTTCATATGAGTGGTAACAAAATTGAGCCAGCTAACACCCATAAATTTAGAGGAAGTGAGAAGTGCATTCTCAATCATTATTCCACTTCTTAATCAATGTACTTGTTGACAAGTATGTGGATCTAAATTCTATACATGATGTGGTCTAGCATGGTCTAATGATTCATCAATGACATGTTCATAAAAATAGCATTGGTTTTAGAAAATTATCATTTAATGAGAAAATAAATGGTGAAGTTGTTTGAAAGGACAAAAAAGACTAAACTAGAATCCAAAAAAAATAGCAATGGATTGTAAGAAATGTTAAGAAATACTCATGACTATATCAAGGTTTTTGAACACTCTCTTACATGTGGAATAAATATTTTTGCAAGTATACTATTTGGGCTAGTTATGGTTGAAGAAAATATTGGAATCAAAATTCATAATTTATTGTATGTGTAGTATCATCACTTTTTGGACCCATCACTTCCTAGAGCCTTATCATTAACCGTCTCTTTTGACAATATCCAATACATCGGTAAAGTACCAAATTTATTATGTCCCACTTCAGACATGTTATAATCATTTCATATAAGGAAGTACCAATAAGAATTCAATTAGCAATCATTCCCCTAATTTTAAATTTTATTAAAGATGAAAAAAATTACATTTGTGGTTGTTCATCCTTATCACATTTCCCTATGGTGGTGTAATATGTTCCATGAGGCACATATAATTTTGCATTGTCTATATAAATAAGAATTTTGATATCATTTGAAGTAGCTTTTTTACTCAAGTGAGACAAATGATAGCTTCGATAGATAATTGAAGATAAAAATAATGTAAAGTTTCATAAAATTTATTTTGATATCAAATGGCTAAGGTATATCATGTGTCAAAGCTTTTAGATCTATGTTATTTTGTTTCTTGAATCAATATAAATAAATTATTCCTTTATGTTAAAAAAAAAAATTGTTCCATTTTTTATTTTGTTTGAGTTCCATCATTTGCTTCATGGTTAGACAATCTTTAATTATACTCTCCAAACTCAACTACATTAAAATGTATTTATACATGTACATAGTAAGAAATGGCATAATGTGGCAAAAAGTTGGGTTCATTCCCTAGCCTTCTATCCATCCATACACACACATCTATACATTCACTTTATCCTAAAAATTATCACATGCACCTATGCATTTATCTCCTCTCTCACTTTTATGTTTCACGCAATCCTAAACACCTACCCTTATCTCACCACTACGACTATCCTTATCTATATGCCTATTACTATTACATATGCACATAATTTTTATTATATGAAAATTCAAATTTGAACCTCTCCCTCCAAGGACAATATTGTGAAACATATTTCTACCCTTGCATTTAAAGACATTCAATGCATTAATTTTACATATCAAATATTCATAAGCCCTCTTTCATTCTAAGGAGGAAAATAAATTTCCTTTGTTACACTAAAAATTTTCTATCTTTGCATTAACATTTTAGAAATATTTGCATGACTGAAAATTTATTTTTTGATCATTTGTATACATTTTAATAAGAAATAATCTATGAAAACAGATCTTCGACAAACCCAAATATTTATAACTACCATTAATCTTAAAATAACAAAAAAAAAAATGTATCAAATTTGATATCATTCTTTAATCATTCTTCAATTATAAAATTGTTTCAATTTACATTCTCACATTTAATTATTACAAATATCATTCATACCCAACTTTCAATAAATTAATCTATATTCATCTATACTGAATCGAATGCATATTAATCAATCAGCCTAGACTAACGGCAGCGAAACTTAGTTTTCGCTTACAATATCATAGAAACCTTGACAGATGGTGTATAATTTTTTAATTTTTTTGTCTCAAACATAGGACCCACAGTGCATGCTAAAACAACGGTATCTTTGAGAAAAATACAGTGTATGATAAATAATAGTTTGGCGCTGCACTTTTTTCCTATAGTGAAGCATTTGATTTGGCCGAAGGCCAGTAAGTCTATAAATATTGGTACCCATAGACAATAATACACCTAAATTCGCGTTTACGAGTTTTAATATCTTTATATATGCAGCAGTCCTCTTCTATACAATATTCTGTAGTACTAGCAATACATTGTCTGTTTCAGCCAAAAATCTAGAATGATAGAATCCCATTTTTAATAGAAACGTAATGAATACAATATAATTCCATCACTAAGATTCTGCCACGATCTATTCCACTTATAACCTTCAAGATTTCGTTGATCGTGAACATGCACTCAGTTTAAGCTTATATTCATCTAGAAGACCAGAAGAAGCAAAAGATTTAAGTAGACTTGATTGCTTTATCAAAAGTAGACTAATGGGCTGTGATAATTCATTTCTCAAATGCAAAGGGACCCCGGTTCTAGAAAAAGATAAGCAAAAAAGCCCAAAATTTAGGGCGTCAGTAATCTACCACGCTGGCTATGGCCCAAATCCAGCAATGAGATGCCTTTATTTGTAGTGGGTTACACCTCCCACTTCCTGTGTAACCATCATCAGTATGAACAAATTTCATTCTCTTACTTCAAACCTATTCAATTAAAAAATGAAGAGAATTACTACACGAGGGACAGTTTCTGTTTTATATTCCCTGTTACTTTCAGACGCGCATTGAGTGTATTATGCCAATCTTTATCAAGACCAGATACATTCCCATACTTCGCTTTATTTCACTTCAGTCAAAGACGCTACCTATGCTTGGTCTTTTCATGAAGGCAAAGCCTGTGGCTCACAATTAAACCTTTGCTTCTTCTACTTGTGTGAAAAGAGTGCCACAGTCAAGACTGCAAATTGATAATTCTAGTTTTGCCTTCATCTTTTGAAATGTAACCCAATTTTCCAATAGCATTACTGAAAGAGAATCTCCTAAATATTAAGAAATGTAATGTGTTTATATCGGTTTTATTCTACCCCTAGTTACTCTGGTCCAAGTTATAGGGTCATAGTTCAAAGATTCCACCCTCTTTAATCAATAGACAGAGACATTCAGTCTGTATCATACATATTTAGCTGTTATGCAATGTTTGTGTAATTTTTAATTATTAATAGTATTTTGAGAAGCATTAATGTTCTTTATGGTTAATTTTATGAATAATGTTATGTTAATAGTAGTATTATCATCTGGGTGATTATTATTTTATAGTATTTAATATTATATTATGTTTTATTTGTACTTATTGTAATATATATTATAATTTTATAAAAAAATTCAAGAGTTACATTCTTATTCTTATTGTCCTTTTTCTAAAATATAATAGTGGTCCTCACTCTACTAGATCTAGTATCAAGATTAATATTATTGTCCATTTTATTATTAATCATCTAATTGCTTTCTTCTTGTTTCATTTTCTCTTCTCTTTCTTATTTCTTACTCCTCACATTTAATTTCTATTATATATTTAGTTGGAAATGATCTACAATCAATTATATTCTTTCCCTGATCTAATGATGGATAATGAAATGTGATCTAAAATATTGATAAAAAATATTCACTCAATTTTTATTAGAAATATTCTCAATCAGTTGTATAAAAGATCCAAATATCATCTTTTATAAATATATATAATATAAAGCTGTAAAACTATCCCTCCAAGAAAATTCTAATCAGTCAAATCTTTTAAATAACATTCCAGATATCTCAGTTTCAAATCTTGTTTAATCTACAATGAGTGGATGACATGTGCAAGTTATGTCTAACTATAGTGTACTACGAGTAGCTTCACCAGGTCACTAGGCTATAGAATCCCTGATGAAAATAAAAAAAGTTGTTAAGGTTCGTACAGTAATGTAAATCATGTCATCTAAAGGATTCACTATTATCTGCATATGATCGTATATTATGGCATTCGAGAGCGGCTGCTGCTCCTATTCTTTTGTTTGGCATGGTTTCAAACATTCACGCGTTAAATTGTCAAACCACAAATAATGATTTTATCGAGCAGATTAGTAAAATTCATTTTATAATATTATATGAAAAAATCTAATATTGAAAAATTTAAACACAGTGTAAAACAATCAAATCATATAAGCATCATGGTAAGAGTAGTTCATACATGTAAATAGTTGATGTATAGACTTAACACATCGATTTTTATAAAAATTGTATATATATTATTACTTACAAATTGTACAGAACAGGTGTATATGAGTCATCAGACAAAGTGTTTAAATGAGAGTGGGTACATTAACTTCAAAACACCAACTCTTTTACATAATAAATACACCTAAACAGTAAACTTTCAAACATATTTTCTTAAACCATACAAATGTATAATAAATAAAAAATAAAAATAACTGGAGTAGACCATTGATGCCAAAGCTAATTGAGTAAATCTCTGAGTTTCTTTAAACAGCCAAAACCCCAGCCAATTTGTTCCAGAGAATGCAATTCAAGCTGCTGAATATAAATAGCATTGCCAATTATAATAGATTTCTACTAGATAACTAATTTCAACAACAGTTCCACAGTCATTATCAAGTAAGTTTGCGATATTTTAGCGAAAATAAATTTGAAGGCAAGTTACCCCATTAGGGGAGAGGACCCATTAGTCATGCACCCTAACTTTGCGCTTCTAATTATCCTAAGTGGAAATTTCAAATCAGTCCCAAGTTTTTACATTAGCTTATTTGGAAAATCCCTTACTTATAACTAAGGTTTCAAGGCCACATCATCAATTATGATGCCACATCAGCATGTTTTTTGTCAAGGTGTCCAAAAAGGCCCCAAAAAATAGTGAGACCAATACTCGTGCATTACATCATGGGTAGTTGAGCGCTGATGTGGTATCACATGATTGGTTGTTTTTTAGATCAAAGGAATACATTTTGTTTAATTATTTGTAGTCAAATCACAACTATTGGACATTATATAAACAACTACTAGATATTATAATCACAAATTGACTGCATGACTATTGGACCCTGCATGACTACTGGCCCCTCTCCCCTAACTGCTGATTTTTGAAAAGAATAATATTGGCCTTGTTCCCTGAGATTTGTTCTTATATCAAAATTTGTAGGTGTCAATGGACTTTCAAATTAGCATCTTCATTTAGACTCAAACTATTGGTTACACTTTGATAGTAACTACCAGATGTGCAAACAACAACTCTTGACATATCTTGGGAGAATTGAACTTGGGTTGAGCCTTTGATATCACATATAGATTTTCTCTTACACCAAAAACTGCAAGTATCAATGAACTTCCAAATCAATATGTTTACTTAGACCCAAAATAGTAGTTAATCCATAAGATAAACTCCCAAAAATACAAGAGTTGATCTAACAACTTTCAATCCCATACTGTGATGTAATTATATATAAGCAATTATTTTCTATATTTTTTTTAACAAAAATTATAAGAAGTTTAGATTGCAAATATAATTTTTTATTGTTATTTTGATTTTACGCTAATTTTACTAATTTATAACTTTTTTTTGGTTTAGATAAAGGTGGCAAAGCCACAAAAACTATTATATTAAAATAGAAAAGTATTACATATCAAAGAGAGTTGCCAAAGAGAAAACTTGCAACTTGTGAGATTACAAAAATGGGCCACTTAGGCCACTTAGACTAGAATGATAAAGTCCCAAAGATGTAAGAATAGGAGGCCATTACAAAACCCTGGAGAGGGATACAAAGATATAATGAAAATAAAAAGATGAGACGAAGAAACTGACTTAAAGACCAGGGAATTTTATGAAGAGAGAGGCAGTTGTTGATTCAAATTCGAAGTGGAAGATGAAGTGTCCTCAAGAAATAAAGCCTCCAACCCGAAGAATAGAAAACCCCACAAACAATGCCAAGGAAACGAACTTTCTCCCAACAAGATATAGCAAAATTAGTGAGAGAAATTTTTCAAAAATTGAACTTGAAATATCCTCAAGATGTGCTTCCCTCCGAAGAAGCAATATTAGATGGTGGAGGAAAATGTGGTTCTTCGTGAGGCTCGATGATTGCATGTTGAATAAGAAGGAAAATTTCCTTGTACATCATATAGATAGGATCACTAATAGAGTTACCATACTGTTGAGAAAACATTTTAAGATGAATTTTGAATTCACTATTGTTTTCATTAAGGAAAGCATAATCCATAGCAGAGAGAAGCTTAGAGAGATGATAATCAGTAAGGAGATTTTGTCTACTAATAATACCACCAACAAAACAAGAGCCTTGTAAAATTTCATACCTTTCGAGTGTTGGCTGTAATGTAGAAAGTGGGCAGACATGTGGAAGAAGATAAGTCCCTGCCAAAAGCTTGACCATATCCATGTCACTTAGAATATCCATCAAATCTAAGTACTCTCTTCATTATCATGGTGATTCTACAAGGGAATAAAACTTAGCATATATTTGAGGATTTATGAATTTATATTAGGAAAGAGATCTGTTGGTAGAAAAAGATCCACTAAAGGATATGACAACGAGGAAAATATTGAAGGTAAACAATTTAATGGAAGATAAAGAAATCCAAACCACAATACCTTCACCTAGAATATTTTCTTCACTCCATGAGATAAGTGAAAATGGTGTGCACCCTTATTCCATTTGATTTTCTCTTTGATATTGATATAAGGATTTCCCACTACTCTAGCATAAACCTTGATATGAATTCAAAATGAGAGCTCAAAATGACAACATGTGGGTATGATAGCTTCAAATTTTATTCATTAGGACTTGATGAAGGATGAGAGCCTCTAGATATAGACTCATGAAGAGGAAAAATCAATTTCTATGAATGCTGATGAATGGATAAGATTGATAGAGAATTAGGGTTTGGATCAAATATGTAGTCATGTGACAAACTATGGCACATGAGGGATTGGATCTAGGTTTAGGATTGGGATAAGGACAAAAATCCTTAGTGGGAATGGCTTGAATTAAGAAGTTTAGATGAGATGAGTGGATAAGATGAAAAGTTAGTTTGAATTTTGAATAGGTGTCTAGGTTCTGTGAATAAGAATAAATCAAGGAACAATCAAAGGACTCAAATACAAATAGGAAATCAAATCAATAACCTAATCCAATGATTGAATAGACTTATTACCAATGAAGCATGTGCACAATTCAAATGAAATTATAATCAAAGAAAACATAAATCAAACTAATCTAATTTACTTTACCTCACCAAAAATTACCTAGACTTACTCCATTGTCAAAGTATAAGAATCATGTTTTTCATATGATATGTGGATTACTCATAAACTTAGCATATCCTTGTTGTACAAAAGTGAGATGAAAATAAGTATAGTTTGGTTGTTGGTTTGACGAGGTATTGAATGATCAAATGATGTTTAATTTATAGGTTTTGAATGTCCATGATATCAATGGTGTGAGATGTAAGATGGGATTGACAAATGAGGATTGATGAGAGATTAGGATGATCATGCATGAGGTTTTATGGAGCTTGATGAAGTGAAGTGAAGTGAAGTTCACTTACTAAATCTAGTAGTGTCACTAAATTTAGGGGAGTTCACTACTTTTATGAATGATCACTAAATTTAACTTGATTTTTAAATTTAGTGTTTAGAAGAATAAAGATAAGATTAGATATAATTAGTAAAATAAATATTCTTTTAGAGGAATGTGCAAACTAAATAAATTAAATAATTTATTTAATTATGGAGGAATAATTAGCTAATTAAATAATTATAAATTATTTAATTATGTGGATGAGGATAATGCATGATATTTAATTAAATAATTAAAAAATATTTAATTATGTGGATAAGAGGATAATGTAAGATTTAATTTGATAAGATTAATGAAATTAAAGTGGATGAGGGAAAATTATTTAATTGAAGGTGATGGAAGGAATAATGATTAAATAATTAAAATTATTTATTTAATGTGAGAAATGGATTAGTTAAATCAAATAATTAGAAATAATTTAATTAATAGTGATGAAAAGGATGATGAGTGATGACGGGAAATTATAAATTAGAAGAATGTGTTAGACATTTTTAGGTGTCTACATTTTACCCCTCTTTGAGACAATGTACCCTTTTGTATTGTTCCAACTTGACATGTTGTTGATATGGAAAAATTTGGTGATAAGATGCCCCATTATGCCCTAGCAGATGAAGGAATGATGGTTGAATGGTAGGTTTCCCCCTTATAATTTTATATGAAAAAATATAATATTGAAACACTTAAATATAGTGTAAAACAATCAAATCATATAACCATCATGGTAAGAGTAGTTCATACATGTAAATAGTTGATGTATTGACTTTAGCACATTGATTTTTATAAAAAAATGTATATATATTCTTACTTACAAATTGTACAGAACAAGTGTATATGAGTCATCGAACAAAGTGTTTAAATGAGAGTGGGTACATTAACTTCAAAACACCAACTCTTTTACATAATAAATATAGCTAAACAATAAACTTTCAAACATATTTTCTTAAACCATACAAATGTATAATAAATAAAAATAAAAATAACAAGAATAGACATCATTATCATAGATGCCAAAGCTAATTGAGTAAATATTTGAGTTTCTTTAAATAGCCAAAACCCCAACCAATGTTCTAAAGAATGCAATTCAAGCTGCTGAATATAAATAGCTTTACCAATTATAATAGAATTCTACTAGATAACCAATTTCAACAACAGTTCCACAGTCATTATCGAGTAAGTTTGTGATATTTTTAGCGAAAATAAATTCGAAGGAAAGCTACCCCATTAACTGTTGATTTTTGAAAAGAATAATATTGGCCTTGTTCCATTGAGATTTGTTCTTATATCAAAATTTGTAGGTATCAATAGACTTTCAAATCGACATATTCATTTAGACTCAAAGTACTGGTTACACTGTGATAGTAACTACCAGATGTGCAAACAACTCTTGGCATATCTTGGGAGAATTGAACTTGGGTTGAGCCTCTGATATCACATATAGATTCTCTCTTACACCAAAAATTGCAAGTATCAATGAACTTCCAAATCAATATCTTTACTTAGACCCAAAATAGTAGTTAATCCATAAGATGAACTCCCAAAAATACAAGAGTTAATCTAACAACTTTCAATCCCATACTGTGATGCAATTATATATAAGCAATTATTTTCTATATTGTTTTATAACAAAAATTATAAGAAATTTAGATTGCAAATATAATTTTTTATTGTTATTTTGATTTTACACTAATGTTACTAATTTATAACTTTTAATCAGGTAAAATAAATTTAATATTCGAAATAAGCCACACCCATGTAACAACGATAGATTAACCAAAGAGGAGCTAGTAGCTCAATTGGTAGAGAACTCCAACAAGAAATGGATGGTTCTAGGTTCAACTCATAGCTAGCCCATATGAGTTGTAGCTCAACATGTGGTATTAGAGTCAAATTAAGAGCCTTGAGCACTTATAATTTGGCTTGAGGGGGTGTTGGCAATAATCCACACACAAAGCAATGATGGATTAGTCAAAAAAGAGCCAATAGTTTAGTTGGTAGAGCACTCTAGTAGCAAATGGATGATCCTATGTTTGAGTCCTAGCTAGTCTATATGAGGTGTAGCTCACCAATTTAACAAATCTAGTATTGCGACATTTAAATTTTAATAGGTATCATATTATCCCATGTATATAAGACCTTGTCATTCCCCAACTATGACACCTATATTGTTTTGTTTCTATACAAATCTAAAATGCGACCAATTTGAATATTTTGATTTAGACCTATGGTTTAGTACTGATTTCATGACACTATCCTGACACTATCCTAATGTGGTTTAGTTTTTAATTGTAATAATATTTTAGATTTGATGATTCATGGCATCTCTCTTTATTATGCTGGTACATTAAGCAAATTTTCATATCCTAGGTAATGTAGAGGTTTTTTCTCTACAAGTGTTAAATTGTTTCTCCTTGTTTCTCTTTATTTCTTTTCAATCATCTACTTCACGTTACTAGGGGACTTCTTTCCCTTTCTCCTTTTCATCTCTTCCATTCGGCTTGGACACACGTTGTTTGGGTGCAACTTTTTGAAAATTTTGGGGCGCTCTCTGCATAAAGGCACACAATGGCACCACATGGTGGTCGCACAACTTTTTGCTCATCATTTACCTTTCAGGCATTGAAAGCGATGGGAGGTTGCATAGCAAGGTTTTTAGCAGCAACTCAAGACAAGGTTTGGGAAATACTTGCTTGACTCCCAAGTTTCTTTTTGGTTTTTTGTTGGGAGGCATTTAAGGTATCAGAGGGAATATCTCAGGTGCGCTATCAGTAGGAGAACATTTAAGACTCATCTGACATTCCCTGAGGAATCATGAACGCCATCTCCTTAATCATTGACACTTACAAGAAATCGGATTTGTCTGTCATACAAGATTTTCTGACGCCACAATGCACTTCCCAAGGAGGTTCTTTTTAGTGCTCAATGGACTCCGACTTAGTGATTTCCATATATTTTAATGAAGAGAACTAGCTCAAATGGTTTGAGTTACATTTCAATTGGTAACCAGGAGGGTTAGACTTTATTATTCAGTGGATTCGTCTAACAGAAATTTGATTTTGGAATGGGTTTTTATAACGGTGGATTTAATGCTACCATTTATTTCTTTCGTATATGTTTTGTGGCGATTGAGAGTGCTCTTTGCTTGTTTGCTTCCCTTGTTCTATGAAAGGGAATTTCGAGCCTCTAAAAAATACAATAGAAAAAGTAGTAGGAAAAGAAGTAATAGTTAGGAAGTGTAAGAAATCAATTACAGAGTTACTTTGTCTTAATACTGTAATACTTTTTGATCAGTTTTATGGATTATGTCTCAATTCCAAACATAGTATTTTGTTTTGTTCTCTGATTAAGTAAATATAAAGAAGAAGCATATTGGATTGTGCCTATTTGGCCTTTATTAAGTGTTTTATTCTCTGTTTACATGTAAACTTATGCTATGTGTCATTTTTATTGTTGAGCATATCTTTAGTGATTGATCATTGTCTATTTCTCACTTTTATGTTGTTTCAACTCGAACTTACAGTAATGTAGATCATGTTTTCATATCTCTTCCATTTTCTATAAAATTTGTGTTAGATTTCATATTATGCCTATAAGAAAATCATTCTTTTAATGGTTTGAAACAAAAATTAGTGGTTCTTTGATTTATCAACTTTCTGTCGAACCTTAGTGGGTGCTTCCTATTAGAGGATCTTAATGTTTACTCTATACTTGCATAGGCCTTAGTAGTTCATTCTCCTCTCAATAATGAAGAGTTTATGGAACTATGTGTTCGTTTTATAAAAGTTGGTATCCTAGTAGGGTATTTGAAGTGTTGTGAAACATTTCAGCACATCACCATAGTTTTATTTCTTACATTTCTTCCTCCCTTTTTGCCAAATCAAGAATGAAGAGTCGGCTTCTAAAAACTCAGAGATCATTTAGTGGAGTGCAATCGGTCCTCCATCTATTAAATTTCCCATAAGATTAAATTTGGAGAGGTGCAAGCTTTGATGATCAATAGTTTTTTTTTTGGCACACTCAGTAGGACATGGAGATCTTACAAAGTGTCTAATGCTCAACCTTAAGGAGGCGCATGAATCAAATTGATAAAGGCCAGTATAGACTGAACCCACATATTAATGCCTAGGTTCTAAACAAGGGAATATTCTAAAGGTAATTTCTAATACTTTGAACTACCATATTTCAATCCTCAAAGGAGAAACACTACAAGTTCTATATCACCTATTAGGAGAAATAGGGTTAGAAGTACAAGCCCCACATCTAGAGGTCTAAGTCAATAGATATTTTTAGATTAGAATACCCATCTTTAACATTCAGAAAAGTTTATTCCCCATGTCCGTTCAACCCCAAAGGAATTTTGTAACATGGAATACTAGTAATCCGCTTGTTCCTCCCACCCCTCTAGATGTATGAGCTGCTATCCTTGCTAATACTCTAAAGGAAGTTCCAAAGTTCACTAGAGAAGAATTAAAGGAACCTTTAGAACATCTTCAAGATGGTGCTAACATTTTCATGGTCCACAACATTACAAAAAAAATTGTAGCCCTCAGACTATTGGTTGCATGCTTTAAATTCAAGGCTCAGGATCAGTATAGGTCTTTGACTTCCAATACCATCCATACTTTGGACCAACTTGGGGAAAAACTCATCGAGCGCTTTGCAAAAAAGGGAGATTAGTCATCCCTACTACAATAGTTAATAATGATGAAGAGAGCACCTCAAGAGGCTATGATAGATTTCAACACCAAGTTCCACAAAACCTGACAAAGGATTCTTGTAATGGAAAGACCCTTTCTGAACATGGAATTCATGTTTTACTTAAAATCCTTTAATTCAGACATTGTGATCATAGAACAGTCACTCAGAGGTGACACATGGCCTAATGCATATGATTTAGCTACATGAGAGTAGAAAATAGTCCAATCGATGCTAGGAAACTCCCACCTCAATGATTGATGCCAATGTTTGCAAAAATATCTAGCTACACACAAGTGACCCCTAGTACATCTGTTATTCCTTTGTAATCGATGTATGTGTATCTTAATACACAAGTGAGCACATTGAGTTCTTCTTCATTAGTTGTAGAGATGAATGACATTAAAAAATTGTTGATGACTTTTTCAAATGAAAATTTCAACATAAAGAACCAACAAATGGCACCTCCAAAGCCCCCTCCTTATAATTACCAACAAGGAAGACCTCGCTTCTAGCACAATTCTTACCAGGGAGCTCCAAGAGTGAATAATCAATTATAGTCATTGGGCCAGATAGTCCCAATACCAAATCCACTATAGATTGCAACACTTAACACAAATAAGAACCTGGTCCCCAACCAAAAGAACATTGCAGAAGATGCAAACACTTGGTGTTTCCCATGCAACAATGCTCACATGCCTTGAAACTATCTAAGATGAAATATCTAATAGAAGGAAATGGAGAAGAGAAGTACAAAAGGTGGAAAAGTAGAGAAATCAAGGTATCCAATCAGACACTGGAAGTTATCAGTCCTTAAGAATAGAAAGTTCTAGAATTGGCACTGAAATGGAGGCAATGTCTTTGGAAAAAAACACAAAAATATCCCCTGACCAAGCACTCTTTTCTTAGGTGGAGGGAGAGGATTCACTATTTGCAAATGAATTTCTAACATCGAGAGCCCCATGGGTTTAGTTAGATTTCAACACCTATTCAAAATGGAGACTCATTAGAGATTGTGTGTCATAGTCACAACCTCAAGTGTAACAACTACAACCACAAAAAAGGTCATCGATAAAGTAGTTAATCTGCTAATGATAAATCAACCTATTTCAAAACCAAGGGAGGTACCTTTTTTTAGGCCAAAGGTGCCCCCCTTTGGATTGCTCAACATAGTGTAACAACTAAAGAAGGCTCCTTATAGGATATTTTAGCCATTCTAGAATAAAAGATCTTATAACAGGATGCTTTAAGTAGAGAAGAGCAAGCTTTGCCATCAGGATCAATCTCGGTGCACAACCAAGAAAGGGACAAAGTGCCCAATCAAGAACCTTGGTATTTAAAGGCTACAATATTCATAAATACCAAAGAGAAGCCAAATTGAAAAGACATATGCAAACCAAAACCCACCCCATTTTTCTTGACCATCATTGTAGGGGACAAATTATTGCATAATAACATGATATATTTAGGTGCTAGTACCACAGTAATGACTAAATTGGTGGCTAATGCTCTAAAATTGAAATATGAGCCCCTAGATAGGGGAATTATGTAGTTAGATGGGAAAATGGTCCCTAACATAGGCCTAATCAAAAGTCTCCCCTTGAACCTATATTCATGTCTAAGTTAGATGGTCACCCAAGAGCTGGTCGTAACTGAAATTCCTCCCATTTTTGGGATGTACTTATCAAGGGATTTCATAGCCAATATTATGGGATACCTAGCTCTTGACTGGTCTCACTTAATATTGAGAACCAAGCTTGGCACAAAGATGAAAGTATTATCCAAACCTATGCGTCATGAACATATTAAAAAAGATGTGGTAATGAGCTTTGAGGCCACACATGCATCTATCTTGAAAAATGAAATGTACTATGTCGAGATGCTAGGAGACAAGGAAGCCACAGGTGATTGCAGTCCAAAATAAGAAGTCTTGTTGAACCAATTTGTAGAGATCGACCCTTTTGACAACTTTTATGCTACCAGTCTAGGAATGTATGTAATTTTCAACAAAGACTAGGTCATTCCAAAAGTAGCCAAAGATAAAAGAGGTTGAGGAGAGGATTCACAAGCAAAGGGTTTATGGACATTGCACTTTGATGATGCAAGATGTAGAGATAGGTTAGGAGTAGGGATCTGACTATTATCCTCTATCAAAATGGAAACTCTAAGATCTTTTTGTTTTCAATTCCCATGCACAAATAATGAGGTGGAGTACGAAGTCTTAATAAATGTCTTGCATCTAGTAGAGTGCATAGGCATCAAAAGGATACAATTATTCATGGATTCTGAATTGGTGGTTAAGCAGATCAAAAGGTAGTCTATCACAAAGAATATGCGAATGCGGTCTTACCGACATAGGGTATGGGACTTGATCGAGGGTTTTGAAGCTTTCAACATTCAAGTTATTCCAAGATAACAAAATGTTGCAGAAAACAGAATGACTTCAATTAGCTCCCAATTTGAGCTAGTGTCTGACCTATTAGAAAACCAACATGCAGTGCAAGTGATGGTTCGACCAATGATCCTTGAAAATGACTGGAATTGATAGCTCTTTGAGAATGACGCTCAAATTTCTACCTTCATACAAAAATCAGGAAAGTTTGTGGATTAACTCTAGTTGAAAATTGAAGAGGCCTATGAAGGTTAGATCATCCAACTGAAAAGAAACAAGCTTCCAAAGAGGTTAATCACACTAGAAAACCTATTCAATTGTGGTGATGCAAAGAATGGAAAGCAGAGCTTTGAGGCAAACAAAGGGGATTATTCTTGCTTGGATGTAGGAAACAGTTGAAAACATAAGGTAGGGAAAGATGTCCTGGCATAAAAAGACAAGGATAGGCTTATATTTTTCTATGTGAAATATGATGGGTTGATAACCTCAACTTATGATTATTTGAAGGGTTACGAACCTAGTGTCATCTAGCATAGCATCGACTTGGTTGAAGGAGTGAAGCCAATCTGGAAAAAAAAGGTTAGTCGACCTAAAAGTAGAATCTTTGATGGTGCAAGAACTAAAGAGGCTAATTGAGTCAAGGATCATCTACCCGATCAAACATTCCACTTGGATATCCAATCTAGTGTCAATCTAAAAGCACAATGGTGACATTCAACTCTGTGTAGACTTTCAGGATTTAAAAAAATCATCATCGAATGAACACTACCCTTTACCATCAATGGCGAAAATTTTATAGACTATCATCGAATTAGAGATGTTTTCCCTACTAGATGGTTTTTCAAGGTATAACCAAGTCAACACCAAAGATAGAGACCAACACAAGATAATGTTCACCACTAATTGGGGAACATTAGTATATGAAAAGATGCATTTTATCCTATCTAATGTAGGGGCTACCTTTCAATGCACGATGGATGTCACTTTTAGGGAGTTGATTAGTAAGATCATCCTTATATCTATCTTGATGGCTTGACCATTTTCTCCAAATCTAGGAATGATCTTTTTGATCATTTAGAAAAGGTCTTCTAGAAATGTCAAGAGTTCAGGATTCTTTAAATCCCAAGAAATGTGTATTTGGAGTTCCATTGCGAAAATTTCTTGGCTATGTTATTTCTAAGGAGGGGATCTCAATTGAACCTGAAAGAATTAAATCTATAAGGGAATTACCCTTATTGGTCAATAAAAATAGGGTCCAATCTTTCTTAGGAAAGATTTATTTTGTTAGCAGATTCATTTCTAACTTTTCCGGGCTTGCAAGGTCTATTACACTTATGTTGAAGAAGGATATTATTTTTAAGTGGACCCTAGAGGGAAGAGATGCATTTGAAAAGATTAAGGAATTCATTTCCATAGCTCTAGTGTTAGAAAACCTAGATTTCTCAAAAGGCTTTACCATGTACGTCTATGAAAACAAACACAACATTGCTTCCATACTCATGTAAAATAGCAAAGAAGAAAAGGGAGAGCATAATATTGATTTCCACTCAAGGACCCTTAAGGTTTATGAGGAAAAAAAAACTTTGTCGAGAAACAAGCATTTTCCATCATCAAGGGCCTTAAGAAATTCCAATAGTTGATTTTGGCAAGAAAGGTCCTAGTCTTGGTATCCCACCCCAACATGAGGGAATGTGTAATGGAAGGAGAAATCAATGAAAAAATGGAAAATTGGATAACCAAGATCCTAGAGTATCACATAGAGGTCCGACCGAAAAAAATTGTTAGGGGAATAGGTTTCTATGAATACCTTACTAGAGAGCTTCAACCCCAAATGTAAGAAGCATCTACTCATGAAATTTTTGTCAACCAATTTGAATTGGAAGATTCTTGAGTGCTTCATAGGATAAGGTTCATGCAAATAGGAAGATACCCGGTCAACATCCCCTACGTATAAAAGATGATTCTACATGTTGTAGGGAGTAAGATACATCTTGACTAAAGGTATCCTTTTTAAAAGGAATTTTGATGGCATCCTCCTCTATTGCTTGGATTAGGAGCAAGATGAAAGGGTTTCGAGTGAATTCCACAATAGCCCTGTGGGTAGACATTTTTTTGCTAAAACTTTTTCCCTTAAGATAATGCACATAGGTTATTATTGGCCTACCCTATTCTCAGAATGTCTCAACCTAGTTAAAAGGTGTTTGATATGTTAGTATTTTGTCAGAAAGCGAAGGAATTCAACTATTCCTTTATAACCAATTATGGTAGATGAACCCTTCTCTGAATGGGGCCACGACTTCATAGGTATGATTAATCCCATCTCCAGCTCAAGGAATAAATTGATATTAATAATGATATCTATTATTTCATAAGATGGATGGAGGTGGGCCTATTAAAGAATGCTACTGAGGCTGAAATAGTAAATTTTATTGAAGAGATGGTGGTAAGGTTCAACTCGCCGAAGACCCTCATTTTCTATAATGCACTGTATTTTGTGGGGAATGGAATGTCCGGGTTCACCCTAAGACATGGAGTCTATCTTAACACTTTTTCTAACTCTTATCTGTAAGGAAATGGACTCGCAGAGTCCATGAATAAAAACTTGATATGACTGATAAAGTGGATTAGTTCAAAGCATCAAAAAGAATGGAATAAGCACTTGTAAGTGACATTATAGGTGAACCATATTACCCCAAAGTAGATCCTTAAGGCTTCCCCATATGAACTGGTATATGGAAAAAATGCAGTCTTGCCTATCTCTATGGAGATACCGAAATTACAACTTCTTAATGTTAAAGGTCCAAGATACTGAGAGGGGGGGTGAATTAGTATCTTCTTAAATTTTCTAATTAGATACCATCCAATTATTCCAATGTAGAAAATAGTAAAGATAAGTAAAAGCATTAACATAACATGGAATCAGAGAACATAAGAACACTAAAATTTTTACATGGAAAACCCAAAATGGGAAAAACCACAGTGAGTGTTATCTCACAATATAGTATAAGCAGTTATAAAATATTACAAAATGTGTGGCTCATTGCCAGGACTCACTGTCCAAAAACAAAGGCTCACTACCTACAAAATTACAATAACAGAAAATGGCTTACATCCAGAAAAATGAACTGATGGGGTAAACGTAGTGAGTGCATATTCAGTTTCGATGTAGCTCTATAAACTAAATTAACACAATTCATCATATTTTCTCTTCTTTGCATTCACTCAAACACAAAAATCCTCATATTAAACTTCAAGGATTATCCATTATATATCTAATCACTCTGCAAGCATCAATTAGTTCGGCCTAATTAGATGCACTTCATATTTTCCAAAAATTACTTAATGTCGGCTCTAAATATTCATAAAACTTCTGAAAAGATAATTCATACATTCAACATGCTTCAACAAGTCGGAATGGACCTAAAATGGGTTGCACATATATCTGCATAACAAAATTATTTCACCTTTACACAATTTCCCCAAGAAGTTGGCCAGGAATATACTTCAATGCAAAAGATCAATAAACATTTTGTATGAGCGCCGAATACATGAAATCTTGAATGTATGTGCTCCCAACATCTACAAACTATTTCCCAAAACCAAAAGCAACAGTAATCACCGGAAAACAAATGCTAACCAAAAATACCGAAGGATATAAGCAAAATACCGGTTTAGATACCAAACTAGAATACCAAAATAACTTCAAACTTGATCTTGCAATTGCAACTCATATATATCATGGTGACATCAATGCCAACACAAAGTAACAAAATGAGATGTTCCTCTTCATTTTTCTAGCAATCTCGCCCTTTTTCATTGATGGCAACATGTGCCAAAAACCAAAATAGAATATTTACAGATTTCCTTACTTACACTACTTCTCCCCCCAACACCATTCCACCATTCTTCTCCCCCTTTGACATCAAGGACAAAGGGTGTTGTAAAAACAACTGAAAAACATTAAAGCAAGGAAAACAAAGAAACATGTATCAGTTGGAAGATGACGAGCCTTGAAGATCCTTCATAATTCCTTCCCATACTGCTTTTCCACTCTCCCAACTATCCTTAGCAACAATTAGAATCCTATTCAAAGATTCCAACTCAATCATAATTTATTTTGTACCTTCTAAAGTATTAGGAGACAAGTTTATCTTTTCAATATTTTTTGTGCAAGCCAGGGCCTTGCCAATCAGAGTGAATTCAACTCTCACAATGTTGCTCAACCGGTAAAATTTCCTAATGATTTCTTCCTTTTGCTTCTGCAAAACAAATAATTTTTCTTTATGCACAGAGACTGCATTCCAAGATGAGTTGTATCTATCTTTAGATAGACTATAAGTACCAGAGACTATTGACAGTTGAGACTCAATGGAATCCATATCAACCTTAATATTTTGAGTGACATCAAGCCACTTTAAGCAATAATCAAGAACATCATTAGCTTTAGTCTCACAAACCTTCATAGATTCCAGGTTCTTTTCAACTCTAGAGTGTGCAAGAGAAAATTTGTCATGTAAAGCCAATAACCTTTTCTCTTCCAATTTCTCCTCAACCTCTTGTGTTGGCTCTTCATTAAGCCCAAAAGTATACTCCTTGAGAGAGTCTAGCAATAATCTCAAATTTTCAAAGGGCGTGAGAGATGTATCAATGTATGCACTAGGTATGACTTCCTGTAATGCCTTGAGGGCATCCTCTACCAGTTTTGTCCCTCTTTGATACATGCTTCCAAAATTTCCTTTCTACTGGATGCTTGCTGAAATGTAGATTTTTGGGTAGGGATTATAGGCTACTCTTGCGCTCTTAGGATGTTTCACCTAAAAGGAGAGAGATAAACCCGAATCAAAATATCTAACTAGGTTCACTCAAATTATGTGATGTATGATGTTATTTGAACTAAATGGAATTGACTAAGTGCAATTAGATGATCTATTTGACTAATTATGTATGCAAAACCTAAGATTTATGCAATGTTGGAAAATACAATGTGATATGCAAACATGAAGTAAGAATGAACAAATGCAAAACACAAAGGAAGAAGGTTAATTCAGAGTGCACCTGGGTAGAAAATGGAGAATCTAGAATATTTTGAATG
Source organism: Sequoia sempervirens (assembly GCA_007258455.2). Lineage (NCBI taxonomy): Eukaryota > Viridiplantae > Streptophyta > Pinopsida > Cupressales > Cupressaceae > Sequoia > Sequoia sempervirens. The sequence continues at coordinate 774,755,139 of VDFB02281492.1, read as the reverse complement.
TTGTCTGAGGTTATTGAAAATCAATAGTGGGACTCATTCACCACTAATGGCGAATCAGTCCTGCTTCTGATGAAAACTATCGAAAACTGGTTTTTGAGTGTCAGGATTCAGAATCTGAAAAAATATGGATTTCCAACCTTAAGGTGGGACTCATTCGCCACTAATGGAGAATCAATCTTCTCTCAAAATTCTAATAAATTAGGGGACAATTCTGCAACACCAGATCTGAGGTTGTCTACTTGTCGGGTTGACAAAGTTAATTTTGCAGAAAATAGGAAAAATGTCTTCTCCAAGCTTGAAAAGAGGTTGATTTGACTTGAAGCCCCTTGTTGAATTTTTGACCACCTTTCAACACCTAATTTCTTTTCAAATCTGCACACACAAGTCTACAAATACACATGCAAGAGGGGAAAGATGGCTGAGGGTTAGAGAATAGGGGTTTGCCTTGGTCAAACCCCACTTTGGTAATCAAACCCTTAATGAAATAATGAAATGAAATGAAAAGAGCATGATAAATAAATAACATGAAAATGTCATAAACTTACCACACCTTTGATGCTCAGAATCTAAAGATATATCAATGGCTGCTGCAAAATGCTTGATTAGATGATGCAAAGTGCTTGAATGCTTGAATGAGTGAGTGAATTAGTGATCTTGATGAATGATTGAATGAATGGGGTTTAAAATGCCTATAAAAAAAACTTATTTATACATTCTTGTGCCTTAGTAACCCATTGATACCTCATCACAGGCTGCCATCAAGTGATTTTGAATAAAATCCCGAAAGGAAATTTGATTTTTTTTAATTTGGAGCCAAGAGGGACTCATTTGCCACCTATGGTGAATGAGTACCACCTTGGATTTGAAAGTGGGTGTTGGGAATTAAGTCATATTTAATGTTTTTTTTGGGTTTACATTAAAAAATACACGTAATTAAGGCTTATAAGGGCATAAAGGGGCCAAATAAAGCATAAGAAGGGTTTAAGTAGTGAAATTATGCCTAGAAAAGCATGAAATATTGTTACAAGACTTTGCAACACTTCAAAATAGGACTTAATAAGTGATGAAAAGGTGATTTTTAAGTGAATTATAATGAATAGAGTCTAGAAAAGTGTAGAAATGTTTACAACACTTCACAACACCTTCACAAGACATCATAATTTGAATTTTAAGGACCTAATGTGCATGTTCAAGCCACATTACAAATTAAATCAAATAAAAATGGACCAAGCATCATGAAGGAAGGCCTAAAAGACCATGAAAATGCCAAGGGGGAATTTTTCTATGTTGCATTTAGCCCCCACTTTAGTGAGAGGATGAACTTGCTTTAAACTCACACTAAAGTAGCCATGCATATTGAGAGGAGGGTTCAAATGCACTTATGTTAGAAATATGGAATAACAATGATCAAGAGGGATGATCAAACCCCTAGGATGAAGATCCCATGACCAACTAAACATAAGAACAAAGGAACACACAAGTGAATAAAAGAGAGAATCATATGAATCTTTGATCATATGTCCAACTAGTTGTGGGTTAGATCTAGGCTGTTTGTTTGAAAAAGAGAATGCATACTCACTCTGGGGTGACAAAACCCATGGTAGTCTGCTGGGTGAGAAGACGTTGCAAAAGGTAATATACATACGCTAGTTGGTATGTACTCACAGACATAAATGTGGCTATGGGGAAAGTTGTGCCACTGAATGGGCTTTCCGCTCAACCATATTAAAGTTATACCTCCTAATAACTTTAAATAGGCACTACAAAGGAGAATGTCAGTTCATGCTTCATGAGACAAGCAAAAATTTGTATGCTTAGAACTCATGAATAAAAAGCAAGCTACCATAGGCATGCAAGTTGCATTATGCAAGGTGGAAAAAATGTAAAATGAAATAATGTAAAATGTAAAAGTGTAAAATTGAAAAAAAATGTTCAAAGGAGTCTTGTTAAGTTTATGCAATGTCTATCACGTAGGGGACATTCTGTTTAATGTCTCCAAGAGAGGACCAATTAAAGAATAAAATATTCACAACTTAGGGGATGTAGTGTGTCACATCAGGCCACTAAGAGGAATGTAATATGCTAAGATAGATCACACTTATGAAGGACATCATACCCAATGTCATCCAAAAAGTGACAAATGTGTCATATGAAATGATAAGGGTGCAATAAGAACCAAGAATGCAAATGAATTATGGTAATGTATTCCCCCACTTTAAAGGAATTTATACACGTCATTCTGTGAGCAATTACTTTAAAGTAGCGAAGGAAAGAAAATGCAAAAAGGAAAAACAAGACATGAGAGCCAACTCAGAAAGCCCTATGCCAAGTCATATGTTTTTGAGTAAGGCTGCTTCATGTAAACAAAAAAGAAAAAAAAAGAAAGGGAGTTTCCCCTAGAAAAGAATACACCAAACACATAAGGGATCTATGGATTTGGGTTCAGTATGTTCATTACTACAATGTTTTTTATGAAGGAGATCAGAACTGTCATCATTCCCCAAATCACATAAAACTGGAAGAATGACACAAAGAGATTGAAAACAAAGAAAAAGAAAGTCCATTTGGGTCAACATGGAAGAGACATTATGGTCTCAATGCTTTGCATCATCCCCAAAAGGAAAACACGGGAAAAAATAAAATGAAAAGGTGAAAGGAAAAAGAAAAGGAAAATATTTTGAGTCAACATGAAGGAGACATTTCAGTCTCAATGCCTTGCATCATCCCCAAAAGGAAAACAAAATCGAAAATGAAAGAGGAAAAGGACCCTTTGGGTCAACATGGAAGATACATAGGTCATCTCAATGCTTTGCGACATGCCCAAAAGGAAAACACAAAACAAAATAAAAAAAGGAAATGACCTTTTGGGTCAACATGGAAGAGAAATAGGTTGTCTCTATACTTTGCATCATCCCCAAAAGGAAAACACAAAACAAAAGCTAAAAAGGAAAGGACCTTTTGGATCAACATGGAAGAGACATAGGGTGTCTCTATGCTTTGTGTCATCCCCAAAAGGAAAACACCAAACAAAAGTGAAAAAGATAATACATGACATATAGAAGAATAGAGGTACAAATAGAGGAAGTCTACAAAGAGAGAAAACATCAAACACATGATACGGGGGAACACGATACACACATACAAGAAAAATGAAAAGGGGCTAGTAATGAAAATGTAAGTCAACCATTAACTAAGCTATTGGTTTCTCAATCTTAAGTAGTTAAGCAGAAACTTAATAACATAGTTAAGAGATGAAGACAAGTGCATTACAAGGACAAGGATAATAAATTCTTGCCCCCCACAAAGTGTAGGGAAAGAATGAGCCGATGTGGGTGATGTGAAAGGATCATGCAATAGGGAGAATAGGGAATTCTACAACTATGGCATGATAAAGGGATTTAGTTTTTAATGGGATAATAGGAATGCAATCAGTGTCAGTGAAGTGATACTTATACAACATGTTCTTCAATGTCTGACATTCTTTGGTTTGATGTCCAAGAACATGATGATATTTGCAAAATGGTATGTTAGAATCTTTAGGATGAATAACCAACCTATTCATAGGTGGTAAAAGTATAAGACCTTTGTTTAAAAGCAATTGAAGTCTCCTTTCACATTCAGGTGGAGGATGTGTAGGAAACTTGAGTTTCTTCAATTTGTAAGGTTGTTTTCGTTTTCCAGATTATCCTTGTTTGTGAATGGAAGGAGGAAGAGGACCCATGGGGATCCTAGCATCCTTGTCATTAGAAGTAGGTAATAGTTTTTCATGCGGAAGGAGAATGTTTAAGTCAAGAGGAGAATCAAAGATCACTATACCATCATCCCAAATTCTCCTATATTCAAAAGGAGGTCTCTCAAGAGGAGAACGATCTTTATATCCCAATCTTGTGGTGTTTTCTTCTGTTGGTTTTTGTTCAAGAATTTGGTGAATGTCATGTTCATGTATTGTGTCACAGCCTTGTTTACTAAGGATAGTAAAGCCTTTACCATATGTTTCTTCAAGGATTATGGGAGTTTTTGTGACTTTGTGATCATAAAATGGGTGAGGATGTATTGGTTGAGAGGAACTAAGTCCACTTGATGGAGGAACCTTAGGTCCTTCATTGATTTTAGAATGTAAATATGCAAAATGATCAGGAGGTGCGACAATAGGAAGATCTTTTGGCTTCATGGATGGGTAAAAGGTTGCATTGGCTTCTAGGTTATCAAGGAATTCATTGAAATACTTGTTCATGCTATAATCATCTTCTCCAATGATGTCTACATCATGAGGAGGACAATCATGAGGAGTTGAAGGAGCATGAGGAAGCTCAAGGTCATTAGGGTCACAACCAAAGGCACAATTGGACATGTTTACCAATGATTTTAATGAATTCCAAAACTTATTAAAATAAAATGCCATGATGATAATGAATGCAAGTAAACTAAGATGCAAGAAATAGCTAAAAAAAAATATTTTGGAAATTAAAACGGAAAGCAACTACAAAAAATTGTAATGCAGGAAATACCCAAAAAATGCCTGAAAATGATGTGCAAAATGTGCAGGTGGACTAATTCGCCCAAGGTGGTGAATCAGTCCAATTATGATATTTTTTATGTTTTTCAAAAAAATTAAAGTGATTCTAATGCTTTTCAGATGCCAATGAATAATAAAAATACAAATTTTTTAGTTTTTTCAATGATATGCAATGCAAAAATGAAATCTAAATGAGTCTTTCACTAATGCAATTTGAGAAACCCTAGGATGCAAAACCAAAAAAATATCCTAATAGAATGTTGATACAAATTGAGTCTAAGATGCAAGATGAAATTGAAATCAGAAATTTAAAGTGCTCAATATGTAGGTTTACCAAAATGAACCATAGATTTTTGGGTAGGGCTTATAGTCTACTCTTGCACTCTTAGGAGGTTTCACCTAAAAAGAGAGAGATAAACCCCACTCAAAAGATCTAGCTAGTTTTACTTAAATTATGCAATGTATGATGTTATTTGAACTAAATGGAATGAACTAAGTGCAATTAGATGATCTATTTGACTGATTAAATGTATGCAAAACCCAAGATTTATGCAATGTTGGAAAACACAATGTGACATGCAAACATGAACTAAGAATGAACAAATGTAAAACTGAAAGGAAGAAGGCTGATTCAAAGTGCACCTAGGAAAAGAATGGAAAATCTAGAATATTCTGAATGTTGTCTAAGGTTATTGAAAATCAACAGTGGGACTCATTCGCCACTAATGGTGAATCAATCTTGCTTATGATTAAAATTGTCAGAAATTGGTTTTTGAGTGACGGGATCCAAAATCTGACAAAATATGGATTTCCAGCCTTAAGGTGGGACTCATTCACCACTAATGGTGAATCAATCCTCTCCCAAAATTCTGAGAAATCAGGGGACAATTCTGCAACAACATATATGAGGTTGTCTACTTGTCGAGTTAACAAAATTAATTTTGCAAAAAATGGACAAAATGTCTTCTCCAAACTTGAAAAGAGGTTGATTTGACTTGAAGCACCTTGTTGACTTGTTGACCACCTTTCAACACCTAATTTATTATCAAATCTATAGACACAAGTCTACAAATAAACATGTAAGAGGGGAAAATTGGTTGAGGGTTAGAGAATAGGGGTTTACCTTGGTAAAACCCCACTTTGGTAATCAAACCCTTAATGAAATAATGAAACGAAATGAAAAGAGCATGATAAATAAATAACATGCAAATTTCATAAACTTACCACACCTTTGATGCTCAAAATATGAAGATATATCAATGGCTGCTCCAAAATGCTTGATTAGATGATGCAAAGTGCTTGAATGCTTGAATGAGTGAGTGAATTAGTGATGTTGATAAATAATTGAATGAATGGGATTTAAAATGGATGTAAAAACACTTATTTATACTTTCTTGTGCCTTAGTAACCCATTGATACATCATCACAAGGTGACATCAAGCGATTTTGAATAAAAACACGAAAGGAAATTTGAATTTTTTTGAATTTGGAGCCAAGAGGGACTCATTCGTGACCTATTGCGAATGCGTTCCACCTTTGATTTGAAAGTGGGTGTTAGGAATTAAGTCGCATTTAATGTTATTTGTTGGGTCTACATTCAAAAATACACTTAATTAAGGCTTATAAGGGCATAAAGGGGCCAAATAAAGCATAAGAAAGGTGTAAGTAGTGAAACTATTCCTAGAAAAGTGTGAAATCTTGTTACAAGACTTTACAACACTTCAAAATAAGGCTTAATAAGTGATGAAAAGGTGATTTTTAAGTGAATTTTAATGAATAGAGTCTAGAAAAGTGTAGAAATGTTTTACAACACTTCACAACACCTTCACAAGACGTCATAATTTGAATTTTAAGGAACTAATGTGCATATTCAAGCCACATTACAACGTTAAATCAAAGAAAAATGGACCAAGCATCATGAAGGAAGGCCTAAAAGACTATGAAAATTCCAAGGGGCCATTTTTCTATAGTGCACTTGCATAGAATCTCCCAACATAACTTTGTGTACTGAAGACATCTTCTCCATATCCACTAGCCCTTCAATCATAGGATTTTGTAAAATCTCCTTGGGAATAACCAGTTGAAATATGATTTGCTTGGAGAGCAAACCTTTCAAAACATCATTATCGGAGGATGATTATCTAGGAATCTTAAGTGATTTCACAATCTTCCTTTCACTTTCTTCATTTTCCCCCTTAGTCTCTTCATTTTTCTCTTCCTTCTTTTCTTCTTCTATTTCCTCTTCTTCCTCTTCTTTCCTCTTTTCTTCTTTGTCTTCATCATTATTTTTATCATTGTCTTTGTTATTATTGTCCCCATCCTTTTCATCTTTGTTTTGTTCTTCCGTAGGATTGTCTTGTCCTTTTTCTTCACCATTTCCTTGATCATTGTTGCTTTCGTCTGCTTTAGTATGCTTCAGAGGAGCATCATTATACGTCCCAGGCTCAACTTCTCCTTCATTCTGCTCATTATTTTCAATACCAACATTAATTTCAACATCAAAATTTCCATAAATATCTTCATTACCTATATCAAAAGGATTATTCTCCTTAGCATTTTCAGTAGTAGTGGCATCTTCATCGGTCTTCAACATACCATATTTTTCAGTTGTCTCCTGGATTACTTTTGCAGTTTCCTTGCTTACTATATTTGTCAACTTCTTGTTCCTTGTCATCAACATATTCACTCTACTCTAATTTCAAAACATTTCAGCACAGATCTTCTTCAATGAATTCAGATCATCAGGGGTCAAGGAAGACCCAATCTTATTATATGCTACATTTCTAATCTTTTCTTCAAATACAACTTCCTCAGATCTCCTTTTTATCAGATCATCCCACATGCTTTCAGGTACATCTTTCCTTATGTCATCCCATTTGACTTCCAAGACAATAACGTATTGAATAATGGCTAAAAGCAGTGTTTTCTTGTCTTCTTCTCCAACTTTATCATAGTGTTTAGTTGTGGGTTGAAACATATTCTTAAAATTTAGCAAGGAACTGAGAGTTGGATCAAGTTTATATATGGGGCTAGAACTTATCAGAGTATCTTGTTCATCTTTTTGGTCCACAAAGGCCTCACCAACTACCTTAGCCTTCTTTGATATAGGCTTGGTGTGCACATGTATACTGAAATCATGCTCTTCTTCATCTTCAGAGGATGATATAATATGAACTCTCTAGGAACTAACAGTTTCTATAGATGCACCTTCACTGAAGGGTAAACCTCCTCTTCTTCTCCTTACCAACTTTGCTTTAGGATCTTCTTCTTCTTCATCATGATCATCTATAACACTCAAATTCTTCTCTCGTTGCTTTATCTTTTCTTTCTCTCTTTGTCGGGGCTACCCAAGGAGTTTCTTTCCTCTTCCCAGATCTTGTAGTTAGTCTCGAGGAAACATGACCTTTCTCTTTATCAATAATACTAGGATCAATCTTAGTTGCAGGGGTAGTTGAGGATTTTGCAGAGGTAGTCCTTTCGGATCTCCTTGGGCCAGATGATTCTGCCTCCCTTAGTTCTCCCTTATCCGTACCAAGGGAAATATCCTCATCTGTGAATCTAGCTTCTTTAAGTGTTTTCTCTACTTTCTTTATAATCTTAGGCTTATATACTGAAATCATGATCTTCTTCATCTTCAGAGGATGATAGAATATGAACTCTCTAGGAACTAACAGTTTCTATAGATGCACCTTCACCGGAGGGTAAACCTCCTCTTTGTCTCCTTACCAGCGTTTCTTCAAGATCTTCTTCTTCATCATGATCATCTATAACACTCGAATTCTTCTCTCTTGTTGCTTTCTCTTTTCTTCCTCTCTTTGTAGGGGCTACCCAAGGAGTTTCTTTCCTCTTCCCAGATCTTGTAGTTAGTCTAGAGGAAACATGACCTTTCTATTTATCAATCATACCAGGATCAATCTTAGTTGCAGGGGTAGTTGAGGATTTTGCAGAGGTAGTCCTTCCGGATCTCCTTGGGCCAGATGATTCTGCCTCCCTTACTTCTCCCTTAGCCCTACGAAGGGAAATCTCCTCATCTGTGAATCTAGCTTCTTTAAGTTTTTTCTCTACTTTCTTTATAATCTTAGGCTTCTATAGCTCCATATGAATTTCCATAGGGGTATTTGCATGATCATGATGGGCTAAAAAGTGGCAATATGATGGGTATATGTAGGGTATGTGACTAATGACTTTTTTTACCCAAAATTGATGAAACAAAAAGGATTTTTAAAAGAGATTCTCATCTTTCCACCAATATAAATAATGCTTTACTTTGAATTTAATAAATAATTATTATTCATTTTCTATTTGAATTACAACTAAAGCCCTGATTGATAGGTTGATTGAAAAACATCTATAGCTTTCAAATGGTATCATGTTTTTTGAATCTGAAACATGCGTCACATTCTATGCTTCAAATATATAGGATTATTAAAAAAAAAATGAATTTAATGAAATTTTTACCAAGTTAAGGTGGCTAGACATACAATTTTTTATATTTTAAAAAAATTCTAATAAAAAAATCATAATTAATTATTTACTTGGAAAAAAATTACAAAAAAATATGCATCACATCGGGACATGAGTGCTATACTTATATATAAAATCTTATAAAAATATATTATCATTTTATTGTGGTTAGGGTGATCAAACAGACACCTACTTATTTTTTCCCTAAACTTTAAGTACTACAACATTGAAATTTCAAAATTTCACCAAATAGATTTTTTTTTTAACTAAACCTAGTAGTTGAGAAACTACATTCAATTTTCTACAGATTCTATTCTTACATATTTTTGAAATAATAAAGATAAATTATTCAAATTTTTATGTCAAGTTGCCAAACTCTGATTTTTCTGAATTTTCATTGCCACTTAAGGGCCTATTTTTTCTATGATGGTCCTGCACATACCCATAGACTTTTTTGCATATGTCCAAATCTAGGGTTCGTTGGGGTCCTTTGGATTTTTTAACAACAATTGCACATAGCTTTCGGCTTCATCCTCTGTCACCTCATATCCTAGAGGTTGAATCTAGACAGATCGAGGTTCTATAGCCTCAATCATGCATTCATCAGATGAGACATGGAATATGATTTCGTGCTTATACTTATGAACAATTTTCTTTGGGATCCTCTCCCTCTCATTCATGTTTCTTTCAAATATAGCAAATAATGCTATCAGAGCATTATCCTAAGCATCTAGATTTCCCAAACTGTGCAAATAATAAAAAATATAATGGTCTACCAGTTTGGATGAGTCCTAGTGTACTTCTTCACTTTTTCCCAGTAATCTCTTCATGAAGTAAAACAATAAGCATATAATAAAGGAATCAAACTTGAATGCATACTTCCTTTCCTTTGTCGACTTTTGGTTCTCCAACAACTGTATCCTAAGAAGCTCACAAAGATCATAATTAACACTGTTCTCAACCATATCAAAACCAGTATAGATTGTTGTGGCTGAAACATAATTCTCTCTATTTGTGAAATATATTTTATGTCCAATCATCATCATTGCATACTTCACAATAGGATTAGTAATGGTCTTTGTCATTAGGGCACTTTTTCCATATGTGGCACCTGTGAGTTCCATAACTATCTCATTCCTTACAAATTTTAACATTGGTATTGTACCCTTATCCCAAAGCCCAATTATAGCCCTAATTGCTTCTTTTGTTATCAAGTGAGGGTGGTCAGTACAGAGAATTTTTTCATGAATTCTACTTAGGAATAGTTTCACATATTTCTCATCATAACTGAAATTGGGAAAATTATTCCACCTGTCCAACCTTTTCTCAAAAACTTTTGAGTATTCAGGTTTTACAAAGAAGTCATCCCCAGTAAGCTCTTTATGCCAAACATTAATCAATTTAGAGTGATCACATTCCTCATACTTCACACGAATGTACATCCTTGTATCTTCAGTTGGCATTATTCCATGGGGGATTGACAAAAATGCACCCATGTGGTCATCTTCAAAAACCTTTGACAAATATTTTCAATAAGAGGGCCTCGGCCTCTCTGACGCTTTCACAACAATAGGAGTTGCCATTCTACTAGTTTTGAACTCAAACAACTTGAATAAAGAAAAACATAACTGCTTCAGAAGATAAAAGTACCTTCTTTTTGCACGATGAATCACAACTAGGGTTTCCACAACTCGAACTTAAATTTTCTTCAAGAATGAGCTCCAAAATCTCTTCAATCTCTCCAAATGCTTGAATGACCAAAAATTCCTAAAAAAATTCCTTTATAAAATAACGATCTGCCCTAGTTCGCATTTAATTTGGAAAAACCAAAAAGCTACTAAAAACTTTTTCTTTTTATAGACAAACCCTAATTTTCTCTACAAAAGAAGATCCCTTCATATTTTCTACTGGTTCCTTTTCCAGAACCTCTAAAAACTTATCTTCACATTGCTTCCACATGCCATCCTCTGATAGGCCATTTATGTATGGGTTCTTATGATTTTCTAATAATACCCCCCTACGACCTCGCTGGGTCTAATCCTCAGAGGAATCGTCTGTACCGGATTAGGGCACAAACACATCAATAGTCTCTAGTTCTTCTTTCTTTCTCCAAATATTATTCATCCCTTTCTTAATCTCATCTTTTTCAACCTTCTTTATAGATTCACTCTTCTCTACTGAATTTTTCTCCTTACTCTTCTTTCTTTTGCAAACTCTTGAAACATGTCCCGATTTGTTGCAATTATAACAGATAATATTTTTTCATTATATTGACTTCCATTGACTCTTGTTCTAAACTAGTTAGCTTTATGTCCATACTTGTTGTAGGTATAACAATAGCCATTAAAAGATTGATTCATCATCAAGGTTTTGCATTCACTTACCCTATGTCCAATTCTTTTGCATGCAAAACATTGACTAGTAAAAGGACTAGGGAATAGATTCATCCTACTTCTACATTTTGTTGCCTTGTGACCAAATTTATTGCATGAAAAACAAGTACCATTAAAAGAAGGATACCTTTGTACATTAGGCTATCTCACCGAAGGTTTCCTAGCAGAGTTCCTTGGATTTTCTTTTTGCTTTCCTTTATTCAAAGTCATATGTTTGTTTATGGTCTTGGAACTTTCACCATTTTCATTTCCCAGACCACCTTTGTCTTTTTCGGCTTTTGTCCTACAATCAATTCATCAAGCCTGTCTGAGCTAGATTTGAAATTATTTTCACATATTTTCACTTTCTCTAGATCTACTTTAAGATTCACAACTTCTTGTTCAAGCTTGGTGCACTCTTTAGTATTTCTTTGTACCAACTTGTTCAGACATTCTTCAACTCTTTTCTTTTCTTCTACTTGTCCTTTCAAACTAGTAATATCTTCATTAGCTTTCTTCAACTGATCAGTTACTTCCTTATTCCTATCTTTGAACTTTCTTAATTGCTCCTTTAATTTCTAGACACATTCATTTCCTTCATCAATATTTTCTTTCAAATCTCTATTTTCTCTTTCAACTTTTCCAAGATCCTCAAGTGCAGTCTGGACCTCTCCTTTATCATCCATTTCTTCCATTTTTAGGATCTCCCTCAAGCTATTAGGCCTTTCTGGAGGAACCAAGCTCTGATACCAATTGTTAAAGGTCTAAGATATTGAGAGGGGGGGTGAATTATTATCTTCTTAAAGGAAAGCAAAAAGAAAGGAATTAATAGAACATGGAATCAGAGAACACAAGAACACTAGAATTTTTACATGGAAAACCAAAAATGGTAAAAACCATGGTGAGTGTTAGCTCACAATATAGTATAAGTGGTTATAAAATGTTACAAAATAGGTGGCTCATTGCTAGGACTCACTATCCAGAAACAAAGGCTCACTTCCTACAGAATTACAATAATAGAAAATGGCTTACAACCAGAAAAATGAACTGATGGGGTCCACCTAGTGAGTGCAGATTCAATTATGATGTAGCTCAGTAAACTGAATTAACACACTTCATCATATTTTGTCTTCTTTTCATTCTCTCACACACAAAAATCCTCATATTAAACTTCAAGGATTATCCTTTACATATTTGATCTCTCTGCAAGCATCAATTAGGTTGGCCTAATTAGATGCACTTCATATTTTCCAAAAATTACTTACTGTCAGCTCTAAATATTCATAAAACTTCTAAAAAGATAATTCACACATTCAACATGCTCCATAAGGTTGGAATGGACCTAAAATGGGTCTCACATATATCCACATAACAAAATTATTTCCCTTTACACAATTTCCCCAAGAAGTTGGTCAAGAATATACTTCAATGCAAAAGATCAATAAACATTCTATACAAGCACCAGATACATGAAATATTGAATGTACATGCTCCTAACATCTACAAACCATTTCCAAAAACTGCAAGCAATAGTAATCACCAGAAAAAAAATGCTAACCGAAAATACCGAAGGATATAAGCAAAATACCAGTTCAGATACCAGACTAGAATACCATAATAACTTCAAACTTGATCTTGCAATTTCAACTCATATATCATGGTGACATCAATGAAAACAAAAAGTAACAAAATGAGATGTTCTTCATTTTTCCAACAATTAAATCTCTAGAAGTCAAGGAAAATGGTAGCATGGAGATGAGATGAGATGAATTGCTAAGCATTCAAGAAGTTCGCGAAAAGGATTTTGACACCATGACCAACTAGCAACAAGCAGTTAAAAAATGGTTTGACAAAAAGATGTACAACTTGGGTTTCAAAGAAGGGGACTTAGTTCTAAAATATGATGAGAACATCACCAAGCCATTCCATCATTATAAATTCAATGCTCTATTGATGGGGCCCTTCTATATCATAAAATGCAAGGAAAGCAATACTTTCATGTTAGAAGACATGGAGGGATATGTCATTGGAATCCCAGTGAATCATATTCACTTAAAACTTTTCACTTAATGTTTAGCTGAAAAATGGATGCTTTATGATTTTGGACATAGAACATCACTTTTCTCCAACTAACATTCAAGGATGCCCTAGAGATCTCAATCAAATGATGAGAGTGGGAGAAAGAGATCTACTAAGGGACTGTCCTAGGGGCTGGATATGATCTAATAAAGGGTTCACCACAAGGTAATAACTTTGAAAAGAAAATGAAATATAAAACCCTAATATGATGCAAGCTTGATTTTAAAGACCTAGAAATGCAAGAACAAAATAGAAAGCTATATAATAGAATGTGTGCACCTAGGAATCTGGAGATGATAGGAAGGAGTCTTGAAATGTTGGAAATTCTAACTTTTTGACCTAGTGGGACTCATTTTTCATTCTAGGAAAATCAATCCTAGTTCTAGATTTTTGGACCAGAGCAGGTTTCAAACAAAAGGGTATCTCAATCTACAAAAAATTCTGAAAAAAACTATAGTGGTATTCAATCGCCACTTGTGGTGAATGAGTCTAGTTTGGATTTTTTGGAATTTCAATGTTTGAATATGGTCTTCACCATCTACTTTTTTTTGTTCCCCTTTGTTTTCAGATCCAAAACCTTGATTTTTGGGACTGTAAGTGACTTTTTGTGAATATAGAAACCTTGTGACAACTTGATGAATTTCTCCACCCTTGCAGCCTAATCTTTAATGATCCTTCAAGCTCCAAGATACCTAGATCTGCAATCACACAAAGAGAGAGAAAAAGTGTTGATTGTTAGGGAATAGGGGTTTGCCTTGGTCAAACCCCTTGTAGGTAATTAAACCAAATGATGAGACAATGAAGTGAAGGAATGAAACATGAAACAAAGAACATGAATCATGGACCATAATACATTGAATGATGCATTGTTAATGATGTCTTGTAAGTTTGCAACTCAACATGAAATGGCCATGAAGGATGCAAATCTTGACCTTGACAATAGGTGTAGAACAATGCTTGACCTTGGATCTTCAATGCTACATCACAACACTAGATCAATAACATGCTTGATGCTTGATATGGTTGACACAATGATGGATCTTGAATTGCTCCAACAATTGACAAATAATCTACCCTTGAATGACTTAGAAATGATCTTGAATGCTATCTTGATGATCTTGTAAAATGTTGGAATGATTAACCCTTGAGTGCCTAGCTTGAAGACATGAATGCTTGATGAAATAATGATTTAAAAGCTTGTTTATATAGGCATTCCACTCAAATGAACATTTATTAGATCCCCAAGGTTGACATAGAATAAATTTGAACTTAAAACCAATTTTTTCTCGCTCAAATCTCAAAAATAGGCCAAATGGGACTCATTTGCCAAGTTGGGCAAATGAGTCTTACCTGGATGAGACTCATTCACCCAAAGTGGTTAATGGGTCTGACAAGGGGTATTTTATGTGCTAAAATGTTGGGGAGTGTGTAAAATAATCTTATATATTGCTCTTGTCCGGTTTTTAATTGAAATATGCCTTGGGATGCATAATATAGGGTCATATGGGCCTACTAAAAGGTCATAAATGCAAGAGGTCCCAAAATTCAATGTGAAAGTGTAAATAAATACATTGAATTAAGGAAAATTTGGGTTTGTACCATAGAAAAAAGGGAACTTGCTTGATTTGGGGAATAGTTGATGATAGATTTGACTTAATAAGGCCTTGATTTGGTGTTGTGAAGTGTTTTACACATCCACACTGCGTATTGGACTCTTTCAAATGCATTTAACAATGTCTTGTAAAGGTGTTGTAAAGTGTTGTAAGAGACTTTCACACTTTTCTAGACTTAATGAGCCCATTTTATGCTGGCAAAACAAGGACAAACAACTAAGAGCGGAGGTGAATCAGTTGTCACAGAATATTTAAACTTTTTCAAACTTAACTTAATGTCACATCTGATGAATGAATAGTAAACCATGAACAAAAAACACATCAGAAGCATAGAGAACACCAAGATTTTTTACGTGGAAACCCTGTTAGGGGAAAAACCACGATGGATGTTAGTCCACAATATTATACCCTATTAAAAGTATAAGAAAAATAATGGGAATGCACATGCATTCAGACACATTTCCTAGAGCTCACTCCTCAAATACAAGAGGGCTCACTACCCAACAATACACAACAATATAGATTATATCTATAGGGTATGAACTAAGAAAATAGCTTCTTCACAAGCCTGATTATAGTTGTAGTTAAGCATAGAAAACCTTCTTCACACTTCGCTCAAACTTCTTCTCACTCTGCTCTACGATCAAATGATTAGAGCACCATTCACACATATTCACTTTTTGTGGCATACATTCACTCTTATGCAAACATTAACTTCACTGAAAAAATCGCTCTTATATATCTACAACATGGAATTACATCAACAACCTTGTTGGCCAAAATATAAAACATATTTTCAATGTCGGCCCAAATTTACATACAAATTTTCAATGTGGATCAAACATCATCGGCTAATGTCATGATGCGACCAAAAACAATATTGTCGAGCATGCCAAACATTCAAATTTAAATCTTCAAGGATCAGCAACACACCACAACCATCATGTCGGCCAAGAACATGAAAACCCAAACATACCAAGATAAATATTTGACCATGAGCACATCGATGAATGTGGACGTACAAAAAGGATAGAGAATGATATAGAGGCATCCACAAACAACAAGAACTAACAAATAAATATCTACAACAATAGAAATTATCAAAAACACATATACTTTAATCAGGAACACTGACAAAACCCACAAAAATACTGTCAAAACACAACTGTTCATAGCACGATCAAATCTTTACGCGAACCTCTAAAAATTCTAGTAGATAAACTAGATACTCTCAGTAATAAACCCTTTATTCCACAACAACTAATCTTCAATGTACAAAACAATACACTTTCATGACCTTCACTATTCCACTGGCAACCTGGAACTCTTCCTTTAACAATTTTCTCAATATCCTTCACATATACAACCTTCAATAAAATAATGCTAATAGTGTTGACATCAATGAAAACCATATATCAGCAACACAACCACAAGATCCAACAATATCCCCCTTTGGCATTGATGGAAACACATGATGTGAAAAAAATCATCAACCCACCTCTCAATCATCACTTACTCCCCTTTAGATTCTGACTCTTCTTCCTTAACCTCTTTAGCATGAACTTCTCCCCACAAGACTCTTCACTTTAGATAAGCAAAAAAATTTCACATGAATCTTCTCCCCCTTTGACATCAATGGAAAAGATAAGCATTATATTTCCACATACAAGCTCTGAACCACATATCTGCACATCTGACTACTCCCTCTAAGTAGCAACCACAAAAACATCAAGCCAGGTCAGGAAATATCTATGAAGCACACTGATTGATGCAAGTAAATGCATATTTAGTTCATATCAGGAGGGGTAATCACCCCTATCATCCCTCTGAGATATCAAAATTATCCTTTGGCAACGACTTAGTGAAAATGTCTGCAACCTATTCTTTGGTAGGCACATACTCCATTCTGACTTCTTTCTCACTCACTTTTTCCCTTAAGAAGTGAAACTTGATCGATGTATGCCTGGTTTTAGAGTGTAGCACTGGATTCTTTGATATGTTAATTGCACTTGAGTTGTCACAGTATATGACAATAGGTTCATCATATACTGCTCTGATATCTTTTGACATCTGTTTCACCCACATCACTTGAGTATAGTTATTTGCCGCAGCAATATACTCTGCCTCAGCAGTAGATAGAGAAATGGAATTCTACTTTTTTCTCAAGCAAGACACCAGCTTCTTCCCTAGGAAGAAGGTGCCACCACTAGTACTCTTCCTGCCGTCTACATCTCCTACCCAATCCGCATTAGCATATGCATTCAAAGTAAGATCATCATCCTTAGGATACCAAAGCCCAAAATCAATTGTTCCTTTTAGATACCTAAAGATTCTCTTTATAGTCATCACATGAAACTCTTTTGGATCAGATTGAAATCTAGCAACCATACATACAACATTCATAATGTTTGGTCTGGTCTGAGTTAAATAGAGCAATCCACGAATCATTGACCTGTATCTTGTTTGATTTTCCTTGGGAGAATCATCATTCTGTGTCAACTTACATCCAGTTACCATGGGAGTACCAATAGGTTTTTAGTAAACCATGCCAAACTTCTTTAGTAGCTCTCTCACATATTTGGACTAAGATATGAAGATCCCCTTGTCTAACTAAGTAATTTGCAATCCTAGAAAGAACTTCATCTCTCCAATCATGCTCATCTCAAATTCACTCTTCATTTCATTAGCAATTCTCATACATATATTATCATCTCCTTCAAAAATAATATCATCAACAAATACCTCAATAATTAACTCTTTGTCATGATCAAATTTGAAATACAAGTTGTTGTCAGCATTACCTTTATTGAATCCAAGCTTCAATATATATTTGTCCAGTCTAGCATACCAGGCTCTGGGGGCTTTCTTGAGTCCATATAGATATTTCTTCAATCAACAAACCATGTTTTCATTACCAGTTAGTTGAAATCCATCTGGCTGTTCAATGTAACTTCTTCTTCTAGCTCACCATTCAGAAAAGTTGACTTCACATCCATTTGATAGAATTTATAATTTTTATATACAACATAAGCAAGAAATAACCTTACAGCTTCAATTTTGGCAATAGGGGAAAAGGTTTCTTCAAAATCAATACCTTCCATTTGTGAATACCCTTTACATACCAATCTTGCTTTATTCTGGACCACTTCACCTTGTTCATTCAGCTTATTCCAAAAGACCCATTTAGTACCAATCACATTTTTATCTTTAGGTCTGGGAACAAGTATCCGTGTATCATTATTTTCAATCTACATCAGTTCTTCCTTCATAGCTTCCATCCAGTGTTCATCATTGCAAGCTTCATTGACATCTTTAGGCTCAATCTTGGAAATAAGGAAATACTCTTCTATAATCTTTCTTCTAGTTTGCACACCTTTTTTCTTGTCTCCTATAATTTTATTTTCAAAGTGATCTAGCTTTACATACCTCAGAGTCTTAGGATTCTCTTAAACTTATGATTCTTCTGTTCTTTCTTCAGCACTTGCACGTGTCTCTACTTCCTAACTATCTTTATTTACCAGAAAAAATTGAAGTTGTCTTATCGAAACATATGGCATGATTTGAAGTTGATTATGTGTCTGAGCATTCTTCCCTTTTTTTGTGGTGTCTTCCTGTTCATCTGAATCATATCCACAGTATCTGGATGATCTAGTAGAATCCTCATCAACTTTGACATTTTCACTCTCAACCATTTTTCGTAGTCTTATGTTAAATAGCACCGATAGTCCTTGCTTCTAGTAGAGTAACCTAGAAAGACTCATTCATTATTTCTTGCATCAAAATTGCCTATATTGTCATCTCTCTTAATGTAACACTTGCTTCCAAAGATCTTGAAGTATTTAACAGTAGGCTTATAACCAAACCATAGTTCAAAAGGAGTCTTACCAAAATTACCATTCACATTTACCCAGTTCAAAGTGTACACAACAATGCTTACAACTTCACTCCAGTAGATGTGAGGTACACTTCCTTCAATCATCATTGTTCTAGCAGCATCCAAAATTGTTCTATTCTTCCTCTCTGCAACTCCATTTTGTTGAGGGGTTTGGGGAGCAAATAATTTTCTTCTAATTCCATGCTCTTCACAGAAAGAATTAAACTCCCTGGAGGTGAACTCATCACCTCTGTTTGACCTTAAGCATTTGATTTTTAGACCTTTTTCATTTTCTATCATAGCCTTGAAACTTTTGAACTTCTCTAATGCTTCACATTTTTCTCTTAAGAAAGCAACCCATATCATTCTAGAATAATCATCAATAAGTAGCATAAAGTACCTTTCACCATGGGGACTTCTAACTCTGGAAGAACCACATAGATTAGTATGCACCAGCTCTAGTAATCCATTTGAATGATGTTTTTTCTCTGAAAAGAGACTCTAGTCTATTTTTCCATTTGACACTCCTTGCAAATTGTGTTAGTAGGCTTCACTAGCTTAGGTATATCTTTTACTGCTTGAGTGGAACTTACTTCGACAATGTTATCAAAATTCTCATGACACAGCCTTCTATTCCATAACCATCTTTCATCTACTTGAGAAATTAAACAACTTTCACTAGAAGCATTCAGGTGAAAAACATTACCTTTTTTCTGCTTACTTGAAGCAAATATATTTCCAGAACTTCCATATATCCTGCATCTTCCATCTTTGAACTGAAGATCATAACCCAACACTCAATAGGTTGTGCTTCAAGCCTTCAACATAAAGAACATCATCAGTGTTATGCTTACCACCAAGACAAATAGATCCTCTGCCACGAATCACACAAGCATTTTTATCTCCAAATCTTACAATCCCACTGTCATACTTCTCTAGATTTACAATTTTCTTTTCACCAATCATATGGTGTGAGCATCTGCTGTCAATGACCCACTCATCCTTTTCTTCAATTCAAGCTGCAAGAGATTTCTCAACTTTAGCAGTTTCAGTAGACACTAGACTATTTTCCTTGATAGCAATGAAAAACCAATCATCTTCATTTCCATTTTTTTTATCAGATTCTTCATCAGTCACACCTTCTACAACATAGTAACATTTCTTTTGGAATCTAGATTTGTAAGGCTTGGATCTAGGAACTCTTTCAAGACACCTTGATGAAAAATGAACTATTTTACTACAAGAAAAACATTTGATAGGAAGCTTTCCTTTATACTTACCTTGTCCTCTACCTTCATTCTTCACAATCAGTGCTTCCAACTCTTCTACCTCTCTTTCTTTATCTTCAAGTTGTTTCATTTCTTCCTCATACTTGAATGTCTTTCTAGAATTCTCTCCCAGATCATATCTTTTCTTGTTTCTTTTGGATATAGTAGCCTTAAATGTAGTTTCAATCTTGGGAATAGATTCACCAAATTCACTCAACTCAAAGGCAGAAAGTTTACCAAATAGTGTATCCCTTGTCACATTCGTTAATGATGTGGTTTCTTTAATAGCATGAGCCTTTGCTTTGTAGGATGGAGGCAATGATCTAAGCACTTTAGCCACAATTTCTTCCTCTTCCAGGGTACCATTGACACATCTAATACCCATCACTTTTTCATTTACTCTTTGCATAAAAGAAGAAATATTTTCATCTTCACCAATCTTCAAATTTTCATACTTTCCTTTCAAACTTTCTAGCTTAGCCATCTTCACATGTACATCTCCTTCATACAAAGTTTACAACTTTGTCCACATCTCATGAGTTGTCTTCAGACCTATCACATTTGTCATTTTTGAATCTGTTAGAGCACTCAACAAAGCTTCCATAGCCCTAACATTATTCTCAACCTCTTTAATCTCATCAAAGGTGGAAGGACCATTCTGAGGAATAACACATTTTTTTTTGTATTCTTCTAGAAGGGTTCGCCAAAACACCTCAAATTACACTCCATCCTAGTTTTCCACAATGACTAGTTTGTTCTATTGAATCTAGGACTGTCCTTATTGTACGATGCCATCTTGGATCACCTCAAGCTTTTAAACTTCTTCAGAGGAACCTGCTCTGATACCAATTGTTGGAAAAACAAGGATAGACAACTAAGAGGGGGGGTCAATCAGTTATCACAGAATATTTTAAAAAATTCAAACTTTACTTAATCTCACATCTAATGAATCACTGATACATTTTTAACAATTTTTCGATGATGGCCCATTAGAATTTTGACGTCTATTCGTTGATATAATTCCATCAGAATTTCGATGACATTTGAAACGTTGAAATTCCAGCCTGGCATAAATTCCAACAGGTCGTCATCGAAAAATTGGTCAAAATGTACAAGTGAATGAACAACAAACCATGAACAAACAACACATCAAAAGCACAGAGAACACCAAGATTTTTTTACATGGAAACCCTGTTAGGGGAAAAACCATGGTGGATGTTAGTCCACAATATTATACCATATTAAAAGTATAAGAAAAATAATGGGAATGCACATGCATTCAAGCACACTGCCTAGAGCTCACTACTCAAATACAAGAGAGCTCACTACCCAACAATACACAGCAATATGGATTAAATACGCAGGGTATGAACTGAGAAAATAGCTTCTTCACAAGCTTGATTACACTTCTAGTTAAGCACAAAAAACCTTCTTCACACTTCTCTCAAACTTCTTCTCACTCTGCTCTATAATCGAATGATTAGGACATTATTTGCACATGTTCACTTTCTCTGGCATACATTCACTCTTATTCACACACTAAATTCACTCAAACAATTTCTCTTATATATCAGGAACATGGAATTACATCAACAACCTTGTCAGCCAAAATATAAAGCATATTTTTAATGTCGACCCAAATTTACAAACAAATTTTCAATGTGGATCAAACACCATCAGCTAATATCATGATGCGACCCAAAACAATATCCTTGAGTGCGTCAAACATTCAAATTTAAATCTTCAAGGATCCACAACATGCCACAAGCATCATGTCAGCCAAGAACATGAAAATTCAAACATACCAAGAAAAATCTTTGACCATGAGCACACCGATCAATGCGGACGTACAACAAGGATAGAGAATGATCTAGAGGAATCTACAAACAACAAGAACTAATAGAGAAATATCCACATAACAAAAATTATCAAAAACACATAAACTTCAATTAGGAACATTGACAAAACCCACACAAATACTGTCAGAACACAACTATTCATAGCATGATCAAATCTTCACGTGGACCTCTAAAACTTCCAGTAGATGAACTAGATACTCTCAACAATAAACCCTTTATTCCACAACAACTGATATTCAATGTATATAACATGAAACTTCCATGACCTTCATTGTTCCACTGGCAACCTAGAACTCTTCCTTTAACAATTTTCTCAATATCCTTGACATATACAACCTTCAATACAATAATGCTAATAGTGTTGACATCAATGACAACCATAGATCAACAACATAACCACAACATCCAAAATTTTCCCCTAATTCAACATTATAAAATGTGTTTAATGGCATTATCACATCATTCTAGAAGGCTTGTAAAATAAACTTAATGATAATCTAGTGTTGTAATGTGTCTTGCACATTCACATTGGATATTGTGACTTCCTAGGATAAGTGGACCTCATTTTTGTGTTGTAAAGAGTATTTAATCACACTTTCACATTAAATTCTATGTCCCAAGCCCTAATTTATGTTTACATAATCATTAATAGGCCCCTATTACCCCATATTGTGCATCTTGAGGCAATATTTGATGAAATACCAGACATGGTCACCATAAAAACCTTATTTCCTTATTTCGTGGCATCTTAGCTAGAAAATGGGCCCCACTAGGACTAATTTTCCACTTGTGTTGAATGAGTTCCTACTAGGTGGTACTGAATCGGCCAAGGTGGCGAATGAGTCCGATTTGGACCACTTTTGACCTTTGAGCAAGAAATTTTGGAATTCAAGCTTTATTTTTCTTCATGTCAACCTTGGGGATCCAATTTATGGGTAAATTAGGATAATTTCCTATAAAATAAACCTTCTAAGCCCTAATTCATAATCTCCTAACTCATTCGCACATCTCTCATCATTCATTAATCATCTATCTTCTTTATCAAGTCAAGCAAGCTAGGGTTTCATCATTTTAAGTCATCAAGATAGCCTCCTAAGACATTCAAGGGAATATTCTTCATGTTTTTCTATAGAAATTCAAGATCAATCATCATGGCAAGGTAATAACTCCATTATTTCATGCTTCTTTGGGTATGTGCAGGATCATCATGGAAAAAACAGGCCCTTAAGTGGCAAAAAAATCAGAAAAATCAGAGTTAGGCAACTTGATGTAAAAATTTGAATAAGTTATCTATATTATTTCAAAAATATGTAAGAATAGAATATGTGGAAAATTGAATGTAGTTTCTAAACTACTAGGTTTTTTTTTTTAAATCTATTTGGTGAAAATTTGAAATTTCAATGTAGTAGTACTTAAATTTCAAGGAAAAATAAGAAGTAGGTGTTGTTTGACCACCCTAACCACAATAAAATGATAATATTTTTTTATAATATTTTAGATATAAGTAGAGGAATCATGTCCCAATGTGATGCATATTTTTTTGTAATTTTTTTCCAAGTAAACAATTAATTATGATTTTTTATTACAACTTTTAAAAATATTAAAACTTTTATGTTTGACCACCTTAACTTGGTCAAAACTTCATGAAATTCAATTTTTCTTTTTTAAATCCTATAGTATGAAAGCATAGAATGTGACACATGTTTTGGATTCAAAAATTGTGATACCGTTTGAAAGCTATAAATTTTTTTCAATCAATCTATCAATTAGGACTTTAGTCATAATTTGAATAGAAAATTAATAATAATTACTTCTTAAATTCAAAGTAAAGTATAATATATATTGGTGGAAAGTTGAAAATCTCCTTTAAAATCCCTTTTCGTTTCATCAATTTTGGGTATAAAAAAAAGTCGTCAGCCACATACCCATCATATTGCCACTTTTTGGCCCATCATGATCCTGCACATACCCCTTTACATTCTTTCTCGATTTTGGTTTAATTACCT
Organism: Sequoia sempervirens; assembly: GCA_007258455.2. Classification (NCBI taxonomy): domain Eukaryota; kingdom Viridiplantae; phylum Streptophyta; class Pinopsida; order Cupressales; family Cupressaceae; genus Sequoia; species Sequoia sempervirens. The sequence goes on along the minus strand of VDFB02281492.1, from coordinate 774,731,088 downwards.
AAAGGGGGATTGACCAAGGCAAAACCCCCATGCCTTAACATCCAACATTTATCTTCCTTTTCTTGTTTGTTTGCAGATTTAGACATCTTTGAGGCTTAGAAATCATTGAATATTTCCTTGAAAAGTTGTTCAAGTCATCTCCTCATTGGATAAGTCAAAATACCCACAAAAAGTCACCTTCAGGCCTAAATTTGACAGTTTCAGAACTGGACACTGGAGAAGCAGAAAGTGTAGACTAAAGGCTCCTGTTTCCACCTTTGAATGCTTATAAATTCAAAAGTTAACTCATTTTCCATGGGTGGTGAATGAGTCCCACTTCTAGGCCTATTTTTGGTTTTCTACATTTTTAGACACCTATTTGTCTAAAACGGGTTCTAAAACAGGTTCACAGAACTAGGACTAATTCAGCCAGAATGGAAAATGAGTCCCACCAGGCCTAAAAGTTAGCATCAATAGCATTCTAGAAGTTATTTCTAGTCTCCATCCATATCTCAAGTGCACACTTTTAGTTTCGTTCATTTATGTTTAGTTTTGTTCACATTTCTAGGTGTTTATGCATTACACAATGTGTGTTTTCAAACAAGTTGCATTTCAATAGTTTTACATTCTTAATCAATAAATTTTATCAATTATCTACATTTAGGTCATTGCATTTAGTCTCAATTACATCATACAATCCTTTATTTGAGTGAACCACCTAGATTTGGGTGTGGGATCTATCTCTTTCCTTTAGGTGAAAGACCTTAATTGAGCAAAAGAGACAAAGCATTTCACACCCCTAAAATCTATGGTTCAGGGTCTATTTAGCTTAGAAGGGCCCTAAATCCCATGTGAATGTGTAAAACACATTATAATAGTATATTATTTCCACTTTAGTTTACAAGCCTCTTAAATTTAGTGTGAAGGTGTAAATAAATACACTTTACAACACTAAATTAAGGCAGGGTTAAGTTTATTCGGCTTAAAAATGGCCCAAGACCTAATGTGGATGTGTAAAACACCTCACAACACTAGATACAGGTGACATTAAGTCCAATTTATCATTAATTATTCCCAAATCAAGCAAGGAAAAGGTGTATCATTTTTTTGTCATTACATCTAGCCCCCACTTTAGTGAGAGGATGAACTTGCTTCAAACTCACACTAAAGTAGACATTCAAGAGGGGTCCAAGTGTACTGATGCAGATAGTCTAGGATAACAAAGATCGAGGAGGCGGTCAAGCCCCAGGATCCAAGATCCTAAGTCAAACTGATATAAGCATAAAAGGGCACACACAAGGTGTATGATATGCAACATCGAGATACAAAAACATGCAATGTCAATAATTAAAAGAAAGAAAAATAAAAAAATAAAGTAAAAATAAAAATGAGGTGGATCAAGATTCAACCATTTGTCCAACATGATGTGGATCAGATCTAGGTTGTTTTTCCAAAAATCCATGCTCACTCTGAGGCAATAGAACTGTAGGTTGTCCATTGGGTGAGAAGTCCTAAGAGGGTGAGACACATGCACTCATAGCTGGTATGCTCTGACACGCATGTGAGTGGATAAGTGAAATTCATGCCCTCGTTCAACTTACCGTTAAACCATACCAAAGTTATTCTTCCTAATAACTTTAATAAGGAACCACACATAAATGATCTCTGAGCTTCATGATGCAAGGAAAACTTTGTATGCTTGGAGCTCATGAACAAATAAGATGGCTCTACAGGCATGCAAGATTTGTTATGCAAGGTGGCCATATAATAGTTGTTGTAAATGAAAAATAGTGTAAGGTATGTTCAAAGGGATTTTTCTTAGTTTATGCAAGGTCTCTTCTTAGGGAACATTGTTCCTAATGTCTTTAAGAGAGGAAAAGTCAAAGAAATATCATGCTCTCAGAGGAAATCAAGCCCAATGACACCTACCAAGAAAAGGACACATCGCAAGAAGAAAGAAATCGCACAATGAACATGAGTGTCGATGTATGCCCCCACTTTAAAGTGGTTTCTAACACCATTGTTGTGAGCAATTTATTTAAAGTAGAAGAATTTACATGAGAGCTTATTCAGAAAATCGTTCACTGGGTCATATGTTTCCAAATAAAAATACATTATGAATAAGTATGTCACATTCAAGCCACTCTTAAGGTATGTTTTCCACATCCCAAGCTTGCTCTGATACATACATGAAAGGTGATCAACTAGCCAAAAGAGACAACAAAAAGTGACATACGAGGAAAAGGCTATCTAACCCCTTGTCCCCACTTAGTGTAGGACAAGGATGAGCTGAATAAGATGAAATTAAGTGTCAATTAGAGGAACTAGGTGTTTCAACACAAGGAAGAGCACCACAGTCCCTAAGATGTTGAATTATATCACTTAAAGCCTTACATTCATTAGTAGAATGACCATGAACTCTATGATACACGCAAAATGAGCTCTTGTAGTAAAATTTATTTCGTGTTATTGGAGGGAGAGATATCAAACAATCTTAGAGGAGTCTCGACAAGATACCCTCTTGATCAGTAGTAGAAGATGTTGCTTTATTTTGCGACAAAGATATCCCTTCCTTAGTAAAAGATTCCATTCCTATACAAGACTCTTTAGATTGTGATATTTTTTACTCTTCTTTAAAGGAAGATGTAAAATATAACAAACTCGAATCGTTGGTGTTTTGTGTGATGACACTGACATTAAGAAAGGATTTTGTTGTTTCTTTCAAAGGATAACAATCAAAACCACTAGTGTCTACCAGTTCAAGATGCACTAATGTTAAAGTTGTCTTAGAGGAATAATTTGTGATAATGTTGATATTAAGTGAAGGCTTGTTTGTGTCTTTTGAGGGGAAATAACAAAGACCATAATTTTTTTCTTGTGTGTGAGGCTCTATAGGGACACAAATACCTTATTCTTTAGCACCACATCCTTTTCCACTATATCCAAGTTGTTTAATCATTTCATAACCTTTTCCATAAATATTTTTCATCTCTTTTGGATTAGGAGGTTGTTCATGATTAATTTTGTCAATGTTTGTTAACTAATTTTATTTTTCTTCTAAAGTGGTTGAGGTGGATGCTTTTGAAGGTTCTTCCGAATTTTTTGTTGACATTACAACTTTTTCCTTTCCCTTTCAGATCCTCTATTTATGATCTTGTATTCTCCCATGAATGTTGGTTTGAATTCTAAGGAAACCCAATCATCTTCTAATAGCTTCATTATTTTCTCAATATGTTTTACTTTGTCTTTTTGTTGCATGGGTTCCACTTGTGTAGTTGGTGTTAATGTTTTCAAAGGATTCCCTTTATTTTTATAAAGTTGTAAAACACTGTAAGGATTATTATCAATGTCCAATGTGCACACTTTGTTGTTGTAGATATACTTCATTTTACGATGAAGGGTAGAAGGCATCACATCCATCTCATGAATCCACGGTCTACCTAAAAGGAGATTATATGAAAGATCATGAGGCATAATGTGAACAAGATTTTTTAATATAACTTTTTCAATTGTAATAGGCAAATTAATCACTCCAAGCAATTATCTTCCCACATTATCAAACCCGCTAATAGATAAAGAGACAGGTTGAATTTTTTATTTATCCACACCAAGTCTATCTAAAAGGTTTACACTACACACATTAAGAGTAGAGTGACTATTGAAAAGGGTTTTATTTATCCATTTTCTATTGTATTTAGCTATTATCATGAAAGTGTCACATTTTTTTTGCACTTCCAAAGGGGGGGATTCGCTTTGGTGGAAAACAATGTCAGCTTTTATTTCTTAAATTAGGGCTGCCATGTCATTTAGTTGTGAATTAGAAGGGATAAGAACTTGTTGTAGGGAACTTTGTATCATGTTAATATAGTGGGGGAGGCTTGAATAAGATCCCACAATAATATATTAGCAGGAGTATTCTTTAATTGTTCAACAAGATCATACTCCTTTCCACTTTGTGCAAGAAAACAAGGGAGACCAGGTATGATAGGATTAGGCAATGGAAGGGATGTTGAAGGTGTTTGTCTTGGTTGTGGATTGAATATGATGTTATATGTATTGGAAACATTATTATGACTTGGTTGTTGCAACACATTATTCTTAGGTGGGTAAAGGATGAGTTTGGGTTTGTTTTGAGTTTGTGGTTTGTGTGAAGGTGGGTAAAGAATAAGAGGATTCTTAGGATGTCCCATGGGGTATGTAGGAGGTCCAGTAGTCAAGGGGGATCTAATGGAAACTTGCACATTCAAAACGTCAGTGGTTTTGGTTTGATGTATTTCTAATAAAGGGAAATCTAGAATTACCTTTTCACCATCACTTAAGGAAGCCACATTACTATTTTTGTCATTTTCTCGCACAATGATATCCTCCCTAGGAGTTGAGTCTTTAGAAGAACTACAAACCAAATGTTCTTGGCATTGAAGGATTGGTTCTTCCAAAAGTACTTCTTCACAAGTAGGGGAATGATATATGGCTAACTTTTTTTCCTTAGTAAGGGTTTCCATAGGTGAAGGGAGACAAGTAAAATTATCATGAATTCCATCCATTGTATTTTCTATCATCAAAGTATCTTCTTCATAGATATGAGAGATACTAGGAGAAGAACAAGTATGATTATCATGATCATTTATGGCTTCATTCCTTTATTCCCTAATGTCTTCTTAAATAGGAGAGGTAGGGGAAGAGACATAAAGAGGGTTATCAAAGACTAGCATATCTTCATCATTATCACAAGAGGAGAAGATGTTGGGAGATGAATGTATCTAGGTTTCAATGGTTTCTTGTTGTGTTGTGTGATCATCATGATTACTTATTGTTCTTTCCTCTTGTTTAGTAATGTTTTTCCTAATGAGAGAGGTAAGAGGAGAGAAATGACTTGGGTTCTCAAAAATCCCATCAATTAGTTCTTTTAACACTCAAATATCTTCTTCATAAGTAGGAGAGATATTAGGAGAAGAACAAATTTGAATTTCATGATCACCCAAGGTTTCTTTCACTAGACTAACCTCACCCATAGAGAGATACTAGGAGAGGGATCAATGACAAACAAAAAGAGAGGGGAAATAACCTCATATTTAGATGTACTTATCAAAATTTTCTTACAACATTAAAAAAAATCTATAAATAGAAAATGAAGTATGACAACCATAGATTTTTGCAATGAAAACATAATGTAATTATTGCTCAACAATCTTGAAATGAAATAATGTTGAAGCAAACATGCAAGGGGATAATGTAATTTTTCATATTTTTAAGATGACAATTGATTGAATATGCTATGTGACAATGTGAAAATGCAAATTTGAAATTAAGCAATGCATGAAATTAGTCAAATTAATGAAATGCATGCAATAGAAACTCAGCCAAATGAAATAGATGGTTAATGGAAGCAAACAAAAGTGCAGAAAGAAGGTTTTTAATGATGAAAAAGGTACTTTTAGATCTAATGAAATGCATGCAATAGAAACTCAGCCAAATGAAATAGACGGTTAATGGAAGCAAACAAAAGTGCAGAAAGAAGGTTTTTAATGATGAAAAAGGTAGTTTTAGATGTGCACTGAGACTAATTCTCCCAAGGTGTCGAATGAGCCTCAGTAGGGAATTTTTTTTTTAAATTATAAATTTTCAATTGATTTTTATTCTTTTTATGTTGTATGATGTGTAACTTAAGTGCAAATGTAGTTTTCAGATGATTTTCAACGATTTCAAATGCAAAAATACAACCTATATGCACTTTCACTAATGTAAAATTTTAGAAACCCTAGATTCCAATTAACTAATGCAAACCTTAATACAAAGTCAATGCAAGATAGATCTAGGATGATGATGGACTCAAAATCAGAAAATGAAATGTTCTAAATGTAGTTTCACCAAAACGTTTAGTTGAAAAATGGATGCTTTATGGTTTTGGACATACAACACCGCTTTTATCCAACTAACATTCAAGGATTCCCTAGAGATCTCAATCAAATGATGAGAGTGGGAGAAAGAGATCTACAAATGGACTATCCTAGGGGTTGAATATGATCTAACAAGGGGTTCACCACCAAGTAAGAACTTCAAAAAGTCAATGAAATGCAAGATTAAATGTAAAACTCTAATATGATGCAAGCTTGATTTAAATGACCTAGAAATGCAAGAAGAATAAAATAGAAAGCTACATAATAGAATGTGTGGACCTGGGAATCTGGAGATGATACAAAGGAGTCTTGAAATGCTAGAAATTATAACCTTTTGAATTACTGGGACTCATTCACCATTCTGGGTGAATCAGTCCCAATTCTAGATTTTTGCATAGGAGCAAGTTTCAGACAAAAGGGTATCTAAATATGCAAAAAATATTGAAAAACACCTGTAGTGGGACTCATTCGCCACTTGTGGTGAATGAGTCCAGTTTGAATTTTTTGGAATTTCAAGGTATAAATCTGGTCTTCACTATCTACTTTTTATGTTCCCCTTTGTTTCCGGATCTGAAACCTTGTTTTTCGAGACTATAAGTGACTTTTTGTGAAGATAGCAACCCTGTGACAACTTGATGAATTTATCCACCCTTGCAACCTAATCTTCAATGGTCCTTCATGATCTAAGACACCTAGATCTACAATCACACAAAGAGAGAGAGAGAGAGAGTGTGTGTGTTGATTGTTAGGGAATAGGGGTTTTCCTTGGTCAAACCCCCTATAGGTAATTAAACCAAATGATGAGACAATGAAGTGAAGGCATGCAACATGAAACAAAGAACATGAATAATGGACAATAATACCTTGAATTCTGCCTCGTTAATCATGTCTTGTAAGTTTGCAACTCAACATGAACTGTTCATGAAGGATGTGTTGGCATATGGCCTCTAGTGTTGTCATTGATGGCAACTGAAGTCATTGATCTGGTCTACATGTCAACATTTGTCTATAACGAAAGGAAGAGTGAAGAACAGGGTATCCATTTGAAGCTAGAATCTATCAAGTAGTTTGCATTACCAGGTTATCAATTTTGGTTGTGGATCTCAAGGAAGTTTGATGGGTATTTGAAATGTCGTATTCTTGAGTTTTGTGTTGTCGCATCAAGTGGTGCATGAGTTAGGAGATCCGGTTGTTCAATTTTTTGTTTATCAGTATATGAAGATTGACTAAGTGAATGTTGGGTGTTGAAGATGTTTAAGATAGAATTTTTTAAATTATTTTTCTGTTTGATTTTTTTTTTTTGGGTCCTATCTATGCTATGGCTAACTTTGGTGGATGCACATTCAATTTTTTTCATGATTTGAGCTGACAGCTGGAAGATATTTTCTATCTCATTGGAGCTGACATATAGCGATTGAATTCTTGCTAGTAGATATATATATGAGATTGATTAATTCATTTTGGTATGCATAAGTGCGAGTTCAATATGTGTTGATGTGTGTGTGAATATCAAAAGAGAAGTTGAGAGATTTGTATTTGTGTAGAAGAGGATTTTTTTTAAGTGAATTAAGGCAGAGCAGAGCGAAGTGAAAAATTAGACAGAAGGTCCAAAATCTAATCTATGAGCCTAATCAAAACTGTAATCAGGCATTTGTAGATGCTATCTATTCAATTCAACCTTTTGTTGTAATCCAAATCTTTTGTAAGGAAGTGATCCTTCCTTATTTTGAGCAGTGAGCTCTAGGCAGTGTGCCTAAATGCAAGTGCATTCCCATTTTGTAAAACACTATATTTGAGTACTCAAATTGTGGACTAGCCTCCATCGTGGTTTTTCCTCTAACATGGTTTCCATGTAAAAATCCTTTTTTTATGTTGTTGTGGGTTATTGTTTCATGTTCATGCATCTTTCTTTGATTGAATTTTTTAAGCACTTGAAAGGAAAGATTAATCAAGTTTAAAATTGCTCAACACTAATTCACCCCCCTCTTAGTGTTGCTTGAGTCCAACAATTGGTATCAGAGCTGAGTTCATTTGAAAAATTTTAACAGCTTGAGGTAGATCTTGGAATGTAATGGACTCTGGTAGTCTTCAGCAGTAGCTTGTGGTGGCACTTGATGATCTTGATAAGTCTAAGGTAGAAGTTCAGGAATTGAAAGGAAATCTTAAGGATGCTGAGAAATTCATTTAGGAGTTGAAGGATCAGGTTATTAAATCTAGGGAAAGGAGAAAGGACCTTTGTGATCAAATAAAGAAAAGAGAGAGAAAAATTATTGAAGAAAGCAAAAGGATGGATGGTGATCATCTAAATCGAACCTTGAAGGAAATAACTAAAGAATGTGAAAAGATTGCCAAAGAAAATGGTACCCTAAAGCATGAGATGGAATCTATGATGATAAAACTAACTAAGGAGATTGAAGATAGAAAGAAGAAAGCGAAGATTCTTGCCTAGTCCCTAAAAGAAAGATCTGATGAATGCAGTAGGATAAATGGAGAATTCATTCAGTTGGAAATGGAATTGCAACAATCCAGAGACAATGAAGAAGAGCTTGAAAAATAGATTGTTATTCTTATATATGAACTAGCTACTACAAATGAATACAAGGAGAATTTCAAGATCAGATCTATTAAGCTTGGTGAGTTGACTCAAGGGTAGAAGAATGCAAATGATAAGCAAGGTCTTGGCTATGAAAATGGAGAAAGTTTTAGATCTGGACAAAGAAATTTCAAGCAAAGAAGTGTGATGGACAAAGCAAAAAGATGTCCGGTAAGACAACCTAATGCTCAAAAGTTTAATGGATACTATTTTTATTGCAATAAATTTGGTCATATGGCTGCTCAATGTAGAAGTAAAATGAAATCAAGTGATTCATCATTTTCCTATCAGTGCTTCAATTGTAATAAATTTGGTCATAAGTCAATTGAATGTAGAAATGTGTCAAACAACTTTGTCAATAGAAGGAATGTAGAATGTTATATTTGTGGAAGATTTGGGAATATTGAAAATCAATGCAGATCAAGAAGAAATCAATAGAATGATTGGTATGGACAAGGAAATGTTGTGTTTCAATTGCAACAAATATGGTCACATTGCAAGATTCTGCAGAAACAAGAATATGGACAGAAGAGGCTAGGTATACAAAGAAAAAAATATGCAGAGAAATGATGAAGGAAAGGGAAAGTGACTATGGATGAATTAAGAGGTCAAATGAAGAAGACATGGTTGAAGAAGAGTTCCTCTGTTGCATAAAATGAGCCAGCACCAAAACCTAATTCTGGTAATCTTTCTAGGAACTAGTCTTAGGCCTTTGGCCTAGGGGGAGTTGTCAAGAAAAATCCTTCAAACCCCCTATCGGTAATTCACACTGAGATGTGGATGATTGCAGTGGTTGAACTATTGATCTATAGATGCTATGGAATTAGTTGGAAAGGATATTATGTTGAGTTAAAGGTTTGTAGATGTTTTTGGTTGACAACTGAGAAAATAGGGTATCTAGAAAAGTTAGGGCAAAAGCATTTATTACAATAAAAGTTAGGTATGTGAGATATATAAAAAGGGAGTTGAAACCCTCATTTTCCACCTTTTGTAGAAGAAAAGAAGGAGAGCACTCTGAATCATAATTTTAGAAGTGTAAAGAGAATTCGGCAATGAAACCCTAATCCATCAAGTACTTCAATTGTATTGAGAAATTTGGTGTACGGTTAAAGAATTTGTTTGGTATTTTTTTTCGGTCATGCGTACAGAAGTTAAAATGAAACAATTCAAAGGAATGGTAAAATTGGATGAGTATAGCAGCAAGAAGATTAGAGCCAAAAGAAACATGTTGTCAAACAATGAATTGAAATGGTTGAATGGAGCAAAACACAAAAGATTAGATATTTGGAGTGAATTTCCTTATTTCAGAAATGAAAAAATCATTGAGTTAATTTTGAATAGATTGAATGATGATATTCTAACTTTGGATAAACCCTACCATATCTCAAAAGAAATGATCGCAGCTCTAACCAGGTTATGCAAAGTTGGGGATGTACTGAGGAAGAAGTCTATTCAGATTAAAGAATTTGAAACCCTAACTAGAGTAACTAGAGATCAAAGGGCATTGATAATATCCATAATTAAGGATTCAATGAAAAGGTACATTGCACATGGAATCTCTTACAAAACCTTTTTCAAAAATAGAGAAGGTGCTACTTCGATAAGTGCAGTTTATATTTCACACAAGATGACAATGGAAGATCAAGATTTTGATCTTTGTGGTTTACTGAAGATCAATTGATGGAGAATGCACAATTGAAAAAGGAGATAGGTTACCCTTTCAAGTTTGGTACTTTGGTTATATGCCTTGTGATGTATTTTCTGAATTGTTTACCCCTAAACAACAATGTAATGTGGGAAGAAAGTGAACTGAGTTTCAAGTAGATTTACATATACTCTAACAATTTGGCAAATTATGATCAAGTATATGAAACTTTCTTTAAGATTTTTCTAAGAAATTTTTGTTCAACTAGTGTCTCCATTCTGGTAAGAGGACTTGACATTGGTTCCTCCTCCAATGAGATGGAGAGAAAGAAGAGAAGAACAAAGGAAATTGCTATATGTACTCCACCAGCATGCAAGACTCTAAAAATTAAAGGAAAGGGAAAAGAACAAGTGATTGTGGACATACCAAATGAGGAATTCGATGAGGAATCTAAGGACACCCTTGGAAAAGAAGTGAAAATAGTTGATATAGAACAAGAAAAGGCAATGGAAGAAGGAAGTGAAGAAGAAGGTGATCTAACCAAGGAAGATCTAATGCAACTTATTCATGAGGAAGATGGAATGCAAAAGATTGCAAACATGTGGTCTATCAAACCTTCATATGAGCAGGACATGATCCTAAATGTACTAAGTTCTCATTTTATGCACAATCATATCAAATTGGAGAGTTTGCAGAATAAGTTGCCAGAAGAGATGATTGAATGTATCAAGGAAATCATGGTCTTCGAATCTCAGAATAAGGAAGAAGAAGTGATTCTACACCTGAAGAAGCAGTATAGATTGTCACTTACCAACTAAGACAATGCATAAGCACTACAAACAACATTTATAACTATTGTCTTCGATGGCCTCATGCAATTAACAAGTACAGAGAGAAGCTGGAACAAATTGAAAAAGAGATGAACAATATTGGTCAAAAATTTGAAATGTCTTAGGATGTTGATGGTGTAATTAGGAAAAGAATTCAAGAACTGCAGTCAAAGTATACAAATGTTTAGAACACCAGGAATAAGATTGTTGAAACTTTTTGGAAAGTGAAGGACATAACCGAATGCAGGTTGAAACAATTGATTGAGATACTGAGGAAGGGAGAAGTATTGGAAGATGTCTTCACCATTCTGGAATCCCTCACCAAAATTATCAACTAGACATCTGAGAATAACAACATGATCATAATCACTGAGATTGAAGTGGCAACATGGAAGACATTTCTTCCAAAGTTGAAGGAGAAGCACAAAATAATCTTGAATTAGCGGTTGTATTTCTTCAAGGTTTTGAATCAATTTTTGCACAAGTAAGTTTTGGCTACATTTCAAAGAGGGAGAAAGAAAAAAAAATTCATTGATGTCAAAGGGGGAGAGAGAAGTGAAAACTTCCTTATCAAACTTACAGGGAGTTTTGTTGATTTTTGTCACCTATAGCGTTTTGGAGCTTTGAAGGTTACAACACTTAGTCATTTTTCACTAAGTATTTCCATCAATTCCAAAGGGGAAGATTGTTGGAATATGGCCTCTAGTGTTGTCAATGATGGAAACTGAAGTCATTGATCCGATCCACATATCGGCATTTGTCTATACCGGAAGGAAGAGTGAAGATGAAGGGTATTGGGTTGAAGCCAGAATCTGTCAAGTAGTTTGCATTAACAAGTTATTAGTTTTAGTTGTGGATCTCAAGGAAGGTCGATGGGTATCTGAAATGGGTATGTGCAAGATCATGATGGGACAAAAAGTGGCAATATGATGGGTATGTGGCTGACAAATTTTTTTACCCAAAATTAATGAAACGAAAAGGATTTTTAAGGGAGATTCTTAGCTTTCCACCAAATAAATTATTCTTTACTTTGAGTTTAATAAGTAATTATTATTCATTTTCTATTTGAATTATGACTAAAGTCTTGATTGATAGGTTGATTGAAAAACATCTATAGCTTTCAAATGGTATCACATTTTTTGAATCCAAAACATACGTCACATTATATGCTTCGTATACTATAGCATTAAAAAAAGAAAATTTGAATTTCATAAAGTTTTGACGAAGTTAAGGTGGTCAGACATACGAGTTTTTTATATTTTTTTAAATTTGTAATAAAAAATTCATAATTAATTATTTACTTGGAAACAAATTACAAAAAAATATGCATCACATCAGGACATGAGTCCTCTACTTATATTTAAAATCTTATAAAAAAGTATTATCATTTTATTGTGGTTAGGGTGGTTTTACTTCTTCTTTTCCTAAATTTGAGTACTACTGCATTGAAATTTCAAATTTTTAGCAAATAGATTTTTTTTTTTAAAACAAACCTAGTAGTTTAGAAACTACATTTAATTTTCTATAGATTGTATTCTTACATATTTTTGAAATAATATATATAACTTATTCAAATTTTTACGTCAAGTTTCCTAACTCTGATTTTTCTGAATTTTTTGCCACTTAAGGGCCTATTTTTTCCATGATGATCCTGCACATACCCAAATGTCTTATTCTCGATTTTTTTGATGTGGCATCAAGTGGTGCATGAGTTAGGAGATCTGGTTGTTCGATTATCTGTTTATCAGTATATGACAACCGACTAAGCAAATCTTGGGTGTTGGAGATGTTTAAGATATAATTGTTTAAAGTATTTTTGTGTTTGAATATTATTTTTTGGGTTCTATCTATGCTATGGCCGACTTTGGCAGATGCGCATTCAATGTTGTTCATGATTTGAGCTGACAGTTGGAAGATATTTTCTATCTCATTAGAGCCGACATATAGCGATTGAATTCTTGCTAGCGGATATATATTTATATATATATATATATATGAGATCGATTAATTCATTTTGGTGTGCATGTGTGCAAGTTCGATATGTGTTGATGTGTGTGTGAATATCAGAAGAGCAATTGGGAGACTTTTATTTCTGCAAAAGAGGATTTTTGTGAAGTGGATTAAGGCAGAGTAGAGCGAAGTGCAGAATCAGACATAAGGTCTAGAATTTGATCTATGATCCTAACCAAAATTGTAATTAGGCATTTGTAGATGTTATCTATTCAGTTCAACCTTTATTTTGTAATCCAAATCTTTTGTAAGGCAGTGAGCCTTCCTTATTTTGAGCAATGAGCTCTAGATAGTGTGTCTGAATGCAAGTGCATTCCCATTTTGTAAAACACTATATTTGAGTACTCAAATTGTGGATTGACCTCCACCGTGGTTTTTCCCCTAACAGGGTTTCCACGTAAAAATACTTGTGTCATGGTCTTATGGGTTATTGTTTCATCTTCATTCATCTTTCTTTTGATTGAATTTTTTAAGCACTTGAAAGGACAAATTAATCAAGTTTAAAATTGTTCAACACTAATTCACCCCCCCTCTCAATGTTGCTTGAGTCCAACAGGATGTAGATCTTGATCTTGACAATAGGTGTAGAATAATTCTTGACCTTGTATCTTCAATGCTACATCACAACAATAGCTCAATAACATGCTTGATGATTGATATGCTTGACATGATGATGGATCTTGAATTACTGCAACTCAACATGAAATGGCTATGAAGGATGTAGATCTTTATCTTTAAAATAGGTGTAGAACAATGCTTGAACTTGGATCTTCAATGCTACATAACAACACTAGCTCAATAGCATTCTTGATGCTTTGATATGCTTTACATGATGATGGATCTTGAATTGCTACAACAATTGATGAAGAATCTTCCCTTGAATGCCTTAGAAATGACCTTGACTGTTGTCTTGATGATCTTGTAAAATCTTGGAATGCTTAACCCTTGAGTGATTGGATTGATAACATGAATGCTTGATGAAATAATTATTTGAAATCTTGTTTATATAGGAAATCCACTCAAATGACTATTTATTATATCCCCAAGGCTGATATAGAAGAAATTTGAATTTAAAACTAATTTTTTCTTGCTCAAATCTCAAAAATAGGCCAAATGAGACTCATTCGTGAAGTTGTGTGAATGAGTCCCACTTGGATGGGACTGATTCACCCAAAGTGGTGAATGGGTCCCACAGGGGCTATTTTGCATTCTAAAATGTTGGGGAGTGTGTAAATTAAGCTTATATGTTGATCTTATCGAGTTTTTTTAATCAAAATATGCCTTAGGATGCATAATATAGGGTCATAGGGACCTATTAAAAGGTCATAAATACAAGAGGGCCCAAAATTCAATGTGAAAGTGTAAATAAATAGATTAAATTAAGGAAAAATTGGGTTTATTTAGCTTAGAAGGGCCCTAAATCACATGTGAATGTGTAAAACAAATTACAACACTAGATTAGGTCCACTTTAGTTTACAAGCCTCTTAAATTTAATGTGAAGGTGCAAATAAATACACATTACAACACTAAATTAAGGTAGAGAATAATTTATTTAGCTTAAAAAGGGCCCAAGACCTAATGTGGATGTGTAAAACACCTCAGAACACTAGATTAAGGAAAAATTAAGTCCAATTTATCATTAATTATTCCCAAATCAAGCAAGGAAAAGGCGTACCATTTTTTTGTCTTTACATTTAATATATGTAGCTTGTAGTCTAGTAAATCTTTACTTTAGGTACCATATATAAAAAATTTGTAGGATTACAATATTTTTGTGAAATGACCCACAAAACTAAAAGGAAAAGGTCCTATATTTTATTATATGAAAAATAATTTACATATAGATTGAAGGCTCTTAGGCCTTTGTTTTGAGAGAGATTTGTAAGCTTTGGTTACAAAAGATGTTGCTAAGAAGCGCTTTTGTGCAAAACAATCTAAACTTTATCAAGGGAATCAACCCAGAAAAGCATAAACCACGTCATACATTTTGTAAAGATAGCACAAAAATGATAGAAGCCTCAAAAATTAAGACACAACATGAAATTTTTTGGTTATAGAAAAAAGTAGGAAGCTTTGAAGAATTTGAAAATGAATTATTCTTCATTGTCACTCCTGATAAGTCCGGATTGGAGAAGATAGACCAGGTCTTGGAAGTTTTTATACCACTCCACACAATAGTTGGGCTCCATGTTCATCAATCAAAGTAGGAAGTCATTAGCAAGACTTGCTTACTAGAAATGTCTATCTAGCATCATGGCATGAAAATCTGAGAGCAAGGGAAGCAAGGCACCAATTCACAATTATCGACATGATGTTGAAGGTCCATGGCCTTAGGTATACCAAATCTAGGGAAGTCTTACCACATTGAAAATTTCCTTAAGTCCCACCAAATAGTCTTTGTAGAATAAGCATTTCATGAGCTTTACAAAATAGTGTTTGGGCACATTCAAGTCTAGCAGCGGGGTCACAAATCATGACATGATATCTACGTTCATGTGGTAATGGTTCATGTTTTACATAAAATTTTCCTCCATAACCCAATTAAAGGTGGTTATTGTCAAGTGGCTAGTTTTCATCAGCCACTTGATTCTTTAATCAGAGACCTCACCTATAAAAGATGTACTTGATTCTTATAGCTAAGTAGCCTAATAGGAGTACCCATCTTGCATAAGACTATAAAGTAAATTTCCTGCTAAAATGAGAAGTGTTTTTTTACTAAGGCTTAGCACAATTTATAGAAAAATGAGGCTGAGAAGTCACAAACGGAAAATATTTTCTCTATCATAAATACAACGAGAAAATTAACAAGTTGGAAATTCAACATAAGGCATAATCATATGAAGCTATATTCAAAGGCTCTCAACATGTAGGGTGTGTGGATTTTTTCCATGTGTCTTGCCACCTCTAGGTTTATCGTATGGTGTCATCACATGAGGTGACCTCTAATACACCACCTCTTTCTTGCATAAATACTAACACCTTGTCAAATTTATGTCACCCCTTTTCTCAAGGCTTCATCCTTACAAAAGGACGTGGTGATTGTACCTTCATTCCTTCACAAAGCATAGGTTGAAATTCCCCAAAAAGTAGGTGATTAAAGCACACATATTCACCTCAATGGTAATGTCTCAAAAGGATAGTTATGTCATTACCCACACTTATTCCAAGTACCTCTTGAGCAAGAGGTGATTAAATAACCATGTTCATGACCAAGAATTTTGCTAAGTCTGACCTCTCAAAGAAGAAGTGAATTTTTTCTATATACATAATCATTCTTTGAGTGAGGGTTCTCAAAGTTATCAGAAAATGGCCATTAAAGAATCATCATCAAGACAAAGTGTCAAGTTTCTTCACCATCTATAAACTATGTAAATGTCTTTGGCGAGAAAGCTTATACCAACAAGACCATGATAAAGGTATGAAGTTTTCTGAATACTATATTCATAAAACCTAAAGGCATTATCAACCAAGAAAATTTTAAAGACATTATAGATAATATATGAGCCTCAACTGCATGCAAACCCTAAAAGCCTCAAACAAGGAGCTTTCTAGAGAAGGGAAAATAAATTGAAGAGTGGATATGTCAAATATTTGTGTTTCCAACTCAATGAATGTGGTATTCCACAATACATGGTGCCTCGAGTGCATTTGTGCCCTAAATTGGTAGATATGTGTGCAACAAATTTCAACAAGAAGACTAGTGTTATCAGAGGAAAGAAGATCAAGGTACTCGTCAATGAAGTAACTATCAAACCTATATTATGCATCCCCTTTGACCCTATAGTGAAGGTTTTCTCAAGAGATAAAATGGAGAAATATTGGTCCTAGCATAATGACTAGTTGAGTTTTAACAATCATGAGACAAATGGTTAGAAAAGGACCACTATGCCCCTCTTCCCTTTTTCACACAATGAATTCAACCTAGACCTACAAGATGTATTCTTAATGGTGGATTTTATTTTTTGCATGGACCATGACAAAGATGTACATGAGTTCCAAATAGGCGTAGCTTTCATACTCAGGAAGCAGAAAGGGTTTTTCTAGTGTGATTTCATGGAGGTTATAATGGAGAAAATGCTCAAATAGCTAAGGGAATACATCAATTCCTAGAAATTAAGGTATTCCTATTTTCTTACACATCTTCTTTTACACTAGAACTCTAGGTTTTTCAGAAAGTGTATAGATTTAGGGGTATGTGCAGGATCATGATGGGCCAAAAAGTGGCAATATGATGGGTATGTGGTTGATGACTATTTTTTTACCCAAAATTGATGAAATGAAAAGGGTTTTTAAAGGAGATTCTCAGCTTTCCATCAATATAAATTATGCTCTACTTTGAATTTAATAAGTAGTTATTATTCATTTTCTATTCAAATTACGACTAAAGTCCTGATTGATAAGTTGTTTGAAAAACATCTATAGCTTTCAAACAGTATCATATTTTTTGAATCCAAAATATGTGTCACATTCTATGATTCACATACTATAGGAATAAAAAAAGAAAAATTGAATTTCATGAAGTTTTGACCAAGTTAAGGTGGTCAGACATATGATTTTTTATATTTTTTATAAAGTTGTAATAAAAAATTCATAATTAATTATTTACTTAGAAAAAAATTACAAAAAAATATGCATCACATCAAGGAATGAGTCCTCTACTTATATCTAAAATATTATAAAAAAATATTATCATTTATTGTGGTTAGGGTGGTCAGACAGACACCTACTTCTTATTTTTTCCATGAAATTTAAGTACCACTGCATTGAAATTTCAAATTTTCACCAAATAGATTATTTTTTTAAACAAACCTAGTAGTTTAAAAACTACATTCAATTTTCTATAAATTATATTCTTACATATTTTTGAAATAATATAGATAACTTATTCAAATTTTTACATCAAGTTACCTAACTCTGATTTTTCTAAATTTTTTGCCACTTAAGAGCCTGTTTTTTCCATAATGATCCTACACGTACCCTTAGATAAGGAGGATTCCTCAGGCCTAGAAAACACAAATTTTGTATGGACTCGTGTGCTCTCTAGTATGAAAGATTATTATGAGTTTTTCAATTATTTATTGTTACCATTCCTTTGATATTTGTGCATATTGGAGGGTTGTTTTAGGTTTTCACATGCACACGTTACCTAGATGAGTGAGCACTAGCCTATGTATGACTATTTTTTGGGCCTCGATTATACTTCCATAAGGATGCATGGATTTAAAAAGGATCCTTTTAGGCTACCTACTTGTGTGATAGACAGACTCTTTCTCTTGAGATTTACTAAAATTTGTCACTTATGAATAACATCTATGGGGTGGATAGAAGGAAGATATGCATTTTTAAACCCCCCATCACAATGAGTAATTGTAAGGTGGTGCTTGCATAGAGAGATATGCATGAGATTTTGGCTAGTAAGTTAGCCCATCTTGGCCTTGGTCTCATTTGTGATAGATGAAAGTATGATCTAATCAGTTCCATTCCTTTAAAGCATAAGCCACATCCATATTGGGAGGAAAAGAAAAATTCATCAAAAGATTCAACTACTTATCATGTCGACTTGTCTCCTCTACCATCTATCTAACCCCCATGGATTTCCTTTATTATATAGAGGGAAAGGTTAATTTGGAGGCCCCTATTTATAATACTTTGGCCTGCCAACTAAAGAAGAAAGGTTGGTCGAAGAGGAGACCAATCGAATTTTGGAAGTACTGATAGGAGATCAAACAATTGAGTACCCTACATGAAAGTATCCCTATAGATGAAACTTTCGATGAAGTGTATGATGTAGAGGTAGGTTCAATTTCAAACAAGGATGACTCTAACTCAACACCTCCATGAGAGGAGTCTAGAAAGCATAAGGAAAAGGAGCCATCACAACCTAGAGGGTGACATCCATCATCCTCCACCAGTTCTTCAACAAGATTGATGCAGAACCATAGGTTTATAAAGATGGCTACAACTACTCAAGGAGATCAAGGCTCATCAAAATCGATGTTGGAAGAATCTATGGTAATGGACTAGTGGCCAATAAAGAAAATGAGAACTCAAACATCAAATGTCAAGAATTCTAGGAAAAAATATGACGATGAGGTGAACTTCATTTTGCAAGATCTCGTAAATCCCATGGCTATCGTGATGCAAGTAAATTTAAATCCCACCATTCTTCCTTCTTTCACTTGTCTCATTCAACTAGTTCCTCTATCCCCTGCCCAGATTTCCCCCATGACCACTATCATCCAGACTATTCTTCTTGCACCCCTATCATTTATACTATGGTCACTTTTACTATTTTAGAACCCCCCATGCAAAGAACATGCATCTTCCACCACCTCTTTGGTTGATGTTTTTATTTCCCTATCTGAGACATAGGCTCCAATCTCTGGCCATCCTATTTTACAAGTTTCTTCACCTTTTCCAGTCACACAACCATTGAACCATGTTTCCATTACTGCCCCTTTGACCCCAATAAGTACCGTCTACCCTTTGTAGAATTGACAATGTATCACTCCTTTTTCACCAATGACTTTAAATTTTTTTATGGCTTCTCCATTAGCCAAATTGGGTGCCTCCTTTTCCATCCCCTTTTGTGTCCCCCTAGTACCCCTATGGCTACACAAACCATTGAGTCCCCTCAGGATTTTTGGAGTCATATGGATATCTTCAAATAATCCCAAGAGGAGTGAAAGAAAAAATAGAGGGTGAAAGTCACACTATCTATAGGCACCCCCAAAATAGAGACATGTTATGATGAGAAGCTAGATGCTCTACTAATCACTTCTATAAAGCATCTCACTTCCAAGTTGAAAGGGCGATATACAATGAGGACTACAATATTCAAGAAATATGCCTCAATCTTAGTGAAACCCTCCCTCATGATATAGTAGGCCTAATGAAAGTCATGAAAAAGGTAGTATCTTCTTACTACCTAAAGACAATGAAAAAGCTAAAGAAAATAGAAAAGGAATTGGAGGCGATAAAGGCCATAGTCTCGAGGAATGAAGCTACAATCAAAAAACAAGAAGTGGATATTGCCAACTTAAGGTAGGAGTAGTGAGAGAAGATTGCAAAGGCAATCTAGATAGTGCAAGCAGAGAGAGATCATTTCCAAGCTGAGCTAGGAGACTTAAAGCACAAGGCTGAATTCGAAAGGAGGGGAAGCCAAAGCTTAAAGTATAAGCTACAAGAGAAAAGTGAAGAGTTGTAGCAAATGAGGAAAGAGATTTTAGACATGTCAAATCAACATAAACATGAATGTGGAGTAATGGAAAAATAGCTACTATAGGTGCAAACCAAATTTTCTAAGTTTTTGGATTGGAAGGGCTAGCTATTTGATAAATTGAAAAGGGAAAATAATGAGAAAGAAATAGAATCAAGCCGCAAATGAGGTAAGCACCAAAGAACTTGCAAAGAGGAAATTGCACCAAAAAAGGAAGAGCTATAGAAGGTGCATCAGGAATTATCCACTACCTCTAGTAGGTAAGTGCAGAGCTAGCAGTATTTTTAGCAAAAGGACAATGAATTTCAAGAAGAGCTTCATCGGGCCCAAGTAGCAGTTGACATTGAGAAGAAGGAGAGGAAACTTGTCAAATCCAATCTATTGTGCCTTGAACTTTCGAGTGCCTCAAAAATAATAAATCAATTAAAAGATTGCTAGGCCCAAAAGAACATAGTGTGCCAAATGCATAGGCACAAAAAGCTAAGTTTCTCTCGGTGTTGTAGGAGTTGTATATCTCTTACTAGGAGAAGATAAAGAATACAGTAGTGTCCTTGTGGTTGGATTTAATATTTCTGGTGGATGCACAAGATGTATTCACCAAGGTTTTCCTAGTCATCTAATAGATTTTACATTAGTTAGCCTTAGGGCTATTGAGTAAGAATATTTAATTGTCAAGCTTTATAAGGCTACAAAAGACACTTTAGTGAATGCAAGGGTTCCCAAAAGGAGGGCGATTGCTAAGAAAGACAACGAATTCATAAACTATAGGAAGGAAGCCCAAATGGGGAAGAGTTGTGATGGCACCTCAAAGATTAAGGAAAATAAGATAGAGGATTCCAAAAGGCTCATCCAACAAGGACTACCTTACCCTTTCTTTCTTGTTGGAATGCTATTGACCGAGGAGCTAATTAGGAAAGCTCTGGAAGCCAAGTAACATGATTAGTTAGAATTCTAGGCTTTAGGCACATCTCTGAGTGCCAAATAAATTAAAGGTGTTCTTCATCCCCTGGCCCATATCTACTTCCACATTGGAGCCACACAATAGAAATATGGTTATATCTCATTTAAGGAGATATTTGATCTGGATCGGGCCTCCAAGGAATTGCACACGCTGGTTTAGCCTTTGGACGTGGACTGAGAGTTTTTGCACTCGGCCTTTCTTAAGCTCTCAGGCCGTGGGCCTATCTTTCCTTTGTTTTAATCCATTTCCAAATTTTGTTGTGTTCTTTCCTCCATAGGCGAAGGCCCCCTTTTTATTTTTGAGGACTATAGAGGTTTTTCTCTACATGTATTAAGTTGTTTTTCCCTTGTTTCTCTTTGTTTATTTTTAGCCATCGGCTTCGCATTGGTAAGGGACTTCTTTCCCTTTCTCCTTTTCATCTCTTCCATCGGGCTTGGACACACATCATTCGACTGTAAATTTTTGAAAATTTTGTGGTGCTCTCCGCTTAAAAATAAGCGATGACACCACTTGGTGGCTACACAACCTTTTTCTCATCATTTACCTTTTGAGCATGGAAAGCGACATGTGCACGTGTGATGGGGTTTTTAGTAGCAGCTCGAGAGGAGGTTTGGGAAATACCCACCTGACTACCAAGTGTCTTTTTGGTTTCTCGTCGAGAGGCATTTAAGGTATCAGAGGGAATGTATCATGTGCGCTATCAGTAGTAGAACATTTAAGACTCATCGAACATTCTCTAAAGAATCATGAACACCATCTTCTAAATCACCAATTCTTATAAGCAATCAGATTTGTTTGTTAGACAAGGTTTTATGATGCCACAATGCACCTACTAAGGAGGTTCTTTTCACTGTTCACCGGACTCTCGAATAGTGATTTCAACATCTTTTAACGAAGAGAACCCACTCGAATGGTTTGATTTGTGTTTCAACTGGTAACTAGGTAGCTTAGAATTTATTATTTAGTGGATTCAATTGACAAAAATCTGATTTTGGAATGGGTTTTTAGAACGTTGAATTTAATGCCATTGTTTGTTTGCTTCCCTTTTTCTATGAAAGGGAATTTTTAGCCTCTTCTTTCCATTATCAAGAGGATAAAAATTATAATATAAAGAGTAGTATCAGAAGAAGTAATAGTTAGGAAGTGTAACAAATCAATTATAGATATTTTTGTCTTATATTATAATATTTTTTGATCAATTTTCTGGATTATGTCTTGATCTCAACCTTAGTATTTTGTATTATTCTTTGATTAAATAAATATAAAGAATAAGCATATTGGACTCTACCTATTTATCCTTTATGAGGTCTTTTATTCTCTATTTACATAGAAACTTGTGCTCTATGTCATTTTTATTCTCAAGCATATCTTTAATGATTGATCATTCTCTATTTTTAGCTTTTATGTTGTCTCAACTCAAACTTACACTAATCAAGATCATGTTTTTATAACTCTTCCATTTTCTATTAAAGTTGTTAGATTTCATACTATTCCAATAATAAAATCATTTTTGTATGGGTTTGAGACACCAATTAGTGGTTCTTTGGTTTATCAACTTTTTGTTGAACCTTAATTGGTGCTTCCTACAAGAGGATCTAAACATTTACTTTGTGATTGCATAGGCCTTAGTAGTTCGTTCTCCCCTAAAAAATGAAGGGTCTATGGCACTTTGTGTTTATTTTATCATAATTGGTATCTTGATAGGGTATTTGAAAGGTTGTAAAATATTTTAGTGCATCACCATAGTTTTATTTCTTGCATTTCTTCCTCCCTTTTCCCCAAACCAAGAATGAAGAGCCAACTTCTAAAAAACTAAAGGTCATTTAGTGGAGCGTAATTGGTCCCCCATCTATTGGATTTCCCATAAGGCTATTGAGAGAGGCGTAATCTTTGATGATCAAAAGGTAACATTTATATTAGTAGTACATCCAATGATATTGCAATCATGTCTCATCAATGTTCATGAATATTTTAATAGGAAGAGACCCCAAAAAATTTCAAGTGTAAGTTATATCTCCAACAATAGCTCAAGTTTAATTACTCCCAATTTAAATTTCCAAAGTTCTTTTGATAGAAAAAATTTAGGTGATGGTTCAAGTCCAACATCAATTCTAAGATGATAGATCACATATACATAATACACAATATATGTTATTCAGAGAATTGCTTTTGTGGAAAAATGACTAGGGAGCAAGAGTGGGCCTCTAATGGGATTTTTTTAAAATTTCACCCTAGAAATGAACACAAGTTATTCGTCCCATGGTCTTAGGGTGGTTCTTGGGATTACAACAATGAGAAATGTACCCAAACGACAAAGAAAAAATCTACTCAATGGATTTTCCAAGGTGGAAGTTATGATCATGGCCCATAATAGCCCTAGAGCGAGCAGAAGTTGAAGATTTCACTTTGCCACTCTATAGTTTCCCTGTAGTTTGGTGGGACTCCTTTGAATTTATTGCATGATTCCCTATTTCACTAGATCTCTATAGCCCTAACTCCTTATTAGCATCCATAGAAAACCCTATCACCACTTTCCCCAACACTATATCTTTGGGATCAAAACCTTTTAGTCAGAGACTGTGCAAATGAAAAAATAAAATCCAACGTCATACAACTAGAATCATGCCTCATCAATAGAGTAGAGGGTTCCCCAAAACAACATGGATCCCAAAACCTCATCTTCGATATGTTCTTTTGTATTCATTTTCTCGACTGGAATATAAAGTGAACATCGCTTAAGACGTGTTGCTTCCCTCCATGTCTATCTTCAAAATTCATATGCTCATAGGTAATATCTACAACTATACCACATTGATTAATATTCTAGAGGAATGGGTTCATGATCAATGGTTGGAGACCTCAAAGGTTTTTACATCCAAGAGGAAATTAGATACTTTGTTATTATTTTCAATTTTAGAGTAATCTGAGACAAAACCCTCAAAGAAAAAGCTTGGTTTTTTAATGGTCAAGGCTTATATCTCCAACCTTGGAATCACCATTTCAACCATAGCTTTGCATCGATTCAATATATTCCATTTAGATCCACTTCAAAAATATAACTCTCGCATATAGGGATCCCCAAATCAAAGAGTTTATAGGTAACTCAATTGGCATCTTCTAGACATATAATTTAGAATTTGTCAAATGCTCTTGCAATCCAACAATGAAATGTGTCCTAAACACTAAAAAATCACTCCCCAAACTCCTAGCCATCCACTCCAAGTGTGGGACATAGAAACAATACATTGAGTTAGAAAATCATGTTTTCTACTACTCCTCATGTCATTCCTTTGCACATCCAACCTTACAATTCCCCTCAAGAACCTCAGCTCATGAGGCCCTAGTAGTAAACTATGCAAATCAATCCAAAACCTAGTATTGTAAACTTTTTCCCTTGGAAAAGCCAAATGTCAGGTAGTAGAATATTATTCCTAAAAATTTCCAAACACCTTCTTTCCCACACCCCTCTACCCACAAAGAGCTTTGGTTCTATTGATGCATTTTTTTGCACATTTACAAGACCGACAAAGTAATAGAGTACCCTATCTCTTGAAAAGAAATTTATCTTTAGAAAACTTCAAAAAGATAACCCCAAGGGTTCGATTGTTAGGTCTTGACTTTACAAAAATGGCTCATTGGTTAATGTAATGTTGGTTTCACAAGGGGCCTTTATGGTTTAGCTTGAAACTTCTAAGTACAAGGGTTTGTAAAATCTAAAGAGTAGTAAAGAACTAGCTATAGATTTAGATCTCAAATTTGAAAATGACTCTTATCATCAAATATGAAAATTTTGTGATATTATTTCTTCCTAAACTAATCCAGATTCTAAAATAAAGTTTAAGAGATAAGGGCTTAGAGATCCTAATTTTGAAAACCTAAGGAAAATCACAATAATGGATGACATGGCAACTAAAAAAATCCTCAAAAGCTAAATTTTTGTTTAATCCAGGTTAACTCACAATGTTGTAGAAATAGTGCAATCTTCAAAGGAAATATTAAAGATTTTTAGACTATAAACATTCAAACATATACCCAAATTTTAGCTAATATGGACAAACATTCACAGTTGAACCAAATGCAACAAAAAATCTTAGACTAACCATACACTTCAACTTACAATCAACAAATTACAAATGTTTTGAGTAGGAAATTCATCAAATACCTTAACACTTTTCCATCATCATAACTGAATTACAACTAAAACTAGAAATAAAGTTAGAAGAATAAACCATGCATGCATTCAAAATTAATAAGAAATTCACCAACACTTCAATGTCTACTTATATTAATCTCAAATTCCCTTACAACAATTCCAAATCAACCCCTTACAAATGAAAGAAGATTTCCTTTTATAGAGAAGGCTTACAAAATGGATGGTGGGGATTGACTCAACATCAATGGCCAAGATTATAGTTTTATATTTCAAGTGCATTAAATACTTATAAAACTAACCCCAATTTGAAATTTTATCACATGAGAACCTAGGAGAATGTAAAATATATTAATATAATTTAATATTAAATACATTTTAAAAATTCCAACAAAAGTTGGGTACACACATTTTTAGGTAACTACCTAGCAACTGGTTGGAAATCTATAGAAATTTATCATCAATTACAATATTTCCATTGTCTTTTTCTTTAACAACATATTTAACAAAATTTGTGAGAACGACTATCAATTCTTCATGGGAGGGATGTTGTATAACATGAATTTTGTAGGTTATAACCTTGTGCTCCTCTATGAACTTGATGTGTGGATCTATGCTATATTTTCTTTGTCTAATTATCTCTTTAGAATACACCAAAAACTATGTAGCAACATTCAAAAAATCTTCACTCAAGTCATGCATGGGAAATTTTCATAAAACCTTATGCTAGCTCTGCTTCAACACTACATTATCCAACTTTTCTATAGCAATAGTAGGAACCCGAGTCATATCTTGAAGATACTGACCTCAATCAACAAACAACTTGTTTATTTTCCCAATGATGATATTCATTTCAATCAAAACTTGAGATATAATTTCTTTGCATCAATGCATGTTACCTAATATTATCCTTGGGAAAAAAACCCTCCTTTATTACATCAACAAATAAGTCTATAATAGCCTTCAATTTGGGATAGGTCATCTCATAATACTTCGAGTAGGCTATAAAGTCTTCAACAATCTTGTACACTTATTTCAAAATAAAATAATTTTTATGCATTTCTAATGCCATAACAAACACTTTCTCACCAGTTACAACAATTCTATCAATCCACTCAGATGTTTTTTGTGCCCATGTTTTCATCTATTCCATTTTATTTACATCATCCTTGGATAACAACATGAGAGTAGCAAATTTTCCTAGCATACTTTGTATTGGGGTGACCAATTGTTGATAAATGCAATCAACTCAACAATATGCATCTTCAACTCCTTTTTTGTTTGATCCTTATCCACCCTTTTTAGAATATTTTAAATAGATCCCTAAAACCTATCAATAACTTGAGCTCTATTGGTTGGGCCAATATCAATTGAAGAAATTTTTTACTCTGTTGACAAAATTTTTGTGGCATCTTTATCCACAAAAGGTGTAGCTATATGATTTGTATTGTAACTAGAGGCATGCTTACTCACATGGGAAGTTATCTTTGCATTCTACCTCTCCTTAGGCTGCCCCATATGTGCTAAAATTTCCTTAAAAATAGCCTTAGGGTCTCAAAAAATAGGTGTCTTATCCTTTAATTTCCCCTCAAGCTATGTCAGAGTTGTTACTTGTGTTGATGAAGCTAATATTTCTGCAGACTTATCTTTCATAGTCTCCTCCATTTGTTGTTATGTATGCAACTCTTCTTATTTCTCTTCTTTCTCTTTTTTTGCCTTCTCCTCTTAATGTTCCATCATTTTTGTTCCTTCATCCTATCTAAAAGCCTCAATTTCATGCTTAGAAGCTATAGAAATCTTCTCTACTACATACAAGCTCTCCAAATTCTCCCTTTCCTTCTTCTACATTTCCTTCAAATTTTGTCAACACTTTCCATGGAGGGTGGTTCAAGTAACTGCTAGGAAGGAGGAGGAGGAGATGTGAATACAACTTGATTAATTATAACACTATTTATGAGGATATCTACCAACTATTTTGGGAGGTTATTGAGGGGAACTATAAAAGACTCCAATAGGCTAAGGGAAATGAGTGAAGAAACAAAAGGGATGGTAGGTGGTAAGGTAGAGATAGTGTATTGTGGGGTAGAAATGGTAAAGGAAGAAGGGGAACAATGAACCAAGGAAGAGGGTGAGCAAGGCATCTCAATAGTAGAAGTGATGGGAATGGAGGAAGTGAGATGAAAAAAAAATTAATGGCAGGAAGAGATGAAAGGATTGGAGGAGGAAGATGAGTAGTAGAAATGGGACCAAACAAAGATGGTGTTAGTGGAGGAATATAATCGAAGGAATTGAGGAGAGCTTTTAGGAGGGGAAGGAGGTTGTGTGATAGGAGGAAGATTCAAGATTAGTGGTAGGGAGGGTGGAGAAGATTCTTCTAGGATTGTTTCTATAGCCACTATGCCAATCTTCTTTCTCTTGGGAGGAGGCTTGCTAGCCTATCTAGCCTTTCTCTTATACAGCGATGCCTCTTTGTGGGGTTTCTTTCTTTTGAATGCTTCTTTTCTAATCCTCTTTTCCTAGGAGTAGTATCAACTACCTTGCTTGCAGAGCTTTTGTTAGAGGCTTCTTCTTCATCAAATTCCTCATCCTCAATCTTTTATTCATCCTCAATACCGTGAGCTTCATATTTTACCTTCTCCCCACATTTCAACTCAATATTTTATGCTTCAAGGAGAGTGATCTGAACATCTATCAATTTCCTTGTTTTCATCGGCACCAAATGGGTAATCACATCAAGATCATTTTCCTCTTTGTCTAATCAAGCAAGAGAAGGGGTTAATTGGAAATTTTTTTGTACTATTCTTCATATAGGATTCTTTCATCCTCTTGCAACTAATTTGACACTTTAAAAAGGTTAAAAGTAGAGATGAACTCTAAATTTACTCTCATATAACTCCTTTTATGAACTTCCAGATCATTACTGCAATTTCCCTAGAAGTCTTTGATGTGGAATTGGTAAGAGTATTTCCTCCCCACTTGCTCTCAATTTACCAAGAGGGTCAAAATTACCCCTCAAATTGTGAAAATGAAACCTAGAGCTTTAGATCTCAACCTTAGAATGCTCGACAAAGGGCACTAAAGCACATGAATACATTACTCTTCCTAAGTTCATGGGGTATGGGACCCCAAGGTATGTGCAGGATCATCATGGAAAAAATAGGCCCTTAAGTGGCGAAAAAAATAGAAAAATCAGAGTTAGGCAACTTGACATAAAAATTTGAATAATTTATCTATATTATTTCAAAAATATGTAATAATAGAATCTGTAGAAAATTTAATGTAGTTTCTAAACTAATAGGTTTATTTTAAAAGAAAATCTATTTGGTAAAATTTGAAATTTCAATGGAGAGTACTTGAATTTTAGGAAAAATAAGTAGGTATTTGTCGACCACCCTAACCACAATAAAATGATAACATTTTTTTATAATATTTTAGATATAAGTAGAGGACTCATGTCGATGTGATGCATATTTTTTTGTAATTTTCTTCCAAGTAAATAATTAACTATGATTTTTTTATTAAAACTTTTAAAAAATATAAAAACTTGTATGTCTACCACCTTAACTTGGTCAAAACTTCATGAAATTCAATTTTTTTTAATCCTATAGTATGTGAATCATAGAATGTGACACATATTTCAGATTCAAAAAATGTGATACTATTTGAAAGCTATAGATGTTTTTCAATCACCTATGAATGAGGACTTTAGTCGTAATTTAAATAGAACATGAATAATAATTATTTATTAAATTCAAAGGTATGTGGATCATCATGGAAAATAGGCCCTTAAGTGGCAAAAAATTTAGAAAAATTAGAGTTACAACTTGATAAAAAATTTGAATAAGTTATCTATATTATTTCAAAAATATGTTAGAATAGAATTTGTAGCAAATTGAATGTAGTTTCTAAACTACTAGGTTTTTTTTTTTTTAAATCTATTTGGTGAAAATTTGAAATTTCAATGCAAAGTGGTTAAATTGTGGAAAAATAACTAGGTGTCTGTCTGACCACCCTAACCACAATAAAATGATAATATTTTTTTATAAGATTTTAGATATAAGTAGAGGACTCATGTTCGGATGTGATGCATATGTTTTGTAATTTTTTTCCAAGTAAATAATTAATTATGATTTTTTTGTTACAACTTTTAAAAAATATGAAAACTCGTATGTCTAACCACCTTAACTTGGTCAAAACTTCATGAATTTGTTTTTTCTAATCCTATAGTATGCAAAGCATAGAATGTCATGCATGTTTTGGATTCAAAAAAATGTGATAGAGTTTGAAAGTTATAGATATTTTTCAAGCAGCCTATCAATCGAGACTTTAGTTGTAATTCAAATAGAAAATGAATAATAATAATTTATTAAATTCAAAGTATAGCATGATTTATATTGGTGGAAAGTTGAGAATCTCCTTTCAAAACCCTTTTCATTTCATCAATTTTGGTTAAAAAAAAAGTCATCAACCATATACCCTACACATACCCATCATATTGCCACTTTTTGGCCCATCATGATCCTGCACATATACTCAAAGAATAATTTATATTGGTAGAAAGCTAAGAATCTCATTTAAAAACCATTTTCGTTTCATCAATTTTGGGTAAAAAAAAGGTAGTCAACAACATACCCTACACGTACCCATCATATCGCCACTTTTTGGACCATCATGATCTTGCACATACTCCCTAGTTCAATGCTTCTCATGAAGGAGATGGTATGAAGTGCCCAATTATCTAGTCATCTCCAATAGTACAATTTTCTCTATGCGATACTTAGAAAACCAATAGAGAAGCTTGAAGGAACATGCAATCCTAAAGTATGTAAACTTTAGGAGTTGAATAAACCAATACCCAAAGAATTGAACCATTCCCATGGTTGACTCATCCGAGCTTCAATATCACCTTGCAATACCTTGACAATATGCATTGTGAATGCATCATTCACTCTCTGATAAGGATGCTTGAAATTTGTGTACTATATTTGTGGATAGCATTCATATACAATATAGTCATCTGGGCCCATTCCAACATTTTCCTTGCACGTAAGGTCTCTGTATCTAAAGTTTGTCGCCAATAAGTAGACAACAAAGGAAGTCATGTAGAATTTAGAAGACTTCTTTATCATAGAAAATTGTTCATTAATAAATTATCATTAATGATAATTATCCCAATCAAATTTGACCTTTCCCATCAATATCTCAATAAATTAGTACATCCATTCCTCAAATGTGGAGGCAGAGGGTAAACCTATAATCCTACTAAGAAGTGTTACCCAGTCATGAATTATTTAGTAAAGTTACTCCTATAAGATGTTTTGGGCAACTTGTTTGCACTTGCTCTAGGCTTCTCCTTCCAATGCTTTTTAATAAGTTGCAATAAAATTTTAGGATCAACTTTGAAAACATTAGTTGCATATGCCTGGTATGTGACTTCTATTTTTAAAAAAGATGGCATCCTAAACATCCTTGAGATTGAAGGGGTAG
Source organism: Sequoia sempervirens (assembly GCA_007258455.2). Taxonomy (NCBI): domain Eukaryota; kingdom Viridiplantae; phylum Streptophyta; class Pinopsida; order Cupressales; family Cupressaceae; genus Sequoia; species Sequoia sempervirens. Next base: position 774,700,316 of record VDFB02281492.1, on the reverse strand, counting down.
ATAGATCAGCCAACACTCTTCCTTTAGTAGCAATAATTCTTTAGGTACATCCTTGTGATAATATTCCTAAGATCCCATTATTATCTCTAGATAGATTAAAGAGAGTGAATCCCACTACTTGGGAAATTACACTCTAATTGATTCTCGATGCCAAGTCTATCTTTGGAGCTCTAGAAAAAATTTCCTTGAACTCCTCAATATCAACATGTCTGAGGTTAGTATTAGAGATTTTACCCCAGCTTGTTGAAATCTTGGAGGTGGTTTCAACGTTGTGGAATTTGAACTTCATCTTGGCTGATCAATTAGCTTTCTCCATACAATCTACAAAATATAATACGTAATGAGAAGCCTAACTTTATAGATGACACAATTAATTATCATGCATACCATGCATGTATACCCATGGATTATGAAAATACCACATTAAAATTACGTAATGCATGAATAAAAATAATTTACATCAGTAAGAAATATCTAATTTAAGCTCATTGTGAACATTTGCAGGTTTTGTTGCTTTACGGGGATGGTAATCTTGCGAGCCGAGAGTAGTTGTTGATCAAGAGTAGTTGCAAACTAGGAACTTTATGGAACCAAAGGGATGTATTCTTACAAATGGAAATCCACATTGGGAAATCCATGGAGAGATTTCCTACAAAATACTAAGACTTCCACATTTTAATGTAATTTTCAAAATGGCATGTGGGATGGATTCGTGTTAAGACCAAAAACTTCAAAACTCTAAGTTAAACTTTATAGGAACTTGGGGTTTTGAAATCCTACAAGGGGACTTCCATACGTATGTGCTTTAAAAAAATTCATAAATTGTGGGGATCACAGTTCTATGGGTCAAAAAATTAGTAGTGCTAGAGTTAAGGATTTCCCCAAATGAAATCCTATAGTAAGAATCCTGCAAAGGTATTTTCATGAAGGACTTTATGTAGGTTTTGAAAAGTACACATTAGAGTCTAAGAAGTAAATTTTTTTTTGCAAAATAGTTGATGGAACTTGCAAGAACTACTTATGCAAGAAATCTTATGAAGAAGCACTAAGTTTAATTACCATGAAAACTAAAATTTGAAATGGAGATTAAAATGCATGAAATTTTCAAAAGAGGGGGACACATGAGACATACCTCAATTGGGTAGGGTTGATGGGGAGATGCAAGCAAGGGTTGAAGAGGAATTGTGCTAGAACACAATAAATCCAATGCATGTAGTTCCCTTCAACATCTCTATGCATGAAAGGTGAAAAATGAAATAGAAACCCTCTATTTATACTCTCCATGATAGATGACACAATTAATGCACCCTAGATAACCTGTTATGTATAAAAAGGCATAATTAGAGTTTCCAACGGGGATGTGAGAATGCGAGTGGCATGGAGATGATATATTTTCATGGATTGCTAATGTGTGGTAAATGAAGCGATGTAGGGATGAAGGTGGTGCATGCTTGGAGAGGATTTAGGCTAGGAGGTGATGTGAGTCAAGAGATGATACATACTAGGAGGCCATGCATGTCATTGTGATTATATGAACCCCAGATCATTGCTAAGGGAATCTCACCCTAGGAAACCTGCCTAAGGAAATTTATAGATGGAACTCCATACAATAAAATTTGCAAAAGGAAACATTCCACATTCTCTCAAATATTTAGCCAAAAGGAGATCAAGATTTCAAAACCAACCCAAGAAAATAGTGAAAATAAAGATTCAAAGAAAAAAAAAAACAAAGCAAGAGAACACAAAAAGAGAGGGTCATAATTTTCAACAAGGCATGTGTGCAAGGTATCTCTCTCTCTTTCTATCCCTTCCACCCACTCTTTCTCTCTACTATTTCTTTAACCTATCGCTCTGTGTACATCTTTCTCTCTCCATCCCTCCCTCCTTCCCTCTCTCAATCTCTCCACCTTCCTCCTCCCCTCTCTACTTCTCTCTAGCTATCACATCTCTTTATAACCTCTCTCTCTCCTTCCCTCTCAACTCTCTCTCTCTCTCTCATCCTTCCATCTTTACTTCTTTCTCTATCACATTTCTCTATAAGCTCTCTCTCCTCCTTCCCTCTCTTATTCTCTCTCTCCCCACCTCCTTCACTCTCTAATTTTCTTTCTATCCTCTATCTCTCCTTCCCTCTCTACTTCTCTCTATCTTACTTCTCTCTCTACCTCCCTTAATTCTTCCCTATCTCATTCACTCTCTCTCTACTCTTTATATTTCTCTATCTCACCTCTCTCTTCCTACATATCCCTCCCTCCAACCTCTCTCTCTTTCTCTCTCTCATTCTCTCTCTACTTCTATCTATCTCACCTTGCTCGCCCTCCCTACTTCTCCCTCCATCCTTCTACCCCCACCCTCTCTACTTATTTCTATCACACATCTCTTCATCTCTACATCTCCCTCCCTCCTCCCCTCTCATTTTCTCTCTCTCTCTGTCTTTCACTCTACTTCTCTCTATCTCACCATTCTCTCTCCTTTCCTCTCTATTTCTCTCTATCCCACTTCTCTCTCTCCCTCCCTCCCTCCTTGCCTCTCTAATTTTATGTATCTCCTCTCTCTCCTTCCCTCTCTACTTCTCTTTATGTCATCTCTCTCTCTCTCTCCCCCCCCCCTTGTCCCCTTCTTCCCTATCTAATTTACTCTATATTTCCCTTATTGGGAAAAAAAATTTAACCTTGAAATTACATAAGCTTTATTATTGATATGTAAGCATGTAGGGGGTAGTGGGTGCAATGGGAGGTACACCCCACAAGGGGTCCAAGGGGATCATCCCCCTAATGGGGGTTTTGGGGGTCACCCTCGAAAGCCTAATTTTAAGTATATTTTATTATTATAAATCTGGACCATTCATCACTAGGTCTCAAACTTGACGGTAGATATTTTTTTGACTTGACTTTCCCTAGAAGGGAACCCTATTTTATGATGATATTGTATTGCAGTTATGTATTGTGATGTATTTGAGAGTTCTATAGTGGTTGTATTGCCTCTAGATATTTAGTTGGTGATACTCCTATGAGAAGCCTTCTCGACAAGTTTATTGTAATCTTTGAGATTTTTGAATAATATATTGGGCATCTATTTGAGTGTGGAGTTCTCCTAAAAGGGTTTTCCCCACATAAATCACTATGTTGAAGTATGCATGAAATTTATTTTATTTCTATTTAAGTTTTTGTAGCTATAGGAAATATCTATAAATTTTTGCATTATCCTCCTCTCAAGATTAGTGTATGAGTTATTTCGCTTCCTTAGCTTCATTGAAAGTTGTATTAGAGACTAACCACCTCTAGTTCCAATTGTGGGATATTGGGTTTTTTGAACTAATCCAAACTTGAGTGGGAGCTTATGCAGAAGATACTTTGTGATCTTGTTGCAACAATTTTCAGATGGCAAGTTCATAAGGGAGAATAGAGGTGAATATTTTTTTTGGAAATAATTTTGAAATGTGGAAGTTGAAGATGGATGGTTTATTGATAGATCGAGGTATATGGGATGCTATTGATGATAATGTTTTAAGTCCTACAAATCCCACTTTGGATACTCAATATGATGTTATGGACCAATAAGCCAAGGGTATAATTAGATTGTTCTTGACACACTCTATTTTAATCAATATTTATAAAGGGGCCTCTACACAAAAACTATGGAAGAAACTTGTGAGATGTATCTGTGTGAGGGGGAAGGAATCCATTAGGAAATATACAAAAAACAAGATCAAATGTAAGATTGAAATTAGAAATTAATCTAATTCAAAACACTTAATCTATCATATTCCATCACTCATGAGATGTGCAAATCTAAGCTATTTGAATGAAAGTAAGATCCTAAGATATTCAAACCAATTCAAATAACACAAGAAGAGATTACCATACCATGTTGGAGTGTATTTTCATGATGTTGGGTTGTTTGTATCACTGCAAAGCCTTCATTGCTTATATGCAAAAGCTTGATGATTGATGCTTGTTCTTGAAGAAATGATGAAGCTCTCTCAATGGTGATCTTGACGACACTTCATTGCATAAGGTAAGTTGAAATTATGATCCATATTTGTGAAGAGAAAGGCTTGTTATATAGAAAAATAAATTTTGAATCGACGATCAAGATCACATTGGAGAATATCCAGATCAATGGTCAAAATGAGTTGAGAGGATTTAGACATGAGGGAATTGTGCAAAGTTGATTGCACAATTAGGGTGATTGAAGAATAGAGTGGCTAGTTAGGATTTTAATTGCTTAGTTAGTAATTGATTGATCAGTTAGGGTTGAGTTAGTTATTAGATGGTTTAGTTAGAAAAATTAGATTGCTTAGTTAGCAATTATCCATGATTTCCTCAATCAAAAAGTGGGTGAGGAATATTAATTAATTAATTCCAATTTGATATTGATTTTGATTTTTTCTAATTGAATAGTTTGAATAGTTTTATTTATTCAAATTTTGGAGGGAAGTGTAATAATTAAATTATTATGATTTTAATAATTCAATTAATTCTAAGGAATAAGGTGAATTAGTGATGTAATCAAATAATTAGTGTTGTTTGGCTAATCAGGATGAAATAAGATTAGGTTAGGACTTTATTAAATAAATGTAATTTATTTAATTAGTCGAAATGATGAAATGTGAATTTAATCAAATAATGTCGTATTATTCGATTAATAGTACTTAAAATTAGGGTTTTCAAGACTTTATTAAATAAATGGTATTTATTCAATTTGTCGAGAATGATGAAAAAGTGAATTAATTAAATAATGTTGCATTATTCAATTAATAGAGGAACTAGGGTTTTAAATGTCGTTCGATGTTATTTGATGCGTTGTGAGATGTCGTGGGATGATTCAGAGATGATCTAAGTTATTTCAAAGATATTCTGAGGTGTTCCAAGTTAATTCAGAGATATTCTGAGTTGATTTAGAGTCATTCTAAGTTGACTCAGAGTCGTTCTGAGCCATTCTGAGTTGATTTAGACTTGTTCTGAGCCATTTTGGGGTCATTCTAAGATGTTCCAAGTTGATTCAGAGTTATTTCAAGTGATTTTGGGGTTGTTCTGAGACATTCTGAGTTGATTCAGAGTTGTTCCAAGTCATTTTGGGGTCGTTCTGAGATGTTCTGAGTTGATTTAGAGTTGTTTTGAGTCATTTTGAGATCGTTCCAAGACATTTTGAGTTGTTTCAGAGTTGTTCCGAGTAATTTTGGGGTCATTTCGAGATGTTTTGAGTTGATTCAGAGTTGTTCCGAGTCATTTCAGGGTCGTTCCAAGGCATTCTAAAATTGTGATAAGTGTTAAGTCAATTTTACATGTCTACATTTTGCCCCTTTGATACAAAGTACTAGTTGCTTTGTTTCAAAGATTCTATTTTTTAGATCAAGTGTTTTGAAAAAAATTATGCCCCACTATGCCCCAATGTTTCATGGAATGATGGTAAGACTCTATGCTTCCCACTTGAGAGGTTGACCAACAATTTCAAGTTTTGAGGTCAGGCTCATGACTTTTTATTTTTATTTTTGTTTTGATGTGTTTAGGTTGTAGAATTAGGCATGTATAGGTCCCTTTTTTCTTGTGAAGTTTCGCTACGTAGAAATTAGGGTTTTCTTGTGGCTTAAATAGGCAATTTGTCTAGTAGGTAGCTCATTTATGTTTTGACTCTATAGCTAATCCTTGTGTCTGATTCTCTTGTTCTGTCAATTTCCAAAGAGCAATGTCATGTTTTGATGTTTTCCCACATCGTTCTGAGCTTCTTTGAGAGGTTGGATGACATTTAGATGTTGGTGGCCTATTATGTACCTTTTTTCTTTTTCGCTTCTATCTCGTTTCCTTCTCATTTTGCGTTTATAAAGTTTTCTAGGTCAAAACTGAAGTTTCTTGTTTTCCATGCCTTTGCCTCTATTTTCATGCCTTTGCATGTTGAGATTCCATGCCCTTGAATTATTTCCATGCCTTTTCTCAAGATCTTTTCCTTTTTTTTTAAGCATTTACTTTAAAAGCTCGCTATTGTCCTAAAAGTTTCACCTTTAATTGTTTGAAGTCCTGAAAGGTAACCTTTGACATATCTCCATGCCTCTACCATATTTGCATGCCCTTGTTTCCTCACCTTTTCTTGAGAAGCTCGCCTTTTCCTAAAAAACTCACTTTAGCTTGGTTTTTTCTGAGCACTTTCTCAAAATCCTTGCATTTGACTTTTCCTATTGCATTTGAGTTTAGCATTTTCTCAAAACCTTGGCATGTGTTTGTTTTTCATCTTGTTTTGTGTCATCATGTTTATAGCTAGATCATTTTGGTGATCTATAGGTTTCCATCTTTTCTATTGGGGTCCTACTTTGGTACTTGATCTTTATGTTGTTCATTGTTCAGAGGCATTTTGTAGACATGTATTTTGTATGCCTATACTCATTGCATCAGTCGAGGCCTCATATAGATATTATGATTTTGTATATCTTATCACATTGATGATATACTCTCCTTTTTGATGATGATATATATGGTATATACCTTCTTTGATTCATTCTCGTTTTATGCTCATGTGATGATGATATATGATGATGTATGTTTATGATGTGAAAATATATGCCCCATACATGATGTTTTTATTGATTTAATATCATCATGAGGTATGTTGCCATTATTGTGAATGTAGAATGGTACTAATGATATTGCCATGAAAATCTTACTTAGAGGAAATATTGATTATTTGATAGACTTGTGATGTTAATTAGAGGAAATATTGATGATAGATAGAAATGTGATGAGAATTTATAAGAAATATTGATGGTAGATAGAAATGTGATGTTTGTTAGTAGTTGATGAGTTTCTTTTGCTTTACTTTAGAGACTTTTCATTTTGAACAATCCATTTTAATATAGTAAATAAATATGATGCACTAGGGTATTTAATGACCAAGGTGACTTTGTATTTATTGGATGGAATTTGACTCTACAAACAAGGAGTATTCTTGCTCATACCAGACATACAAAAACCTTGTTAGAGTATATGGAAGAGAAGCTTTAAAAACATGTCTGACCAATAACACAAGAGGTATTAAGAACCTAGCATGTCACTATTATAGGAAATGTTTCAAAAGATGACTTCCACATATAAAACAAAGCAAGTATTCACCATGGTAGTGTAACAAGACTATCCACAAACAAAAAATCAAAATTATGCTTAAATTCCCCCATTCCTTCTTCTCTAGATCCTTACGGACATCCTCAAGAGATCCTGGGAATGAGTCAATAATGAAAATCACACAAAAATTATATGTAGTTCGCTTGGTTTGTTTTGAATTTTTTTGACCTTTCTATTTTGTGAATTTTTTTTGGATTTTCTATGTTTTGACTATTTTTGGTTTTTGTGTTTTTTTTCCTAAGTTGAAATAAAGCATGTTGGAAACCTAAGTGGACTAACCTAGGGTCTTGGGGGCTAATGATTCTTGCCTACGTTGTACACGTAGATACCACATAGTTCAACCATTTGACTCAAAGCATAAACTATTTTTGGGTATACAACATTGATAATCTGGATTGATATTCCACTTTTGTGTCTAGAGGATATGTTTCAAGAAATCTACTTGAAATAGCTATGAGGTTCAAGAAAATTTTGATATCTTAGACTATTTGAGTGAAGGAATAATCCCATGATGTTTTCTTTTCTTTTCTTCAGATGTTTTTGTCCTTTTTGCTATTTTGTATGTTTTTGGATTTTGTATCTTTTGAATATTTTTTACTTTTTTATGTTTTTTGTGACCATGATAGGACACTCAAAAATCTAACCCATGACCAGTATTTTGACATTTCCCCCAGTTGTGGACAAGATGTCTTTCCTTAATCAATGACAAGCCATGGTTGGATATCTTGTTTTGAAATGAATGGGTGGATGTTGTGGATCGTACTAATAGATAATGATGCAATTTTATTCAACATATAGCATGTTTTCCAGGTTTTCACTATGGTACCTGTTCTAAGAGTGGCACAAAGTGGTTTTAACCTAGAGAATGTTTTATTTCTCTTTACTATTTTCCTTTCTTTTTTATATTTTTACATTTCTTATCCTTTTTTCTTTTTTTTTTTGGATTTTTACCCTTTTTCTTGGGGTATTCCGACATGCTTCATGTGTAGAACTTCTTGAGGTGGTGGATGTTTAGCAGTTCAACTAAAGGTCCTCCTTCAGGAGTAGCTAACTGATATTCCCCAGAGCCATAGCTTGTTGTGATGACAAACGAGCCTAACCAATTGGATTCAAATTATCCTTTCCCATCTTGATTTCAAGTTGTAATTTTTTATTCTCTTTGAGTACTAATTCACCAACTTGAAAGTTCCTATCCTTGATCCTTTTGTCATATTTTCACTTGAGCATATTCTATTAAACCTATAGATGGTTTAATGCACTAAAACATATTTCATCTAGGAGCTTTAATTCATTCAGCCTGGATACCCTATATTCTTTATTGCTGACCATGTTTTTTAATGAAACTTGCAATGAAGGGATTTCAACCTCAATAGGTAAGATGACCTCTAATCCATAGACCAAGGAAAATAGTGTAGCACTAGTAGGTGTTCAAATGTTGGTTCAGTAGGCCCATAAGGCTGGGTTTAGCTAGGAATCCCAATCATGACTGACTTCATTAACAGTCTTTTTGAGTATCTTCAGTATGGTTTTGTTAGATGCCTCAACTTGACCATTTCCTTGGGGGTAATAGGGTGTGGAAAAGCGATGGTGGATAGAAAATTGGGAACAAAGCTCTTGAACATCATAATTTTTGAATGGAATCCCATTGTCTGTTATTATTGTTTGGGGAATTCCATACCTACAGATGAGATAATTGAAAATGAATTTTGATATTTTTTTGTCAATGATATAGGTCAATGAAATTTCCTTTATCCATTTAGTGAAGTACTTTGTTTCTCTAATAATGAATTTGTGCCCATTGGATTAAGCGGGTGATATCTATTCTACCAAGTCTAATCTTCATTTTGAGAAAGGCCATGGTGTGGTTATAGGTCTCAATTCTTGTGTTGGTGAATGAACAAGGTCACTGTGTTGCTAACATTGTTGACACTTTATAGAATACTATAAGAATTCTTGTTCCATGGAGGGCCAGTAGTATCCAGTTCTGAGCAGTTTCTGGACTAGGTTAAGTCCGCTAGAGTGGGCTCCGCAAATACCTTCGTGAACCTCTTGTAAGGTTGTTTGTGCTTCTTCTGCATCAAGGCATCAGAGTAACATACCATCTAGACTATGACGGTATAGGGTATCTCCTAAGATGGTAAAATGAGAAGTTCTACAGGTAAAGGTTTTCTTTTGAGTGGTTGTTAATTCAATGGGTATGGTACCATGCTGGATGTAGTCAAAAGTATCTTGGTACCATGGGGAATTAGGACCAACAACAATACATACCAATTCTGATTTCAGGATGTCAAATGCTGGTATCAACAACTATTCTACAAGGAACTCATATTTAGGCATGTTCTGTGGAATATCAAGTAGTGAGCCTATTGTTACCATTGCATCGGCAACTCTGTTATTGATTCAAGGGATTTGATCAAAGGTTATTCTGATGAAATATTCCTTGAAGCTATCCACCATCCTTTTGTATGGCAAAATTTTTTCATCTTCTATCTAGTACTCATTATTCACTTGTCTGATCACTAGCTGAGAGTCTCCAAAGACCTGTAGCTCTTTTATTCTCCATTCAATAGCCATTTTTAACCCTGTGATAAGAGCTTCATATTCTGAGATGTTGTTCGTGCATGGGAATGCAATCCTATAGGCCTTGGGTATACTATCTCCTTATGGTTTGAGAAATAGAATACTAGCTCCAAATCCATGTTGAGTATGGGACCTGTTAAATTATAGAGTCCATTGGTCTATTTGTTCTATCATCAGAATACTCTCATCTAGAAAATCCACTATGAGAGGTTTATGATCATCTAAGGGTGTTTCATCCAATTTGTTTGCTATAATCTTTCCTTTGATAACTCTCATATCTGCATATTCTATATCAAACTCACTTAGGATAATTTCCCATTTGGCTATTTGGCTTGTTAAGGATGCCTTAGCTAATAAGTATTTGAGTGGGTCTATCTTAGAAATCAGCTTGAACTTTTTGTTTAGGATGTAGTGTCTCAGATTTTGTGTTGAAAATACAATTGAGAGACATGATCTTTCAATGGGCGAGTAGTTTAGTTCATAGCCCACCAATGTTCTGTTAATATAGTAGACTACCTTTCTTTATTGTTATCATCTAGTTGGGCCAAGAGAGCTCCCAGTGTTGCCTGCATAGTAGATACATAAAGTATCATTTCCTTTTCTAGGATAGGTGACATGTGTATAGGAGGAGTAATTAGGTACTCCTTGACTTGTTGGAATGCTTGGTCACATCTCCCATCCCACTTGAAGGTGATGTCATTTTGTAGGACATGAGTGAAAGGGTGACACTTGTTTTCCAATTGTGTGATAAATTTCCTGATGGATTGCAGTTTCCCTTGTAGGATCCTTAACTATTTTAGTGTCTTTGGCGGAGGCATTTCCATTATTGCTTTTACTTTTTCTGAATCTACTTCAATCCCTCTTCTTGATACTATGTAGCCCAATAGCTTTCCAGATGTTACCCCGAATGCACATTTCTTAGGATTGAGTCTCAGGTTGTATTGTTCAAGATGATCAAATACCTTGGCTAGGTTTGTCAAGTGGTATGTCCTTTTGACTGATTTTGCTAGAATTTCATCCACATTGTCCTCCATGATTCTATGTAGCATGTAACATTTGAAATATTGTCGTCATTGCTCTTTGATTTATCGCTCTTGCATTCTTTAGACCAAAGGGCATTACATTCCAACAAAATGTTCCCCAAGAACAAGTAAATGTTGTTTTGTGTTGGTCATATGGAGAGATATTTATTTGGCTATATCCAGAAAAACCATCCACTAGGGATAGCATCGCATGCCCAGTTGTTATATCTATAATCATGTTGATACTCAGTAATGGAAAGTCATCCTTTGGATATGATTTGTTTAAGTCTTTGAAGTCTATGCATACCCTTTTGACCCTAGTAGGCTTGGACAATGGTACTAGATTCAATATCCATTGTGGATAATCGATGGGTCTGATGAAACCCATATCTAGTAGTTTCTTTAGCTCTACTTTTACCAATAATGCTATCTGTGGATGCATTTTTTTGAGTTTTTGCTTGATAGGATTTGCTTTAGGTATCACAAATAGATGATGTACCACTAATTTTGGATCTATTCCAGGCATGTCAATAAAGGTCCATGCAAAATTTATCTTCTGGTCATTGATGAAAGTTGTAAAATTGTTTGTTTGTTCTAGGTCTAGTGATGTAGCATGGTAGGTTATCTTGGGGTCTTCTACTGTGCCAAAATTTATGGGTTCCACCTCTTCTACTAGTAGTGTTGATCTTTCCCGATATTTTGATATGATGAGATTGAATCTTCCATCCTTGGGTTCCTTTGAGAGGTTTTCACCTTTGGATGCATCCTTTATTTTTCTCTTTTCAGGATCTGATAGAGCCACAAAGTGGTTTCTCTAGCGGACTATATTTTTATGTTTTTTCTTTCATTTTTGCAACTACAAGATTCAAATTCTCAAAAAAAGTATGCCTCTTGTTCCAGTTCCATGATGAACCCTACCTTGTGGTCTCTTGTTGGTATGTCCATTCGAAGTCCCATGAACTCCGCAATTTCCTCATCATTCTTGAATTGATCCAGAATAGGTGTGTGTTGTTATTGATCCCAATCTATGAGTTGTGGGTACTAGAGTGGGAGGTTATCATCTTGATCTAAAAAGCCTATGGAACTAGATGAAAGGGTCAATATAGATCGAGTTTCTTTTTCCCACTAAGTGTCCAGGTCATCATTGCTAGAAGTGGGAGAATCATATCCGGTGACAAAGGAAGGGGAATCCCACTCATATTCGTTAGAGTCTATACCAAAATTGTAGTAGTTTTTGGGAATGGTTTGAATATGTTGGAGAGGGAACCTATCACTGCTAAAGTTATCAAATAAGTCTTCAACAGGTAATTCATTGTCTAAGGTATGATTGGTATCCAATGCCTTGATGCTAGCAGAAGTTTCTTGCTTCTTCCAAGAGGTTCACCCAGTTTTTGGAATAACCACGTCCTTTGGTTCATAACCTAGCCCCATATTCTTCTTCCTTTGTTCTAATATAATAGGATATGACTGGCCTTGTTCATGTAGCCCTAGGCCAACTTTTCCATTATATCCCATTTTTTTAACTAATTGATAACCTCTAGTAGTAGGGTCAAAATCAGGTTCTGGCTTTTCTAGTTCCTCTTTGTCCTCCTTGTAGATCATAGATAGAAAGTCCTCAAATATTCTTCATCTTGCATGTCTCCCCACCTAGTGAAAATAGTGGGCTTGGAAATCATTTGTATTATCTTGATCTCTTTTAAAACTCCATATAATCTGGGTGTTGATGGAAGCATGCTGATACAGAATGCTTGGTTGAAAAAGTAATTCCCATTACCCTTGTCAAGTACCTGAATCTTGACTTCCATTTTTTGTTGGTCACTTGAGGTGTTCCCAGTTGAGGTGGATGGAAGTGTTGAAGGGTCAACATAAGAAAAGGAGTAAAATTCTATGTCATTGCTAGGCACACATTGGATTGTATTTTATTTCTCCTCTAATTTGGCACAGAAATTAAAAGGCTCAAGATCGGCATATAGTGTTACCTCTTTTCCTTCATGGGGGAATTTTAGGCATTGATGAAAAGTGGAAGGGACTACTTGTAAATCATGGATCCAAGGTCGTCCCAAGAGGAGATTGTATGGAAGCTCAAGATCTAGTATTTGAAAAGTAGTTTTTGTTAGGGATGGCCCTATCTATACTTGTAATCTGACTATTCCTTCATAATTTCTTTCTAGATCATCATAAGCCCTTATTGTGCTACTTTTTCCTTTATCAATCACATCATCAAAATACCCCAACTGTTTGAAAATTTTTAAGGTAAAAATGTTTAAACCTATACCATTATCTATTAGTACTTGTTTGACCATGGCTTTATGAACACCAACCTCTATGTAGAGGGCTTGGTTATGGAATGTTCTTTGGGGTAGATCTTTCGCATAAAAGATTAGGTGATTACTTTGTGTGATTTTACCAACCATAGCTTGGAACTGACTAGGGTTGAGGTCATCAGGGACTATTGTTTCCAATTCCTTTTCAATTATTTCCCTATGGGAAGGTGATAGTTTTAACAACTCTAAAATTGAGATTAAGGAAGGTGTTTTCTTTAATTGTTCCACAATATTGTAGTCACTAGGTGACTTGATTGCATGTTTGGGTGGTGCTCCTTGAATTGTAACTCTTCCTCAGCGGGTGGCTATGTTACAGTTATTGTCTCCTCCTCATAGAGTCACTACATTTTCCCTATTATCATCAACTTGTGAGATGGTTCCTAAAACTATGCCCCCATATGTGTAATTGGCATTATGGTGCTATTGTTTCTTTCCTTTTTCATTCCCTTTGGCATGGTTCAATATTGGGTTTGTGTAAATTTGTAGGTCCTTATTCCCAAAACAATGTTCGACATCTACCTCCCCTTTGTCTATTAAATCTTGGATAAGGTGCTTGAGTCTCATGAAGTTGTTTGTGGTGTGTCCTTTGATCATGTGTAAGTCACAAAAGTCCTTCTTGTTATACCATGGTGTTTTGAGGAGGTTTTGTTGCACTAGTTTGTGGATGAATGTTTCTAATGACTCACCTAGAATTGTGAATTTCCTTCTTGGTTGATCATACTACCTCTGTTGTCCCCTCTGATTCATTTGTGGATTCACCACCTGATTGTTCTTGGGATAGGTATTTTGGTTGTTTTGTACATTGTTTGGAACATAGCTTGTTTGTGCTACCTGTGGTTTGTTTGGAACTATGTTCTGTTACGACCATAGTGTTCAAGCATCAACCACTCCATCATTTGTGATGTTTTTGTTTTTAGCCCAAACTTTAGTTTTCTCATTTGAAGTAAATCGACTATTTTTTTAGCTATTTATTTTAAGGGCACCTCTTGTAATGAGGGATCTTTTGATATTCAATCCCTTCTCAATGGTTTCTTCAAAGTCTACTAGACATAACATTGTGAGTCGATAATTGATCTCAGGTAAGATGTTAGTAATGGAAATTTCTACCAATTCCTTATCAGGAATGGGCCATTTACATCCACTAGCCTTGTGTCTCCATCATTGTAGGTAGGAGATAAAAGATTCTCCTTGATTCTATTTGATTGTTGACAAGCTTATAATGGTGATGTCTTCTTCAATGTTGAAGGAGAAGTGACTTATGAATTTATTAGAAAATTCATCGAAGTTTTTGATTGTTGGTGTCAAACGGGTGAACCATTCTTTAGCATGGCTTGTAAGGCTACATGGAAATAGTCTCATGAGGTATGAGTCATTGTGTCGTACTTCCATGCATGATACCGTGAAATCCCGTATATGCTCTACTTGATCCCCTATTCCTTTATATTTTTTTGTCAAACCTAGGTATTTGAAAATTCTTTGGAAAGGGTATTGTAGTGACAGATTGATTGGATGGGAATGGGCATATCTCTTGGATAGTATATGTTTTCTTTTGTTTTCTAGCTTGCATGCCTTCTACTTGTTGGGTGACTTCTTCTAGCTTCATTTCCATATCTGTTTTTGGCATGTTTGTTTGCGAGTTGTGTATAATAACTTTGATGTCTCACCATGTTTGGGTCATATATCAGATATTGTGAAGGTATGAGACCTTGGTAAGCATTTTGATCATATATTGGGTTAAGTCTCTACTAGGTGTAAGGAGCGTTAGCTCCTTGTTGTTGAGATGAAGTGTATTGAAGGTTACCCTATTGATGTGTTATCAGGACACCTTGTTGGTAGGATGACTAAGGAAGGGCGCTCTATGGCACACCTTATTGTTGGGTAGGACTAAACTGAAGGTTACCCTATTGATGCATTATTAGGACACCTTGTTGGTAGGACAACTGAGGAAGGGTACTATGTGGCACACCTTGTTGTTGGGTAGGACTAAAATGAAGGTTACCCTATTGATGCATTATTGGGACACCTTGTTGGTAGGACAACTGAGGAAGGGTGCTCTGTGGCACACCTTGCTCCTAGGTAGGACTAAAATGAAGGTTACCCTGTTGATGTGTTATTGGGACACCTTGTTGGTAGGATGATTGAGGAAGGGAGCTTTGTGGCACACCTTGTGGTTAGTATTGTTGGTTTATAAGAGGACCATATGGTCCACTTTGTTGGTGATACTAATTGTTTGGAGGGGGACCTTGTGTTCCACCCTATTGAAGGTATTGAATGTTTTGAGATGGGTCCATGATTGAGGTATTTTGAGGTATATAATGTCTAGGAGGAGGATTGTTTTTTGGTGGTTCATACTATGATGATCCTCCTTGATACAGTTGTGTTATTGCTTCTTGTTCCACTTAAGTTGGTCTTCTGAATAAGGGGTTCTCTTTAGGTTGACCATCATTTTATGAGAACATAGGCAACATGTTTGGCATCTCTAGAGGTTTAGTTATTTTTCTTACAACCAAGTTATCCCCTAAGGGAATAAGGTTGGCATATTTGAGAGCTTCTACATTGAAATCCACTGGTAATTTAGCACCACTTTGTGCTAACTTGAAGAAATAGGAGTTTGGATCCTTTCTCAATAGCCTATCCATTAGTTTAAGAACCTTGGGGTTGTTGGAATCTTCAAATAGTTCATCCTTGATTATTTCTTCCTTTGTGTCTACCTCCTCTATGACCACTTTGTTTGGGTTTTGGTTTTTTTGTTCAATTATGTCCTTCTTTTTGCAATTTAGTTCCTCTTCACTGAAGGTATTTCTATAGATAGGCCTCTTTTGTGGTGTTTCAAGATCATTTGGCCTATAGCCCCAAGGGATACTTTCATCATTTATGGAATTTTTTGGTGGGATGCTAGTGTTGGTTTTGATTGCTTCCATTTTCTTTATGTGTTGTGACCTTGTGGTTGTCATAAACAATTTGGATCTAAAGGTAGGAAAAATAGTGCTAGACCTCTAAAGTTTTTAAATCCAACATTGGACTAAATAAAAGAATAGATTTAGGTATGTGAATTTGGTTTTCCTCTCTAGAGAAGTTTAGTATCATGGAAAAGACTTGGGTTCTAACAAAAAAAGAACATGTAAAAATTTGGATCATTCCTGGAAGCACGTCTATAAAAGTTTGCCACTAGTTTGTTTCTATTTTTGTGTAGTGCTGCAAGGTGTTTCTTGAGATATTTTAGTTTAATATTCCTAAGTCAATAATAACGACCTGTAGTCTAAGTTACTTTGGGGATCCTAACTTTGCATGAAATCATGGATGAATAAGGATGTTTATTTCCAAGCGGGGGGTGGTAATACGGGTCTCTCAATTGCTATGTCTACTTTCTCTTCTTCTTCATCTATGATGATGGATGCAGTGATAAATTGGTGGGGTGTTTCATTTTTCTCAAAAATAGATGTTCTTAAACTACTGATGATGTCGGTTTGGGTAACTTCAATATGTGTGTTACCTAGCTGAAAGATTGGAATGGCTAGCACTGGTTGTTGAACAAGAGTTGTGGCTCTCCAAATGGTCATAAGGTATGTTGGTGTTGTGAGGTGGTTTACGGTGTTCAATACCCTATCATAAGATCACTCAATACCTATTTCCAGGTGGGAGGTAGTAATATGGTTCTTCCAATTGCTATGTTTTCCTTTTCTTCCTCTTCATTTAAGATGATGGATGCAGTGAGAAATTGATGAGGTGTTTCATTTTTCTCAAAAATGAATGTTCTCAAACTATTGATGATGTCAGTTTGAGCACTTTCAATGTGTGTAAGGCTAGGTTGAATAATAGGTGCTGCAAGGCCTAGTTGTTGAAGGAGAGTTTTAGGTCGCCAAATGGTCATAAGGTACATGGTGGTATGGGGTGGTTTGTTATGAAACTCAAAAACCCTAAAGTTTGAGTGTTGTTTTGGAATGTAGCTACTTTTTGAAAATCAAAATGCTAAAGAACTAGGGTCAATATTCCACTTCTTGATTTAGAGGATATATTGTGGGAAAGATACTTGAACTATTTGTGAGTTCCAAGTAATTGTTGATATCATATATTTTTTGAGTGGAGGAATGATCCTAATGTTTTCTTAGATTTTTATTTCAAATAAGTAGTATGGGAATAATGAGTGATAAACTTTGTGAACAATTTGGTTTTCCAACTATCTTATTCAAGTAATGACCTTATAAGCAATCTAAGTGTTTTAGCAAAATATTGTGAGTTGGAATGGAAATTTTTAACCTTTGTGTTTGTTTCCTTTGTGTTCTTGAGTATGAAAAATGATATAATAGCATTGGACTAACTCACAAGCATGGACTTTTTGTGACCTGAATGTGTATAGCTCAAGTTGTGAAATCACAACACGCAAGCCATAGTTACCAACGTTTTTACTTTGATCAATGCAACTTGAAAATAAAACAAATTTTTTTGGAAACCTTTAAGGATAAATCCTTTCAAGGAGTGAAAACATAAGGATTTCTTTGCAAGTATACACTAACTCAAAGGGTTTGTGATTTGACCATCTTGTTCAATGTTTGTTTTGATGTGTTCTTTTTCTTTAAATCAAACACATAATTTGATGTCATAATTGTTTTTGAATGTAATTGGATAAGTTTAACATTAACAAAAAATTACCACCCTAGTGGAGAGAAACCATCCTCTTAGGTGGGCCTGCCTCATGCTCCGAAGAGATGATTTTACATGCGACTTATGGAATTGGCATGTAGTCAGACTTGGCAAGTAACTTCTCGAAAGTAAATTTTGATGCACCACTTTCAGATAATTTTTTGGATAAATAGGGTGGCTTCTAAAACAATTGGCTCTTAGTCATGTTCTAGGGATATTATTTTCGAGCAACTACACACGTGTTGTTTTGTTCAATTAAGAACCTTTTAGCCCTTATAGGTTTTTCACATCACAAGGATACTGAGGAAGAATATGTCAGTATAGGACATCCACACCCGGTGAGTGATGAAATTTCCTCACACTTACAAAAGATTTATATAGTAGTCCAAAATGAAAGGACCACTTAGGTCGCCTATGAGTTCTCTAGCATGACATATGTCTCAATAGGCAGGCCCTCTAAGAAGGTAAAATGTTAAAATAAATGCGAAGCTCAAAAAATTTCTTCACTCACCCAAGATTGCAAAAATGGTTTGAGGGGAGAAGACAAAACAAATCAGCTTGCCAATTAATGCATGCACAAAAGATATTCCATTGCAAATTGATTCATTTTAAACACCTTGAGTGGTGTTATCCCCAAGAATATGTGAGTAAAAAATGAAATGTTCTTTTTATCTTTGTACCAATTGAAATGTTTAGGACATCAAGCAATTAAGATAGTAATGGTGTGAAAATAACAAAAACATTTTGTTCATTTTAAGCCCCAAACTTGAACTATTTTTAAGAAAATCAGGCCTAGTCATTAATGGTCAACAAATATAAATCATTTGTGTGCCAACAAAGTGAAAAAAAAAATTGTGCTCTTTTTATGCACCAAATTTAAATGTTCCTAATGATGAAACATGAAATGTATTCATTTTTAGAGCCCAAAATTGAAGTGTTTTATGTTCTTTTTATGAGCACCAAAAGAGAATTCCTACTTTAGAAAGTTTCAAATAGTTTATTTTAACAACACCAAATCAAGTGTAAGATTTTTTGTTCATTTTAGAGCACCAAAAGGAAGTTCCTACTTTAGAAAGCTTCAATTTTTTTCATTTTAGATAGCACCAAAATCAAAATGTGAGAGTTATTTGTTAAATTTAATGCACCAAAAAGGAAGTTCCTAACTTAGAAAGCTTAAGAATGGCTTAGTAACACCAAATCAAATGTGAGAGTTGTTTGTTGTTAATTTTAATGCACCAAAATAAAATTCATAAGTTAATAAAAAAATGCTTGTGGATCTACAAGCAACTTAGATTGATTGTCTTCCCTGCATAAAATAACTTCATGTGTTTCAAATCCTGCATAAAACCCATTAGTTCCTACAAAAAAAGAAAACATTAGCAAGGAGGTTCATTACAGTAGTGCAAGATCTGTGCACTTGTCTTCTAGAGTAAATGCTTAGAAAAAAATTCAAAAGCTTAGAAAAACAAATTTGCAAAAGCTCGGATTTTTCGTATAGGTGCAAACTCAAAAAAAAGCAAAAGTGTGCTTTTTTGAGAAAAAGAACTGATATTAGAGCAAAGGAACCATTCACATGGAAAAGGTGCCAATATTTGTGGTAAAAGCACAAAAAAATTTCTAGTCAAAAGTGAGCTTTTGTTGGGCAGTCCATGAAATGTCTTCGAAAGTTCCTGAAACCTTGTAACTTGCAACTTAGATCATAAAAATGTTAGTGAGGAGGACCTAGGTCCCACTGAGCATGCCAGAATGTGTGAGGGGGAAAGAATCCATTAGGAAATATGTGAAAAATAGGATCAAATGTAGGATTGAAATCAGAAACTAATCTAATTCAAAACACTTAATCTATCCTATTCCATCACTCATGAAATCTAGAAATCTAAGCTATTTGAATGAAAGTAAGAAGAGATTACCATCCCATGTTGGAGTGTTTTTTCATGATGTTGGGTTGTTCGTATCATTGCAAAGCCTCCATTACTTATACACAAAAGCTTGATGATTGATGCTTGTTCTTGAAGAAATGATGAAGCTCTCTCAATGGTGATCTTGACAACATTTTGTTGCATAAGGTAAGTTGAAATTATGATCCATATTTGGTAAGAGAAAGGCTTGTTATATAGAAAAAAGAAATTTTGAATCGACGATCAAAATCACGTTGGAGAATATCCATATCAATAGTCAAAATGAGTTGAGATGATTTAGACATGAGGAAATTGTGCAAAGTTGATTGCACAATTAGGGTGATTGAAGAATAG
The DNA here is from genome assembly GCA_007258455.2 of Sequoia sempervirens. Classification (NCBI taxonomy): domain Eukaryota; kingdom Viridiplantae; phylum Streptophyta; class Pinopsida; order Cupressales; family Cupressaceae; genus Sequoia; species Sequoia sempervirens. Next base: position 774,680,388 of record VDFB02281492.1, on the reverse strand, counting down.
ATTGGCTAGTTAGGATTTTAACTGCTTAGTTAGCAATTGATTGATCAGTTAGGGTTGAGTCAGGAATTAGATGGTTGAGTTAGAAAAAATAGATTTCTTAGTTAACAATCCATGATTTCCTCAATCAAAAAGTGGGTGAGGAATATTAATTAATTAATTCCAATTTGATTTTGATTTTTGTTTTTGCTAATTTGAATAGTTTGAATTGTTTGATTTATTCAAATTTTTGAGGAAAGTATAATAATTAAATTATTATAATTTTAATAATTCAATTAATTTTGAGGAATAAGGAGAATTAGTGATGTAATCAAATAATTAGTGTTGTTTGACTAATCAGGATGAAATAAGATTAGGTTAAGACTTTATTAAATAAATGTAATTTATTTAATTAGTCAAAATGATGAAATGTGAATTTAATTAAAAAAATGTCATATTATTTGATTAATAGTAAAATTAGGGTTTTCAAGACTTTATTAAATAAACGGTATTTATTCAATTTGTCGAGAATGACGAAAAAGTGAATTAATTAAATAATGTTGTATTATTCAATTAATAGAGGAACTAGGGTTTTGAATGTCATTCAATGTCATTCGATGCATTGTGAGATGTCATGGGATGATGTTGAGATGATCTGATTTTTTTAGAGATGTTCTAAGATGTTCCAAGTTAATTCAAAGATACTCCGAGTTGATTCAGAGTCGTTCTGAGTTGATTCAGAGTCATTCTAAGACATTTCGAGTTGATTCAAAGTTGTTTCTAGTCATTTTGGGGTCATTCTGAGACATTTCAAGTTCATTCAAAGTTATTCTGAGTCATTTCGAGGTCATTCTGAGACATTTCAAGTTGATTCAGAGTTGTTCTAAGTCATTTCAGCGTCGTTCTGAAACGTTTTGAGTTGATTCAGAGTTGTACCGAGTCATTTCGAGGTCATTTCAAGATGTTTCGAGTTGATTCAAAGTTTTTCCAAGTCATTTTGGGGTCATTCTAAGACGTTTCAAATTGATTCAGAGTTGTTCTGAGTCATTTTTGGTTCATTCTGAGACATTCTAAAATTGTGATAACTGTTAAGTTAATTTTACATGTCTGCAGTATCAAGCCAAATCTTTAGTGAACAAGATTTTAATGAGGAAGAAATTATATTCCTTGAGAATAGAAGATGGTGGATGAATTACAAAACACTTGGAAGCATTCAATATGTTGGTGGCTCAATTGGCATTAGTTGGTGTCAAAATGGATGAGGAGGAGAAATGTTATATCTTAATTTGTTCTTTTTTTGATTCATGAGATTCTCTTGTTATGGCTATTGGGAGTACTTCTATTACCTTGAAGATTGAATATGTGGTGATGTCTTTTATTTCTGAAGAGATGAGGAGGAAGGTACCCATTAGTACCAAGGAGAACTTGAATGTTCATGGAAGGCCTAAGAGAAAAGGTAAGAAGAATGAGAAGAGTTATAAATCTAAGTACAAGGGGAGATCCAAATCTCTTGAAAAGTCCAAAGTTATTTCTTGGAACTATGGTTAGCCAAGACATATTCATAAGGACTACAAAGAAGAAATTTGATTATGATTCTGAGTCTGAGAAGGAAGATGGTGATGCATTCATTGTAGATTCGGAAACTCCTACATATAATGATGCATGGTTAATTGACTCAGTTACATCTTTCTAGGTAACCTTTAATAGAGATTGGTTTTTGAATATACAAAGATTGATGGAGTGAAGGTGTACTTGAGTGATGATTATTATTTAAATATTGTTGACCATGGTAAAGTTAGAATTAGGTTTCTTGATGGTAGAATAAAAAGAATTAATGGTGTGTTGCATATCCATGGATTAACATAAAAGAAATTACCTATGAGAAAACTAATAGATACAGGTGTACAGGTAGTATTTTATGATGCAAAATACAAGGTGGTTAGAGGTGCTATGGTGATTTCTAGAGGTGTTAGATATGTTGCATTCTATATGCTTGATGTATGCACTATTGAGTGCAACAATACTTCTATGAAAAGAAAGTTTGTGGAAGAGGTGAGGGTTTCATCTTCAGTAGATGGTCATGGCTTCTAGATACCTAGGAGTTTTGTTTCTTTTGAAAGAAAGTTACTTGTAAAGAAAGCTATGTTATGACACTAGAGACTTGGCCACATTGGAGAAAAGGGTCTAAGGAACTTGAAAAATAAAAACCTTTTGAAGGGTCGTTTGATTGTAATAGTGAATTTGATTTCTACAAGCATTATATTTATGTAAAAAAAAACCGTTTTCACTTTTATTTAATTTCTCATAAATCTTGTGGTGTACTCGATGTTCCTTCAATTATAAAATAAATTATAGTAGATGTTCCTATAGATGGTCCTATAGATGTTCCTTCAATTATAAAATCAACATATTATGTTTCATTTATTGATGATTATAGTAGGACATGGGTATATTTTTTAAAGTACAAATCTAAAGTTTTCAGTTGTTTTAAATTTTTTAAAGAAATGGTTGGGTTGTAGAGTAAATAAAATAAAAATTTTGAGGACTAATAATGGCAATGATTTTTTCTCTAATTATTCTGATATATTCTATAAATATTTTGGTATTCATAGAAAAAAGACAACTTCATATTCTCCACAATATAATGGAGTTGCAGAAAGAGTGAATGAGACACTAATGGAGAAGGCTAGGAGTATGTGAGTGGTGCTAGTCTAGAACAATTTTTTTGTGCTGAACTTATTTTCCCTTCTTGTTACTTGATTAACAGGTCCCCTACATCAACTCTTCTTGATAAGACACTTATAGAGGCATGGCCTATCCACAATCCTTCATTAATACATATTAAAACTTTTGGTTTTGAGGAATATGCACATGTGCCAAAGGAGAAGCAAACAAAGTTAGAAAAGAAGGTTGTGAAATGTATCTTCATCGGATATAGTTATGGTGTGAAAGGATAAAAGCCATGGGATCCTATTGCACATAAGGTAATATAGAGAAGAAGTTTTATTTTTAGAGGAACTAAGCCTTCTTTTGTTACATTGTATCTAGAACAAAGTAAACAAGAAGATGTGATTCAATTTCCTTCTACACCTAAGAAAATTGAATCGAGGCCCATGGATAGACAAGAAGTTGAGGAGATATCATCTAGCTTTGAATCTTCATAAGAGGAGGAAGGACCTCAAAATCAACTTGTTTGTAGGTCTACAAGACATAGAAAACCACTTGAAAGGTATTCACTTGATGATTGGAGATGTATTTTTTCCTTGAATACTAACATGGATGAATCCATATCAGTAGAAGAGGAATTAGGTATGAATGTTGCAGAATCTTGGAAGATTTCTATGGGTGGAGAAATGGAAACTTTGAAAAAGAATGATACATGTGATCTTGTACCATTGCATGAAGGAAGAAAATCTATTACTTGCAAATGGGTGTTTAGGAAAAATATTGGTTTAGATGGAGGTATTAAGAAGTACGAAGCAAGGTTGGTTGCAAAAGGTTACTTTCAAGTTGAAGGTGTTGATTATGGTGAGATATTTTCTCCTATTGCAAAAATGACATCCATTCTATTTTTTATTTCTATTCCTACTACTTATTATTTAGAGATTGAGAAAATTGATGTGAAAACTGATTTCCTTCATGGTGACTTGGATGAGGATATTTATATGACATGGATAGAACACTACATGGTGAAAAGTAAAAGTAAATTAGTTTTCCAATTGAATAAATATTTGTATGGCCTAAAATAGAGTCCTAGGATGAGGTACTAGAAATTTTATACATATTTTTTGAGTTTGGGATTTGAGTGATAAAAATCATATCATTATATTTATTATAAAATTGATGGTGGTCCTTTCCTATTTATTGCATTATATGTTGGTGATATGCTATTTATTGGTAAATGGAAAGATATAATTTTAGAACTAAAGTATCAACTTGCTGCTAAATTTGAAATGAAAGAACTTGGTACAACTAGAAACATTCTTGGGATGGAAATTAAAAAATATAGAGTGAACAAAAATCTATGGCTTGGCCAAAGTAAGTATGTAAATTTAATTTCACAAATGTTTGATATGCAAGATTGTAGACCATTGTGTGTTCATTTTTCAACTAGAACAAAGTTATATGTTTCACATTATCCAACATCCCCATCAAAGATTGAAGACATGATTAAAGTGTCTTACAACAATGTATTTGGATGTTTGATGTATGTTATGGTTTGTACTAGACTAGACATTGCCCAAGCAGTGGGAGTTTTTTCTAGATATATGTCTAATCCTAGGTAGTAGAGTTCATTGGGATGTAATTAAAAGTCTTCATATATTTGTCTAATAGCTCAGAGTATTCCTTTTGTTATCATAGTAATATGATTGAAGATGATATTTCCATTAATATTAATGGTTATGTGGGTTCAGACTGGGAAGGTGATGTTGATAGAAAATGATCCACTAGTGCTTATGTGTTTACTTTAGTTGGTGGTGCAATTAGTTGTATGAGTAAGAGAGAGGCTATGGTTGCTTTGTTCACTATTGAAGCTAAATATATGTTAACTACACTCATGCTTGTAAAGAAGCCATTTGTCTTAAGAGACACTGTTCAAATATTAGAATAAAAAAGATGCAGTGATAATTTATTGTGACAGTCAGACTATGATATGCCTAGCTATGAACCCAATATTTTATGCCAAGACCAAGCACATTGATGTATAATATCATTTTTTTAGAGATATGGTCGAAGATGGAAGAGTAAATTTGGTTAAGGTAGAGACTTTGATGAATGTTGTTAATTCTTTAACTAAGCCCGTGAGCACATAAAAGATTAGATAGTGTTTGGATTCTATGGGCCTTTTGGCCCCTAACAATTAAGAGATGGTGTTTATACACCCTCACGTTTCCCTTGCAAGGTGTTTTACAAGTGAGATATTTTTTAGAAAATTGTGGATCAAACTTGCAATGACATAAGGTTTACTATTGATAGGTAAGATTTGGGGTCACAAGGGGCTATAACCCTCACTATAGGGTCCTCCCACCCCTATGGGGGCTCAAGGATAGCACACCCAAAAGAAAAATTTTATGTATATTTTATTATTGTAAATCTGGACTACTCATCATTAGCTTTTAGATCATAGGATAAATATTCTTTTGGCTTGAATTTCCCTAGAAGGAAACCTTATTTTATGAGGGTAGTGTATTACAGCTATGTATTGTGATGTATTCTAAGAGTTTGATAGTGGTTTTGATTCTTCTAGATCTTTGGTTTTTGATACTCTTGTGAGAATCGTTCTCTGCAAGTATATTGTAGTCTTCATGATTTTTGAATAATATATGGAAGGATTTTTAGAGTGTGGGATTTTTCTCCTAAAAGGTTTTCCCCACATAAATCACTATGTTGTCATATTCATGGTATTTATGTCTATTTTTGTTTAAGTTTTTGTAACTATTGAGAAGATCTATAAATTTTTGCATTATCCATCTCTCAATATTAGTGTAGGAATTTTTTCCACTTCCTTGGATTCCTTACACCCCCTTTTTCACTCTCTCTCAAATACTAGATGTCATCCATCAAATGTGTTAGACAAAATGGTGCTCTCATAAGGATGTAATATCACTCATGAAACACATGGATCCACTAGAAAGAAAGAATTGTTATGCTATGAGTCCATGTAAAAATTCTCAAGCTCATGAATTAGGAAGCTTCATTATTCCAAATCCATGGAATATTTTACCAATTATGATCTAGGGAGCATACAAAATTTTAGCATCATGGGGGGCGAATCAATGCTCCATGTCATAGGGGGTGAATTGATAACCATGCCTTGGGGGGGATTATAAAAATGCCACCACCAAAGGCTTATGCCAATAATTCAAATCTCACAAGATATTTATGGAATGGATAGGGGTAATATCCCCCCCTTAAAATGTCAACATACTTTCTATGCTGGTATTTTAAGGAAACAAGAGATGAAGAGGGGATCGTTAAAAAGAAAACAAACCTTCCAAAACTAGTTATTATCTCCCCCAAGTGTAAAGGAAAGAACAATCACACTAAAGACTATCGTTTTGATACCATATAAAATATGATTGCATTTAATATTGTACCACAATGAAAGGAAATGAGCAAGCAAAAGAATCTACAAATACCATATAGTGAGGATAAACACCAAAAGGAATATTATTAATTGGAAGGATTAGATGCATTAACACATGGAAGAGCACCACAATCACCAAGTTATTGTATTTTATTACTTAAGGCCTAACATTCATTAGTGGAATGACCATACACTTAATAACATGCATAAAATGAGTTATTATTATAAAAAATATTATGTATTGGAGGGGGAAGAGTAATCAAGTAGGCTTTGAGGAGCCAAAAAAAAATATGTTCTTGCTTTGATGATGTAGGAGACATATTTTTCTCTTGTGATGAAAATATTTATTTCTTACCACATGATGTTTTAAATATAGTAGATGATAGTGTATCGGATGATAATATAGAATAAGGCTAGAAACATCAACCCCTTTAGGATAGATATGGAAAAGACTTCATAGATCCTTAAATCCTTGTTCTATGTTTTTCGTTATCCTTTTTATAAATTATTTTATATCCAAGCCCATAACATTCTTCGAACTTAGATATAGAAGTCTTGCTTAAATTCATATGAGAAGAATTAATTCTTTTGGAAGAATCCAAATCCTTTTAAAGTTTTTTAAATTTAGGAATCACCAACACACAAAAGATGGAAGCTAAAGAGCCCCCATGACCATCGAGGGATGGTGATTTTTGATTTGTTGATATAGAACTAGATTGAGTGAATGAAAGGAAAGACTCCTTAAATTGGATGATATAGACAATAAAATATTGGATAAAATATAGATGGCTAAGACTCAAGTGTGAAATTCCTCTAACGGGAATTTTCAAATTTTCATTTCATAGAGGTACCATAGCAAGGATTTTCAAATGACAAGGCTTGGTAGATACTTGCATAATAGTTAGAACACCATCAAAATCCTAGATAGTTCAAGGGTCGGGGTTATGTACACCCTTCTCCAAGGACATGGAGCATCAAGAAGGGTTCTGTAGACTGGAAAAAGCTTGTATTCTATCATTAGCACTTAGGCTAGTACAAAAATAAAGGTCCCACAAGCACTCTTTCAAAGGAATTGGATGGTGGTAACACTCTTGCAATATTTCCTAACAACATACCCATCTTGAAAACAAGTCCATCTAATTCCCCCTTTAGCCCTCCTCTACTAAGGAAACCATGGTTTCAAAGACCCGCTATGAAACTTGTTACGAGGCATAATAAGGAGAACTCAAGTTCCAACCTTCAACAAAATGACAAGAACTTGAGTCCTCAACTATAGAAATTTTTTGTGATCTTGATAGCTAAGAAAAAAAAGTCTAGGTGGCATTATTTAGGTGAAATTCTCGAAATAACACCTTAAATTCCAAATTAGGGAGCTCTAAGAAAACATATCATTGGTAAGTTTTGGAATCTCAACGCAACTAATTTTTTTTTATCTAAATGGGTTGATGACCACTAGGTGGGAGCTAATGAAGTTATTTACTTAGATAAGGGTAATGGGTCTTTTATTTCTAATTTTTCTTGGAAGAAAATAAGGTATGTAGTCTTCAAAGTGAAGATGTGGTTTTTTCAAAATGTGGGACTTTATATTCAGCCCTAGATACCCAAATTTAAACTTTCATACATTGAGATAAGTTTTATGTAATTTTGGGTGCAACTTCCAAGTCTTCCACTTGAATATAGAGTTCTCCAAATAGTATAAATCATAAGAAATCAAATGTGTATCTTCATGAAGCTTGATCAAACCTGTTTTAACAATAGTGAAGTTATGGTCAAGTTCTATGTTTTATTAGGCACCACTAAGGCTCTCCCATGATATTTACAAATTTTTTCTAGGAGTGGGACTTGGTGATAGGAATTTTTTTTGAAGGGATAACAATAGAATTCCATTCTTTCCATTTGAGCATAAAATGTGTGTATCAAGCTACACAATATTGGAAGGCTTGCAAGGATTACGATAATATACTAGTTAGTTGATAAAACAATCCTTTCTAAGGATGATTTTATCCTATTTCTAGAGATTGTGTTAATGGTTAAAAAGGAATAATAAAATAGTATTGAGTCTTTGGAGGAAATTCCTCCAAAAATGCATTGGGAGATAATGATTTGATGAATGTCCAACTAAGAAAGGCATTTTTTTCTTCTCCTTCAAAGATACCAACTTGCAACAAGGAGATGGAAGGTTCAGTGTAGTTGAACATAGTGTTGGAACTACTAGTTTTCTAGGTGGTAGAAAATGGTAAGTGTAACATAGTCTAGTAGTATGATCTCAAATCTATGGGTAGAGCAAACTACATCTAAGGATTCTTCTTGTGTAGTTCTTGACATGTTGACTAAAGACTGAGTAAATTTGTTTAGAGGAGTGATCTCCCAAAGCACCTCTACTAAGGATAAGGAACTAAATAATCCTCCAAGCCATTGAAATGATATAGAAATATATTTTCCAATAGAAAATCACAATTAGGATATTATAAAATGCATTCCTTTGGGCTCTCAAGTTTCCTCCTCATTTTCTTTGTGAGAAATGGCAGAACATATCTTAGTAGAAGGATAAAAAATCATTGATGAAAAAAATAAGGAGGATTTGAATGATTTTTATTATTCTTAATCACTTTTTATCTGTTAGACACAATTTCATGTGTGTACCTTGTCTCCTAAAATAAATATAAATATAATAAGTACAAGACAAGGAAAATACAAGAAGAGATCACAAATGGTTTGTAGACTACCCTAGGAAAAAATATGAACATGATACCAAGGGAGGCCTATCGCTCTCATGAAGATCTATGAAGGTCCATTTTTGGAATTTTAGGATCCTAAATTAACCTAACAAAAGGTGCTTGATAAAGTTCCAAATTGATTCAATTAATGCTGATATTATTTTACTACAGGAAAATAAATTTTCAAATGTACAAAACAAAGAAATCTTAACTGAATGGTCAAAATGGGAAGTGATTTATACTCCTGTGATAGGGGAATTAGGAGGACTAGTAATCTCAATTGACCAATGTAAGGTCAAGGTATATTTTATTGCATCCCAAAAATGGTGGATTCTTTTCAAGGTTTAATATTTTCAACACTAATACTCGTTCAACGTTTATGGTCCAACATCAACTACTAGAAAGAAAAAAAATATAGGACTCTTTGAAAACAACCCTCTTTTTGTTAAGAGAGGAATTTATTATCTTAGGAGGGGATTTTAATGTTATTTCCTCCCTAAAATTAAAAAATGGAGATTTTATTCCCCCTCCAAAAGCAATGGAGGATTTTTTCTAATTTCATCCTAGATAATGCATTGATTGATTGTTTACCAACTAATGGTAAATTTACCTAGAAAAATAGAAGGAAGAATTTTTGTCTCATGGCAAAGAGACTAGATATATTTCCCCTTTCCATAATTTGGACCAACATTGATTTCAAATATGCCTCTTCCATCTTTTCATTCTTGGTTTTAGGTCATTATCTGATCCAACTAGATATTGTCTAGAATTCGGTACCAAATAAATTTAAATAATCATTTAAATTTGAACACATGTGATGAAGAGAGAAAAATAATCTACTTATTTCTTAACCATATTTCACAAATCCTAGATTAAAAAAGACTCTATAAATATAATAACATTTTAATCAACAATTTTCTGTCAATTTCAATTGATTTAAGATTGCACATTATTAATCAACTTATATTCAAAATTAAAACAAATCAAATACATTTTTTCAACCTGATTTCACCAAAAATACATTTTCAATTTGTGAAAACTCCATCGCCCTTCCATAGTCTTCTTTTTACTATTGTCTTATTCTCCATCCTCTCTTCCTATTCTAGCGACATTAATCTACTACCACTCAATATTTCCCTTCTTGTACAATTGCATGTTGTCCTACCTTCCAATGTAGTCCTTAGCTTCCATTCTACATGCCACCCTTCTTCCTTACTCCTACACCATTTTCTTTTAATTGTAATATTAAATTTAAATAGAACCCCTTATCATGTTTCTACTAGCATGATCCTCCTATGCATTAATTACAAGTTATCTAAAAGTGCATATAGGTAAAAATTTTGGTGCATCCTTATTGGGCTCCAATCCAAATTCATTTTACCACATTATTTTTTTCCACACATACTCTACCTTTTAAATTTCATGATGAACCTAGGATTGGTGTGCATGACTTGCTAGTCTTCTAAATTGCTTGTGTGTGATCTCTCTGGTGTGGTTTATCTTTCACCATAATCTACATTCATTTGATTCAATTCCATTCTACCTTCCATCATCACCTACCCTTCTATTGTCATAGCATATTTTCACATACCTTCTTAATACTGTGCAACTAATTCTCTTTGTCTTTCTATCATCTTTATGCCTACCCATTCCCTTTATTTCTCCTCTTATGCATCAATAGGTTAGACCTTCATATGAAAGTGGGATCTAATTATTAAAATTTAATCCATTTTTTACTGTGCACAACCTTGTGACCAACACCCCTCCAATTTCCTTAATTTTACCTTGTGGTCTCAATTTACACAATTCAGCTAGTCTACAATAGTTTTTCTCCTTTCATGGACTCAACTCTCCTCAATAATATTCCCTCTTTGTGTTTTGTCTATATTCACTCAATCTTAACTGCAACTTTCAAATCATATGTGGAACATTGAAACTTCCTCATACCATTTTCTTGGTTCCCCTATCATGACCTATCCAATTTTCTCAGTTTGTTAAAATGCCTCCTCCTAGTGTGTTCTTCTCATAATGCATTCTCCTTCTCAAATATGTTGTAACCTACATTTAAATTCATGGCTTAGCATCATCAATGGTTTTCTTATTTCATCAATGATTCCATTCCTTTACTCCTTCAACCACACCTTTTTTTCCTTCCATCACCCCCTTTCCCTTGTGGCATTCTCTTTTTTATTTAAATGACTCTACTATAATTCATGTATTCTTCTTGTTGTTTGAACTTCTCATGAATGAATCTTCCAATCCCATAGTGGCCTTTCAAATTTCCTTACATTGTAAAGCTATTTCTCTCTCAATTCCAATCCCACTCAAAAAATGAAAATATAATGAATTATTTATTTTTTTCAAATTAACTGATAAAATGAACAATTTGAAAGGATGATGGCTACAAATTTGAGCTTCAAATATAATATGAAATTTTCCAATCAATGATAAAATGTCACCCCATCTCTTCACCCATAACCACCAAGATCAAATTGAATTTCCCACAAAAAATGAAAAGAAAAATAACAAAACCAAATGATTTTTTTTTGTCAATGTTGATCATGTGTTCACTCGAATGCTCTTGCACTACACATGCTAGAAAATAAATTTGTGAGCAAGGGCTCACAAAGGTGGAGTTCAGAGATAGAATCACCCTTCAAGATTCTAAACAATATGTACAATGAACTCCATCACTGATAGCCCAACATCATCCACAAAATATTTCCTCTTATTCTCTCCACGCATTCCTCATGACTTGTCTTCACTACAACTCAACCCTTGCAACCTCTTCATGTTTCATAACTTGCAATCTACCTTGCATTTACAATTGCAACACACTATGTTTATTGTAATATGTCACTACCATATCAATTTCCTTTCATTTTCTAGCTCTAAATCACTCAGGAGTTCACTCACCTGCAATGATACTTTTGAGCTATTCAATCATGCTTCCTCTATCGAAAGGTTCAGTCATAAGCTACCTCACATTTGGTGATCTTCTTATCCACCTAGAACTTCTTCTCACTTGTTGCTTAACCTATAGGTCCTAGTGCAGACTACCTAATAGTCGACGGTCTATCCATATGCTTACAACCTCTAGTTATAATACCATTTGATGAAGAGAGAAAACTATACCAATTTATTAACCAACTTTGAAAAATCTCAATTTACAAAAGACTTGGTAAATGATAACATTTAAATTTAAAATTGTATGTGTTTATTTTAATTGATTTAATATTTCACATTGAACTGTAGATTTTAGGGGTGTGAAATGCTATGACTCTCTTTGCTCAATTATGGTTTTTCACCTAAAGGAAAGTGATAGATCCCACACCCAAAATCGAGGTAGTTCACTCAAATTAATATACGTATATGATGTGATTAAGGCTAAATGGAATGATCTAGGTGCAATTAAATGAACTATTTAACTGATTATGAATGTAAAACCTAATAATTATGCAATGTTGGAAAACACAATGTAATATCCAAACATGAAACAATCATGAACAAATGCAAAATAGAAAAGAAAAATGCTAAATCAGAGTGCTCCTCGATAGAGAATGGAGAATCTAGAATGTTCTAAATGTTGGTAGAGATCACTAAAAATCACTAGTGTGACTCATTTTCCACTGATGGGGAATCAGTCCTGCTTCTAATGAAAACTTTTAAGAATAGGTTTATGATTGTGGAGATCCAGAATTTGAAAAAAATTGGATTTCTAGCCTTAAGGTGGGACTCATTCGCCACTGATGGTGAATCAGTCCACTCCTGAAATTATGTGAAATTAGGGACCAATCTTGTAGCACCAGATTTGAGGTTGTCTGCTTGTCAGGTTGATGAAGTCAAATCTACAGAAAACAAACAAAATGTCTTCTCCAAGAATGAAATAGGTTGAAATTGAGTTGAAACACTTTGTTGAATTCTTGTCCACTTTTGAACACCTAATAGCTTGTCAAATCTGAATACACATGTCTACAAACACAAATGCAAAGGGGAAAAATCATTAAGGGTTGGGTTATAAGGATTTTCCTTGGTCAAATCTTAGTTTGGTAATAAAACCCTTAATGAAATAATGGAATGAAAGAGAATGATAAAAAAATAACATGCAAATTTTATCAACTTACCAATCCCTTATTGAAGAAATTTGAAGATATAAGAATGGCTGCTCCAAAATACTTGATTATTTCTTGAATACTTGAATGAATGAGTGAATAAGTGGACTTGATGAATGGGGGTTAAATTTTTTGGGTAAATCAGTTGTCACAGAATATTTAAATTTTTCAAACTTTACTTAATCTCAAATCTAATGAATGAGCAATAAACCATGAACAATCAACACATCAGAAACATAGAGAACACCAAGTTTTTTATGTGGAAACCCTATTAGGGGAAAAACCACAGTGGATGTTAGTCCACAATATTATACCTTGTTAAAAGTATAAGGAAAAATAATGGGAATGCATGTATGCATTCATGAACACTGCCTAGATCTCACTTCTCAAATACAAAAGGGCTCACTTCCCAACACTACAAAGAAATTTGGATTAGATCCATAGGGTATGAATTGAGAAAATAGCTTCTGCACAAGCTTCATTATAGTTCCAGTTAAGTACATAAATACTTCTTCACACTTCACTCAAACTTCTTCACACTCTACTCTGCAATTGAATGATATTCACACAGACACACACAAGAGCACACCGAGCACACTGAGCACACTTCAATTTAAACAAACAACCACTCTTATATATCCACACCAAGAATTTCATCAAAAAATTTGTCGAACAAAATATAAAACATATTTACAATGTTGGCCCAAATTTACAAATAAGTTTTTAATGAGAATCAAGCACCATTAGCTAATATTATGATGTGACACAAAAAAATATCCCCGAGTGTGCCAAACATTCAAATTTAAATCTATAAGGATCTGCAACATGTTACAACATCATGTCGGTGAAGAACATGAAAAATTGAATGCACATGAGAAAAATCTTTGGCCACGCGCACACCGATCAATGCAGACATACAATAAGGATAGAAAATAATCTAGAAGAATCCACAAGCAACAGAACTAATAGAGAAGCATCCGCAATAATAGAAATTAGCATAATCACATAAACTTCAATCAGGAGTACTGACAGAAACCATAGAAACAAGTGTGTCAAAGCACAATTGTCCATAACATGATCAAATCTTCATGTGGACCTCTAAAAATTCCAATAGATGATCTAGTTACTCACAACAATAAACCCTTTGGTCCACAACAACTAATCTTCAACGTATAAAACAAAACACCTTCTTGACCTACACTATTCCATTGGCAACCTCCAACTCTTCCTTCAACATTTTTCTCAATATCCTCGACATATACAACCTTCAATATGATAATCCTAATAGCATTGACATCAATGAAAACCACATATCAGAAACACAACCATAGTATCCAACAATCTCCCCCTTTGGCATTGATGGAAACACATGATGTGAAAAATACCATCAACACAACTACACTTGCTCTCCCTTAGGTTCTGACTCTTTTCCTCAATTTCTCTTCTCCCCCTAAAAAATTTTTTCACATCGCTCTTCTCCCCTTTTGACATCAATGGAAAAGATAAGAATTATCTTCCCACATACAATCTCTAAACCACATATCTACACATCTAACTGCTCCCCCTAAGTAGCAGCCACAAAATCATCAATCTGGATCATAATATAGTTTTGAAGCATACAGATTGATGCAAGAAAATGCATCTTCTAGTTCATATTAGGAGGGGTAATCACCCCTAGCATCCCTCTAAGATACTCAAAAGTATCCTTCGACAACGGCTTGGTGAAAATGTCTGCAACCTGTTCTTTGGTAGGCACATACTCTAGTCTGATTTCTCTCTCATTCACTTTTTCCCTCAAGAAGTGAAACTTGATTGATATATGCTTGGTCTTAGAGTGTAGCACTAGATTCTCCTATATGTTAATTGCACTTGAGTTGTCATAGTATATGGAAATAGGTTCATCATATACTACATTGATATATTTCAACATCTATTTCATCCATATCACTTAAGTATAGTTATTTGCAGCAGCAATATACTCTGCCTTAACACTAGATAGAGAAATGGAATTCTATTTTTTACTTAGCCAAGCCACTAGCTTCTTCCCTAGGAAGAAAGCATCACCACTAGTACTCTTCTGATCATCTACATCTCCTGCCCAATCTGCATCAGTATATGCACTCAAAGTAATATCATCATCCTTAGGGTACCAAAGCCCAAAATTCATTGTTCCTTTCAGATATTTGAAGATTCTCTTTACAATAGTCACATGAGATTCTTTTGGATCAGCCTGAAATCTAGCAACCATACATACAACATTCATAATGTCTGGTCTAGTCTGGGTTAAATAGAGAAGTCTGTCAATCATTGACCTGTATCTTGTTTGATTATCCTTAGGAGAATTATCATTATGTATTAACTTGCATTTGGTTACCATGAGAGTACCAACAGAGTTTGAGTCATCTGTGCCAAACTTCTGCAGTAGTTCTCTCACATATTTAGACTGAGATATGAAAATTCCATTGTCTAACTGAGTAACTTGCAATCCCAGAAAGAACTTCATCTCTCCAATCATACTCATTTCAAATTCACTCTTCATTTCATCAACACACTTCATACATAGATTATCATCTCTTCCAAAAATAACGTCATTAGTAAAGACCTCAATAATCAACTCTTTGTCATGATCCAATTTCAAATACAAGTTGTTTTCAATAGTACCTTTATTGAATCCAAGCTTCAATAAGTATTTATCCAATCTAGCATACCAAGCTCTAGGGGCTTGCTTGAGTCCATATAGAGCTTTCTTTAATTGACAAACCATGTCTTCCTTGTTAGTTAGTTGAAATACATCTGGATGTTCAACTGTATACCTCTTTTTCTAGCTCACCATTCAAAAAAGCTAACTTCACATCCATTTGATAGAATTAATATAGCAACTTCAATTCTGGCAATAGGGGTAAAGGTTTCTTCAAAATCAATGCCTTCCATTTGTGAGTACCCTTTACATACTAGTCTTGCTTTATTCCAGACTACTTCACCTTGTTCATTCAACTTATTCCGAAAGACCCATTTACTACCAATCACATTTTTATCTTTAGGTCTGGGAACAAGAATCCGTGTATCATTCTTTTCAATCTGCATTAGTTCTTCCTTCATAGCTTCCATCTAGTGTTCATCATTACAAGCTTCATTGACATCTTTAGGCTCAATCTTGAAATTAGGCAACACTCTTTTGCAATCTTTCTTCTAGTTTGCACACCTTTATTCTTCTATCCTATAATTTGATTTTCATAATGATTTAGCTTTACATACGTTGGAACCTTAGGACTTTCTCAAACTTTTGGTTCTTCTGTTCTTTCTTCTACACTAGCACTTTTCTCTGCTTCTTGACTACCTTGATTTACCAGAACAATTTGAAGTTGATTATGTGTCTGAGCATTCTTCCCTTGGTTTTTATTTTCTTGCTAGTCATCTAAATCATATCCAGAGTATCTGGATGATCTAGTAGAATCCTCATCAACTCTAAAATTTTCACTTTCAACCATTTTTCTTAATCTTCTGTTATAACACCGGTAGGCCTTGCTTTTAGTAGAGTAACCTAGAAATATTTCTTCATTGCTTCTTGCATCGAACATGCCTATGTCCTCATCTCTCTTAATATAACATTTGCTTCCAAAGATCTTGAAATATTTAATAGTAGGCTTATAACCAAACCATAGTTCAAAAGGAGTCTTACCAGAATTACCATTGACATTTACCCAGTTCAAAGTGTATACATCAGTGCTTACAAATTCACTCTAATAGATTTGAGGCACATTTCCTTCAATCATCATTTTTCTAGTAGCATCTAGAATTTTTTTGTTCCTCCTATCTGCAACTCCATTCTATTGAGGGCTTTGGGGAGAAAATAACTTTCTTATGATTCCATGCTCTTCACAAAAAGAATTGAACTCCCTGGAGGTGAAATCACCACCTCTATTTGACCTTAAGCATTTGATTTTCAGACCTTTCTCATTTTCTGCCATAGCTTTGAAAATTTTGAACTTCTCTAATGCTTCACATTTTTCTCTTAAGCAAGAAACCCATATCATTCTAGAGTAATCATCAATAACTAGGATAAAATACCTTTCTCCATGAAGACTTCTGACTTTGGATAGACTGCATAGATCAGTATGTACCAACTCTAGTAATCCATTTGAATGATGTTCTTTACTCTAAAAAGAAACTCTAATCTATTTTCCCATCTAACATTCCTTCAAATTGTGTTACCAGGCTTTAGTAGCCTAGGCATATCTCTTACTGCTTGAGTGGAGCTTACCTTGATAATGTTATCAAAATTCACATGACACAACCTTCTATGCCATAGCTAGCTTTCATCTACTTGAGAAATTAAACAAATTTCACTAGTAGCATTCAAGTGAAAAATATTACCTTTTCTCTTTTTACCTAAAGTAATTACATTTCTAGAACTTCCAAGTATCCTACATCTTCCACCTTTGAACTGAAGATCATAGCCCTTGTCCACCATCTATCCAATGATCAACAGGTTGTGCTTCAAGCCTTCAACATAAAGAACATCATCAATGTTATGCTTACCACCAAGAAAAATAGATCCTCTGTCATGAATCACACCAGCATTGTTATCTTTGAATCTTACAACCCCACCATCATAATTTTCTAGACATACAAATATTCTTTTTTCACTAGTCATATGATGTGAGCATCCACTCCCAATAACCTACTCATCCTTTTCTTCAATTCGGGTTGCAAGAGCTATCTCAACTTTAGCATATTCAGTAGCCACCAAACCATTTTCCTTGATAGCAAGGAACGCCCATTCATCTTTATTTCCATTTTATTTATCAAAATCTTCATCAGTCACTCCTTCTTCACCATAGTAACATTTCTTTTGAAATCTAGATTTGTTAGGCTTAGACCTAGGAACTCTTTTAGGACACCTTGATGCAAAATGACCTATTTTATTGCAAGAGAAACATTTAATAGGAAACATTCCTTTATACTTACCTTTCCCTCTGCCTTCTTTCTTCACAATCAATGCTTCCAACTCTTCTACTTCTCTTTCTTCATCTTCAATCTATTTCATTTCTTCCTCATACTTGAATGAATTTCTGAAACACTCACCTAGATCATATCTTTGCTTATTTCTTCTAGATATAGTAGCCTTAAATGCAAATTTAGTCTTGGGAACAAACTCACCAAATTCACTCAACTCAAAGGCAGCAAATTTACCAATCAGTGTATCTCTTGTCACATTGGTAACTGATTTGATTTCTTCAATAGCATGATCCTTTTCTTTGTAAGAGGAAGGAAATGATCTAAGCACTTTAGCTATAGTTTCTTCCTCTTCTAGGGTACCACCGGCACATCTAATACTCATCACTAGTTCATATAATTTTTTCATAAAAGAAGAAATATTTTCATCTTCACCCATCTTCAAATTTTCATACCTTCCTTTCAAACTCTATAGCTTAGCCATCTTCACATGTGCATCACCTTCATACAAAGTTTCCAACTTCATCCAAATCTCATGAGTTGTCTTCAGACCCATCACATTTGTCATTTCTAAATCTGTTAGAGAACTCAGCAAAGCTTCAATAGCCCTGATGTTGTTCTTAGCCTCTTTAATTTCATCAAGAGTGGAAGGAACATTCTGAGGAATAACATATCTATTATTTTTTATCTTCCAGAAGGGTTCACCAATACACCTCAAATGACACTCCATCCTAGATTTCCACAATGAGTACTTTGTTGCATCGAATCTAGGACTATCCTTCTTGTATGATACCATATTGGATCACCTCAAGCTTTTAAACTTCTTCAGAGGAACCTGCTTTGATACCAATTGTTGGATAAACAAGGACAAACAACTGAGAGGGGGGGTGAATCAGTTGTCACGAAATATTTAAACTTTTCAAACTTTACTTAACTTAATCTCAAATATGATGAATGAGCAATAAACCACAGACAATCAACACATTAGAAACATAGAGAATACTGATATTTTTATGTAGAAACCCTGTTATGGGAAAAACCATGGTGGATGTTAGTCCACAATATTATACCCTGTTAAAAGTATAATGAAAAATAATGGGAATGCACATGCATTCAGGTACACTATCTAGAGCTCACTTCTCAAATACAAAAGGGCTCACTACCCAACACTACAAAGCAATTCATATTAGACCTACAAGGTATGAACTAAGAAAATAGCTTCTACACAAGCTTGGTTATAGTTCCAGTTAAGCACAAAAATAATTCTTCACACTTCGCTCAAACTTCTTCACACTTTGCTCTGCAATCGAATGATATTTGCACATACACACACAGGAGCACACCGAGCACACCGAGCACAGTTCAATTTGAACAAACAACCACTCTTATATATCCACACCAATAATTTCATCAATAACTTCATCAGCCAAAATATAAAACATATTTACAATGTTGGCCCAAATTTACAAATATTTTTTTTATATGAATCTAACATCATTGTCTAATATTATGATGTGACCCAAAACAATATCCTCAAGTATGCCAGACATTCAAATTTAAATCTCCAAGTATTTGCAACATGTTACAACCATCATGTCGGCTAAGAACATGAAAACCCGAACGCACATGAGAAAAGTCTTCAACCACGGGCATACCAATCAACACGGATGTACACCAAGGATAGAGAATAATCTAGAAGCATCTGCAAGTAGAAAGAACTAATAGATAAGTATTCACAACAATAGAAATTACCATAATCACATAAACTTCAATCAAGAGTACTGACAGAAACCATAGAAACACTATTAGTGCACAACTATCCATAACACGATCAAATCTTCATGTGGACCTCTGAAACTTATGGTAGATGATCTAGATACTCACAAAAATAAACCCTTTAGTCCATAACAATTGATCTTCAATGTACATAAAAATACACCTTAACCTACACTATTCCATAGGCAACCTGCAACTCTTCCTTCAACAATTTTCTCAATATCCTCGACATATACAACCTTCAATACAATAATGCTAATAGTGTTGACATTAATGACAACCACATATCCAAAACACAACCACAACATCCAACAAAAATGGATGTAAAACACTTATTTATACACAGTTGTTCCTTAGTAACCCAAAGATCCCTCATCATAGGCTGACACAAGGTGATTTTAAATAAAAAACCGAAAGAAAAATTGAAATATTTTGATTTTTGAGTGAAGAGGGACTCATTTGCCACCCATGGTGAATTGGTACCACCTTGGATTTGTAAGTGGGTGTTGAGAATTATCTTGCATTTAATGTTTTTTCCAGTTTTACATTCAAAAACACACTTAATTAAGCCTTATAAGAGCATAAATGGGTCAAATAAAGTATAAGAAAGGTGTAAATAGTGAAATTAAACCTAGAAAACTATGAAATCTTGTTACAAGACTTTACAACACTTCAAAATAGGACTTGATAAGTGATGAAAAGTTGATTTTTAAGTGAATTGTAATGAATAGAGTCTAGAAAATTATAGAAATGTTTTAAAACACTTCACAAAACCTTCACAAGATTCCATAATTTGAATTTTAAGGACCTAATGAGAATGTTCAATCCACATTTCAACATTAAATCAAAGAAAAATGTACCAAGCATCATGAAGAAGGCCTAAAAGACCAAGAAAATGATAAGGGGCCATTTTTCGATGATACATTTAGCCCCCACTTTAGTGAGAGGATGGACTTACTTCAAACTCACACTAAAGTAGCCATGCATATCGAGAGAGAGGTCCCTATGCACTTATGTTAGCAAGATGGAATGATAATGATCAAGAGGGATGATCAAGCCCCCAAGATGAAGATCGCATGGAAAACTAGACATCAGAATAAAGGAACACACATGTGAAAGGGAAATTGATTTGAGCTTTGATCATCTATTCAACTAGTTGTGGATTAGATCTAGGTTGTTCATTTGAAAAAGAGAATGCATGCTCACTCTGGGGTGACAAAACTCATGGTGGTCTGGCAAGTGAGAAGACCCAAAAAAAGGTGAAGTACATACGCTAGTTGGTATGCACTCACAAACACATAGGTGGCTATGGGGAAAGCCATGCCGCTAAATGGGATTCCCGCTCAACCATATTAAAGTCATACCTCCTAATAACTTTAACAAGGTGCCACAAGGGAAAATGTTTGTTTGTGTTTCATGAGACAAGAAAAGATTTGTATGCTTAGAAATCATGAACAAATGCAAGATACCACAAGCATTCAAGTTGCGTTATGCAAGGTGGAAAAAATGTAAAATGCAAAAATGTAAAAGATGTTCCAAGGAGTCTTGTTAAGTTCATGCAAGGTCTATCACTTAGGGAACATTTTTTCTAACATCTCTAAGAGAGGACCAATCAAATAATAGTATATTCACAACTTAGGTAATGTAGTGCATCGCAACAACCCACCAGATGAATGTATTATGCTAAGATAGATCACACTTATGAAGGACATCACACCCAATGTCATCCACAAAGTGACGAAAACATTGTATGAAGTGACAAGGCTACACTAAGAACCAATAATGCAAATGAAATGATGCCAATGTATGCCCCCCAATTTAAAGGAATTTCTACACACCGTTCTATGAGAAATTACTTTAAAGTAGCAAAGGGAAGAATGCAAATAGAAAACAAGACATGAGAGCCAACTTGGAAAATCCCCCATGCCAAGTCATATGTTTCCTACTAAGGCTACGTCATGTAAATGGAAAAAAAGAAAACAAAATAAAGGGGGTTTCCCCCCAAAAAAGAACACACCAAAAACATAAGGGATCTATGGATTTGGGGTCATTTTTTTTGTTGCTGCAATTTTTTTATGAAAGAGCTCATAACTATCATCATTCCCCAAAGCACATAGAATTGGAAGAATGACACAAAGAGAGCAAAAAAAAAGTACATTTTGGGTCAACATGGAAGAGACATTATGGTCTCAATGCTTTGCATTGTCCCCAAAAGGAAAACACAAGCGAAAATAAAATGAAAGGAAAAAGAAAAGGAAAAGATTTTGGGTCAACATGAAGGAGAAAATTTTGGTCTCAATACCTTGCGTCATCCCCAAAAGGAAAACACAAGAAAAAAGACAAAGTAAAAATGAAAAGGGATTGATTGGGTAAACATGGAAGAGACATTGTAGTCTCAATGTTTTGCATCATCCCCAAAAGGAAAACAAAAAATAAAAAGAAAAATAAAGGACCTTTTGGGTCAACATGGAAGAGACATAGAGTGTCTCAATGCTTTGCGTCATCCCCAAAAGGAAAACACAAAACAAAAACAAAAATGAAAAGAAATTTTGGGTCAACATGGAAGAGACATAGGGCATCTCTACACTTTGCATCATCCCCAGAAGGAAAACACAAAACAAAAGCGAGAAAGGAAATGCACAACATAGAGAAGAATAGAGGTATGAATAGAAGTGTAAAAAGAGAGAGAAAATCAAACACACAATACAAGGGAACACAATATGGATATAAAAAATGAAAATGTGAATAGGGGCTATTAATGCAAATCCAAGTCAACCATTAACCGAGTTATTGGCTTCACAATCTTAAGTAGTATAAGTGAAAGGGAAATAACGCAGTAAAGAAACAAGAACAAATGCATTACTAGGATAAGGATAGCAATGTCTTGGCCCCCACAAAGTGTAATACAAGAGTGAGCCGAGGTGGGTGATGGGAAAGGATCATGTGATAGTGAGAATGAAAAATTCTAAAACTAAGGCATGATAAAAGGATTTTGTTTTAAGGGATTATGGGAAAGAGTTAGTATCAGTGAACTGATACTTGTTCAATATGTCATTAAATGTCCAAGAACATGACATCTGATATTTGCAAAATGGTATGTTAGAATCTTTAGGATGAATGACCAACCTAGTCAGAGGTGGTAAAAGTATAAGGCCTTGTTTAAAAGCAGTTGAAGTCTCCTTTCACACTCAAGTGGAGGATGAGTAGGAAACTTGAGTTTTTTCAATTTATAAGGTCATTTTCGTTTGCTAGATTCTCATTTTTCATGAATGGAAGGAGGAAGAGGACCCATGGGGATCCTAGCATCCTTGTCATGAGAATAAAGTAATGGTTGTTCACATGGGAGGAGAATGTTCAAGTCAGGAGGAGAATCAAATATCACATTACCATCATCTTGAAGTCTCCAATATTCAAAAGGAGGCTTATTAGTATCCTAATCAAATATGAGGAGGATCTTGATATCCTAATCCTATTGTGTTTTCTTCTATTGGTTTTTGTTCAAGAAGTTGGTGTATATTATGCTCATGTGTTGTGTCATAGCCTTTTTTACTTAGGATAGTAAAGCCTTTTCCATATTTTTCTTCAAGGTTGATGGGAGTGTTTGTGACTTTGTGATCGTAAAATGGTTGAGGGTGTGGTTTTTGAGAGGGACTAGGTCCACTTGATGGAGGGATCTTAGGTCCCACTTGAGCATTGGGATGGAGGTATCCAAAGTGATCAGGAGGTACAATAGTAGGAAGATTTGGTGGGTTCATGAATGGGTAAAAGGTTGCATTGGCTTCAAGGTTATCAAGACATTCAATGAGGAACTTGTTCATGCTATCATCATCTTCTCCAATGATGTCTACATCATGAGGAGGAAAATCATGAGGAGTTGAAGGAGCATGAGGAATCTCAAGGTCATTAGGGTCATAGCCAAAGGGACAATTGGATGTGTCTACCAAGGATTTCAATGAATTCCACAAACTATTAAAAGAAAATGCCATGATGATAATGAATTCAAGTAAACTAAGATGTAAGAAATAAAAGCAAGCAGTGAATCTAGAAAGTAAAATAAAAAGTAATTATAGAAAATAGAAATGCAGGAAATACCCAAAAAATGCCTAAAAGTGCAGTATGAAATATGCAGGTGGACTAATTCACCCAGGGTGTCAAATGAGTCCAATTATGAGATCTTTTGTGTTTTTCAAACAAATTAAATTGATTTTAATTCTTTTCAGATGCAAACTAAGGATGCAAATGCAAATTTTCAATTTTCCAATGATATAATATATGCAAAAATGAAATCTAAATGAGTCTTGCACCAATGCAATTTGAGAAACCCTAGGATGAAAAAACCAAAAAAAAACCTAATTGAATGTTGATGTACATAAATTCTAGGATGCAAGATGCAATGGAAATCAGAAATTTAAAGTGCTCAATATGCAGGTTCACCAAAACGAACCATAGATTTTAGGGGTGTGAAATGCTATGACTCTCTTTGCTCAATTAGGGTTTTTCACCTAAAGGAAATAGATAGATCCCACACCCAAAATCTAGGTGGTTCACTCAAATTAATATGTATATGATGTGATTAAGGCTAAATGGAATGATCTAGGTGGAATGAAATGAACTATTTGATTGATTATGAATGCAAAACCTAAGAATTATGCAATGTTGGAAAACACATTGTGATATGAAAACATGAACTAATCATGAACAAATGCAAAACAAAAAAGAAAAAGGTTAAATCAGAGTGCACTTGGGTAGAGAATGGAGAATCTAGAATGTCTTGAATACTGGCAGACATCACTAAAAATCACCAGTGGGACTCATTCGCTACTAATGGTGAATTAGTCTTGCTTCTGATTAAAACTTCTCAGAACAAGTTTCTAAGTGTTGGGATCCAAAATCTAACAAAATCTGGATTTCTAGCCTTAAGGTGGGACTCATTCTCCACTATTGGTGAATCAGTCCACTCCCAAAATTCTATGAAATTAGGGACCAATCCTATAGCACCAGATTTGAGGTTGTCTACTTGTTGAGTTGATGAAGTCAAATCTACAAAAAATAGACAAAATGTCTTCTCCAACCTTGAAATAGGTTGAAATTGACTTGAAATACTTTGTTGAATTCTTTTCCACTTTTCAACACCTAATATCTTGTCAAATCTAAATACACAAGTCTGCAAACACACATGGAAAGGGGGAAAATGGTTAAGGGTTAGGTTATAGGGATTTGCCTTGGTCAAATGTTGCTTTGGTAATCAAACCCTTAATGAAATAATGGAATGAAATAGAATGATAAAAAAATAACATGCAAATTATATCAACTTACCAAACCCTTATTGAAGAAATGTGAAGATATAACAATGGCTGCTCCAAAATACTTGATTATTGCTTGATTCAATGATGCAAAGTGCTTGAATGCTTGAATGCATGAGTGAATAAGTGAACTTGATGAATGGGGGTTAAAATGGATGTAAAAACACTTATTTATACACACTTATTCCTTAGTAACCTAAATATACTTCATCACAGGCTGACATAAGTTGATTTTAAATAAAAACCCGAAAGAAAATTTGAAATATTATGAATTTTGAGCCAAGAGGGACTCATTTGCCACCCATGGTGAATGGGTCTCACCTTGGATTTGTAAGTGGGTGTCAGGAATTATCTTGAATTTAATGTTTTTTTTCAAGTTTACATTAAAAAAACACTTAATTAATCCTTGTAAGGGCATAAAGGTGTCAAATAAATTATAAGAAAGGTGTAAATAGTGAAATTAAGCCTAGAAAAGCATGAAATCTTGTTACAAGACTTTACAACACTTCAAAATAGGACTTTATAAGTGATGAAAAGGTGATTTTTAGGTAAATTGTAATGAATAGATCCTAGAAAAGTGTAGAAATGTTTTACAAAACTTCACAACACCTACACAAGATGCCATAATTTGAATTTTAAGGACCTAATGTGAATGTTCAAGCCACATTGCAACATTAAATCAAAGAAAAATGGACAAAGCATCATGAAGAAAGGCCTAGAAGACCATGAAAATGACATGAGGCCCATTTTATATGGTACACACATTATTAATCAACTTATATTAAAAACTGAAAACAAATAAAATACCTTTATTCAATCTGATTTCACAAAGAATACATTTACAATTTGTGGACAAGTCCATCATCTTCCCATATCTTCTTTCTAATACTATCTTATTCTCCATTCTCTCTTCCTAGTCTATAACCATTAATCTACTACCACTCAATCTTTTCCTCCTTTTCCATGCATGTGTTGTCTTTCCTTCCAATGTAGTCCTTAGCTTCCATTTTGTGTGCTACCCTTCTTCCATAATCTCGCACGATTTTCTTCTAATTATAATCTAAAACTTAAATAGTGCCCCCCTCTCATGTTTCAACTAGTAGAATCCTTCTATACATCGATTACTTTATCTACAAGTGCATATAGGTAAATAGTTTGGTGCATCCTTTTAAAACTCGAAACCAAATTCATTTGACCCCATTTTATTCTGACACACATACTCTACCTTTTAAATTCCATGATGAACCTAGGATTGGTTAGCATGATCTTTTGGTCTTCTAAACTATTTATGCATGATATCTCTTGTATGGTTTTTCTTTCACCATAATATGCATTCATTTGATTGAATTCCATTATACCTTCCATCATCATCTACCCTCCTACTTCCATAGCATATTTTCACATACCTTCTTAATATTATGCACTAAATTATCTTTGTCTTTCTATCTTCTTTATGCCTACTAGACCCCTTTATTTCTCCTCCTCTTATGCATCAATAGGTATGAGCTTCATATTAAAGCATGGGAACGGAAAAACAAAAATTGAATCCCTTTTTTATTATGTGTGGCCTTGTGACTAGTGCCCCTCCAATTTCCTTAATTTTCCCTTGTAGTCTCAAGTTACACAATTCTACTAGTCTACAACAGTTTTTCTCCTGGCATGGACTCAACTCTCCTCAAGAATATACCCTCTTAGTATATTGTCTACATTCACTCAATCTTAACTACTACCACTTTCAAATCATATGTGGACCATTGAAACTTCCTCCTACCATTCTCTTGGTTCCCATATCATGGTCTATCTTGTTTTCTCAGTTTTTGAAAATGCTTCCTCCTTGCGTTCTCTTATCACAATGCATTCTCATGCTCAAATGCGTTGTGACCTACATTTACATTTCTAGCTTTGCATCATCAATTGTTTTCTTCTTTCATCTCGGATTCCATGCCTTTACTCCTTCAACCACACCCCTATCTCCTTCCACCACCCCCTTTCTCTTGTGGCATTCTATTTTTATTTAAATGAATCTAATGCAATTCATATTCTTCTTGTCATTTGAACTTGTCATGCATGACTCTTCAAATGCTAGAGTGGCCTTTCACATTTCTTTATATTGTAAAGCTATTTATTTCTCAATGCCAATCCCAATCAAAAAATGGAAATATAATAAATTATTTCCTTTTTTTGCAATTAACATAAAATGAACATTTTGAAAGGATGATGGATGCAAATTTGATATTCAAATAAAATATATTTTTCTTTAATCAATGAAAAAATGTAACCCCATCTCTTCATCGAAAAACACTAATATCAAATTGAATTTCCTATAGAAAACAAAAAGTAAAAGTGAAACAACAAAACCAAACCAAATTTATATTTTTTGTTGATATTAATCACACATTCACTTGGATTCTCCTACATCAACATATGTTTCAGGGATTAAAACTTTCTACTTTACCTTAGAGAATTATGGGATAATACACCATATTTTTCAAGCTTGAGACTTTACCAATTAGAAAAAATAACCAATTTATAAAAGGTCAAATCAAACAAGGGAACCATCTTCGTTTCAAAAATATTTTTGAACAAAAAAAAAATCTCATTCAATAAATTCAAGAGCTCAATGAACAAGTTATTCAAAATGGTATGAACAATGAATAATTCCTCTATCACAACTAGCTTTGAAAAGAACTTGAAGAAGTTATTGCTATAGAAGAAATATATTGGAAGTAGGAGTCAAGAGAAACTTGGTTAAAAGAGGGTGGCATGAACAAAAAAAAAATTCACAACACAACCAAGGTCAAACACAATGCTAACATAATTTTTTATATCAATTCTACATATAATCAACTCCTAAAAGATGAGAAATAGATTCCAAATGAGGTTGTTCTACTATTTTCCAGCCTCATTACCAAACTAGTGAATCAAAACCTTGATGTGATTGGAAAAGTGGGAGAATTTTTAAATTTCATTCCAAAATTTCTTAGTCCAAATGATAACAAGTTTCTATTGGCTCCATTAACCTTGGAAGAGGTGAAAAATGTAGTTTTACATTTGCACTAAATATTTATCTCCTATTACGAATGGTTTCACTACACTATTCTACCAGAAAAGCTCAAATTTTGTGGGAAGATATATTTGGTTGGCTTTAGAAGAATTGCATTGAAAAGGCGTTAAAATATTTCAACACCACTCATATTGCTCATATACCTGTAGTAATAGAAAAAGTATCCATTTTCCTTGATTTGGGAATAATTGTCATTGAATTAACTTAATTTTGCCTAGGTTTATGTTGTAATGTGTTGTAACACATTCACATTGATCTAGGGCCCCATCTTAATAAAACATATTTAATTTTTACCCTCTTTAAGTGTTGTAAATTGTTGTAACACACTTTCACACTTATCTAGGGTCCTCTTAATTAATTTTGGTTAATTAAAGCTAATTATCCCCTTTGATTCAAATTTAAGCCTTATTTGTGATACCTGTCGAGGATCCATCCTAAAACTCATAATTCAAATTGTAAACCATTTAACTGGGAAAAATCAAGGTCTTAGAAATTGGTGCTAGGACCCATTCACCCTAGGTGATGAATGGGTTCTCCCTCTATAGGACCCCCCTTTCCTCGCAAATTCTACATGGGTTTTTGATGTTCTTTCATCCCTCAAAGGCATGGTCCTAGAAACTTGTGTAAGGAAGCTAAGGTAGTAAAACAACTTCCTATAGTAATCTTGAGAGGAGAATAATGCAAAAAAATTACAGATCTTTAACAGTTATAAAAAATAAAATAGAAATAAACATAAATATCATGCATGCCAAAACACACTAATTTATGTGGGGAAAACCCTTTTGGGAGAAAAAACCTACACTCCAAAAGCCACCCAATATATTATTCAATAAATCACAAATATTACAATATACTTGCAGAGCAAGCTTCTCATAGGAGTATCACCACTCAAAGATCAAGATACAACATGACTACTATCAGAATCTTAGAATACATCATCGTCTCTTTATAATAGTTGTAATACAATTCCCTCATAAAATAGAGTTACATTCTAGAGCAAGATAGGCCAACTAAATATCTACCATTAGATCTAAAACCTAATAGTTAATGGTCTATATTTACACTGCATAATTTATCTAATGTATGTCAGCCAAATTAGGAGTTTCCTGAAAAAGGTTATGAAAAATTGTTTACATGCATCCCACTCTCCCCCCTTGCTGCCATTATATATTACACCTATCAACGTAACTAGGAGTAATATGAGGTACCACATAAATATCTGAAGACCCTTTTAATTGCATCCCAATGAACTCTAGTAGGATTAGACATATATATGCAAAGAACTCCCACTGCCTGGGCAATATCTGGTCTAGTACAAACCATAGAATACATCAAACATCCAACTACACTCTAGTAAGGCACTCTACTCATGTCTTCTATCTCTGAAGAGGATTTTGGAAAATCTGAAATAGATAACTTTGTTCCAACAGAAATGGGAGAACACAATGGTCTACAATAATGCATGTTAAATCTTTGTAAAATTTAATTGACATACTTACTTTGGCCAAGCCATATCTTTCTTTTCACTCTACCTCTTTTAATTTCCATCCCAATAATGTACCTATCTTTTACCACACACTACCCTGGTTGTGTCATATAAATATCCTCCTCCAAGTTACCATGAAGGAAAATAGTTTTCACATCCATTTGATTAACCTCTAAATCATAAGAAGCAACAATAGCAAGCAAAAATCTAATGCATATCAATTTTAAAATAGGAGAGAATATATCACCATAACCAACACCCTCAACTTGAGAGTAACCTTTCACAACCAACCTTGCTTTGTACTTCTCAATACCTCCATCTAAACCAATCTTTTTATTGAACACCCATTTGTAACCAATAGGTTTATGTCCTTAGGAAATGGTACAAGATCTCATGTATTATTCTTTTTGAAATATGTCATTTCTTCATCCATAGAAATGTCTTAGGATTTTCCATCATTCATACCTAATGCCTCTTCTACTAATTTTGATTCATCCATGTTAGTATTCAAAGAGAAAATACATCTCCAATCATTAGGTGTATACCTTTCAGGTGGTTGTCTATGCCTTGTAGACCTACGAACAAGTTGATTTGGAAGTTCTTCCTCCTCTTTTGAAGATCCCGAGCTAGACGAACTCTCCTCAACTTCTTGTCTATCCATGGGCCTCAATTCAAATTTCTTAGGTGTAGAAGGAAATTGAATCACATCTTCTTGTTTACTTTGTTCTTGCTGCAATGTAACAAAAGTAAGCTTAGTTTCTCTAAAAATTACACTTTTACTATATATTACCTTTTTTGCAACCGGATCCCAAAGCTTCTATTCTATCACACCATAACTATATTTAATGAAGATACATTTCATAGCCTTGTTCTTCAAATTTGTTTGATTCTCCTTTGGCACATATGCATATGAATCATAACCAAAAACTCTAAGATGTCTTAATGAAGGCTTGCAACTAGACCATTCCTCTATAGCCATCTTATCAACAAGAGCTGATGTAGGAGATGTGTTAATTGGGTAACAGGCAATGGTAATAGATTCAGCCCAAAAACCTTTGTTCTAGGCTAGCACCACTCTACATACTCCTAGCATTCTCCATAAGTGTCATGTTCATTCTTTTTGTAACTCCATTTTATTATGGAGAATATAGAGTTGTCTTCTATCTATGAATACCAAAATATTTATAGAATCTATCAAAATCATTAGAGAAAAATTCACTGCCATTATTAGTCCTCAAACATTTTATTTTCTTTTTAGTCTGCAACTCAACCATTGCTTTAAATTCTTTAAATCAACTAAAAAATCAGATTTACTCTTTAGAAAATATACCCATGTCCTTCTACTATAATCATCAATGAATGAAAGATAGTATATGGATTTACCAATCAAAGGAACATCTACAAGACCAAACACATCAAAATGAATAAGATTCAATACACCACAAGATTTATGAGAACTCAAGTAAAACTAAACCTAGTTTTGTTTTCCAAAAATGTAATACTCACAAAAATTGAATTCAAGATTACAACCAGACAAACCTTCAAGGTTTTTATTTTTTGAGGTCCTTAGACTCTTTTCTCTAATGTAACCAAGTCTCTAGTGACATAACATAGTTTTCTCTATAGGTAACTTTGTTTCAGAAGAAAGAGCACCCTTGGGTACCCAAAATCCATGACCATCTACTAAAGGTCAGACCCTCACTTCTTCCATTTACTTTACTTTTACAAAAGTACTATTGCACTCAACAATGCATGCATCCATCTTAGACAATGTGTCATATCTGACACCTCTAGCAATCACCATAACACCTCTAACCATCCTACATCTAGAATTAGAAAATACTACCTACACAACCACATCTATTAGTTTTCTTACAGATAACAGATTTCTTCCTCATCAAAGGATATGCAACACACCATTAATCCTTTTTATTCTACCATCAAGAAATTTTATTATAAGTTTCCCATGGCCCACAATGTCTAAGTGAGAATCATCAATCAAGTACACCTTACCTCCATCAAATTTTTCATATTCAAAAAACCAATATTTATTAAAGGTCATATGGAAAGATACACTTGAGTCAATTAACTATACATCATTACCTACACGAGTTTCCAAAGTTGCATCAATGCATCACCATCTTCCTTCTCAGACTCGGAATTACAATAAAATTTATTTGTTTTCTTCTTATTTTTTTCTTTGCATTCCTTACAAACATGTCCAACCTTACTGCATTTCAAGCAAATAACTTTAGACTTTCTAGGAGATTTAGATCTCCCCATAGACTTGGATTTTCCATGCTTCTCATTCTTCTTTCCTTTTTCCTTATATCTTCCATGGGCATTCAGGGCCTCCTTGGCAGTTATAGATACCTTCCTCCTCATCTCTTTAGAAAGAAAAGAACCCACCACATCTTTAGTCTTCAAAATAATAGAAGTACTCCCAATAGCCATAACAAGAGAATCCCATGAATCAAGAAAAGAATAAAGCAAGATCTGACATTTTTCATCCTCATCCATTTTGACACCAACTAATGCCAATTGAGCCACTAATATATTGAATGCTTCCAGGTGGTCTATTATTTTTCCACCCTCTTCCATTCTCAAGGAATACAACTTCTTCCCCAAGAAAATATTGTTCACAAAATATTTGGCCTAATACATCTCACCAAGTTTCTTCCATATTTTTTGTGTAGAGGTCTCTTCATGGACATTAATTAAAATAGATTTCTCTTAGCACAATCTAATTAGACCCTTGGCTTTATGATCTAAAACATCCCATTTAGTAGCCTGACTAGGATCTACAGGCCTTGAAACATTCTCATCAATAACATCACACAAATCTCAATCTATCTATAGAGCATCCATCTTCAACTTCCACATCTCAAAATTATTTCCATAAAATTTCTCCACCTCTATTCTCCCTAATGAACTTGCCATCTAAAAATTCTTGTAATAATATCACAAAGTATCTTCTACATAGGCTCCCACTAAAATCTAGATTAGTTCAAAAAACCCAACAACCCACAACTGAAACCAAATGTGATGAAGCTCTAATACCACTTGTAAGGAAGCTAAGGTAGTGGAACAACTTCCTACACTAATCTTGAGAGGAGAATAATATAAAACTTTTACAAATCTTTAAAAGTTATAAAAAATTAAACAAAAATAAACATAACTATCATGCATACCACAACACAGTTATTTACATGGGGAAAACCCTTTTAGGAGAAAAAACCCATGCTCCAAAAGTCACCCAATATGTTATTCAGTAAATCACAAAGATTATAATATACTTGTAGAGCAAGATTCTCATAGGATTATCACCACTTAGAGATCAAGAGACAACATGACTACTATTAGACTCTCAGAATACATCAATGTCTCTCTACCACAGTCGTAATTCAATTCCCTCATAAAATAGAGTTACATTCTAGGGCAAGAAAAGCCAATAAAATATCCACCATTAGATCTAAAACCTAATAATTAATGGTCTAAATTTACAATGTATCATTTATCTAATGTATGTCATCCAACTTAGAAATTTCCTAAAAAAATTTAACAATTTTTTTTGACACGCATCCCTTTCTCTGCACTTCCTTCCATTGTATATTACAAGGTCTATCAGTCTAGCTAGGATATATATATATATATATATATATATATATATATATATATATATATATATATATATATATATATCCTATCAACAATAACATTTATATAATTGCAAGGTTGAGACACATTTTCCCAACAGCTTGTGCCAGGACCCATTTACCCTAGGTGGTGAATGGGTCCTCCCTTAATAAAGACCCCCTTTTTTAATTTGATTTTGGTGGGATTCTAATATCATTCATTTTTGGATCTAGTGTTGGCTTGAATTGTTTGAATTTTAGGGTTAATCTCTTGATTTAGTATAAATAAGGGGTTAATTCACATTTTGTATTCTAGCAAGTTCAAGTTATCATAAGAGTAAATTCACAAGAGCATTAAAGCACTTCAAGAGAATTTTAAAAGGAATTTCAAGGTAGATTATCAAGGTTTTATTGCAATAATTCAAGATAATTTCATCATGAAAAAGGTGTATTGCATGCATGCATGTTGTTGAGAAAAGATTGTGGATGTAGCATTGAAGATCAATATGAAAAGCATTATTCCAAATCTTATTTAAGATCAAGATCTACATTCTTCATGGCCACTTCATGTTAGATTACAGATTTACACTCCAAGACAACTTCCAAGGTATCAAAATTTCATTATTTCATCATTTGGTTTAATTACCTACAAGGGGTTTGACTTAGGAAAACTCCTATTCACTGACAATCAACAAGTTTTTCACCTCTTGAGTGTGTGTTTTCATATTAAGAGGTTGAAGATCAAGTGGAGAAGAAATCTAGAGAAAAATTGTCAAAGTTGCAAAGTTGCAAAGTTGACCTTCATAGTGCAAGAACAAATAATTAAAGCTACAAAATTTGTTATAGGTTTTCGAGACCTCACAACAGATGATTTGAGAGTGCAAACATCAAGGAAAATAACCAAGATCTTAATTTTAGAAATCCTAACAAGGACCCATTTTCCACTAAAGGTGAATGATTCCTTTATGCCCTAAAAACATGATTCTTGTAGTAAGGTACACACCATTTTAAGCTCTATAAACTCCCCTCATAGTTGATATAATAGTTAGGGTTAGTTTTTTATTGTTATTTACATCTTTTGGCTCTCATAATTGTGTGTTTGGTGGAAAAACATTGCAGTTCATCATTTCGGTCAATTCATTTTGGTGAACCCTATTTTTCACCTAAACAATACCTAAAGTCCAAATTTGGGTCACCTTATTTGTAGAGTTTAGACCTATTTCCTTCTACAATACCATATATAATTTTTCTCCAAAGTTATCACCCTAAGGCTTTCCAAAGTGATTCTAGGCATGATCTTGAAGGAAGAATGTTGTTTTGTTCTAGGGAAAGAGATAGATGAAGGGGCAATAATATCTCATGAAATATTGCATTCAATTCACCAAGAATATTTTTTAGCTATGATCATAAAATTAGGCATGATGAAGGCCTCTAACAAAGTAAATTGGGGCTACATAGAAAAGGTTTTAACAAGACCAAGTTTTGCTACAAAATGGTACAAATGGATTCTTTCCTATCTTACATCTTCTAAATTATCAATCCTCATAAATGGCTCTTTGGCTGAATTTTTCTCTACCTCTCTAAGAGTTAGGAAAGGAGACCCTCTCTCCCATTTTCTCTTCATCCTGATGGCAAAGGCATTGAGCCAGACAATTCTAGCCTTCCATGCATCAAGTAAATGGAATGGTATGAAATACCAAGATCAAACATCTCCTACACTCATTCCTTGTTTCTAGATGACATATTACTATCGGCAATCCCTCGATGGGTGAATCCAAACACATAAAGTACATTTTGGAAAACTCTTATCTAATTTACAACTAAATGATTAATTTGAAGAAGTCAATTTTTTTTTTCAGAATACTAGTGTAGTGTAGAAAAATGTAATCCTTTACATTTTCACACTTGATTTGTGAATGATTAACTTTAAAATGAACCTAATGTTGCATTTATCTAGTGTTTTAATCTTTTTTACACATTCACATTAGGTTTAAGGCCCTTTTAAGCTAAATAAACCTAATTTTTTCTTAATTTAGTGTTGTAAAGTTCATTTATTTACACCTTCACATTAAGTTTTGGGCCCTCTTGAATTTATGACCTTAATATAATCATCAATAGGCCCCTAAGACCCTCTATTTTTCATCTCAAGGCTTATTTCAATTGAGATCTTGACATAATCAATAAATACACTTAATATATTAACTCCCAAACATTTCCTCTACCTAAAAAGGCCTTGTGGGACCCATACGCCACCTTGGGAATATGAGTCCCATTTGACCCCATTTTAGGGTTTTGAGCAGGAAATTAGGGTTTCCAATTAAAATTTCATGAATGTTGGCATTTGGGATCTAATAAACAGTAAGTTAGATGGAATGGAGGTATATAAACAAGGTTTCAAGTCATTATTTCACCTAATAATTCATGATATCAACCTATCAATTGAAATTCAAGCATTCTAAGACTTCACAAGAATATTCAAAGACATTCAAGAGAAATTTAAAGCATTCAAGGGTATATTTCTTCATCATTTATTGCAGCAATTCAAGATCCATCATCATTTCAAGATCATAATGCATCAAGCATGTTGATGAGCTAGTGTTGTGATGTAGCATTCGAGATCCAACATTATGCATTATTTCATATCTAATTCAAGATCAATATCTACATTCTTCATGGCCACTTCATGTTATATTATATATTTACATTTCAAGACATCATTCAAGGTAATCATTGTTCATGTTTCATGTTCCATGTTCATGCTTCATTGTTTCATCATAAGGTTTAATTACCTAAACAAGGTTTGATGAAGGAAAACCCCAATTTCCTAACAATAAACATTTTTTTCTCTCTCTACATGTGTGATTGTAGATCTAGGTGTCTTGGAGCTTGAAGGATCTTTGACTTGACTAAGTTACAAGATTGAAGAAAGTTGTTGGAGTTGTCTCCTTGCAAGATCATGGAAAGTCAACTATAGGTTGCAAACTAAAGTTTCTGAATTTGAGATTTGGTGGAAGGAAGCTACAAGAAATCACCAAAGAATACCATAATTTTAGTAAAACCCTAATACTAGGACTAAATCACCACTTGTGGGGTATGAGTCCTAGTACTTCCTTTTTCTAGATTTTAGGAGATTTAGATTAGTTATTGAAATATTCCAGTTTTGGCACAAAACCCCTAGTTTGGGACTAAATTGCTCAGATTGGTGTATGAATTCTAGTGAGCATTAAAATCAAGATTTAATGGTTTCAAAGTTTGTCTTGCTCACATCTTTCTTCTAGGTACCATTTTTCTCATTCCCAATTTGTCATTATGTATTTTAGTTTCATTTCCTATGTGATCTAGTTAGGTTTTGCATGTTACATTCTTTTCTTGTCTTTCCAATCCTTTCTTGGTGGTGAACCCCCTTTGTACCTTTAATCACACTCGAGGAACCCTTATTTTAGATCTCTTTCCCTCATTCTATCCTAGGATTAAGATCTCTAGGGTTTCCTTGAGTGAAACTTGAAGAAAATTGGTCTAGGTCCCTAAACCCTAGTTTGTGTTCCACCTCCCAAAAGGTGGAACACTTATTTTCTTCATTTCATTTTGGTGAACCTACCTTTAGAATATCTCCTTTTCTGATTTGGAGTGCATTATATTCCTAGATGTAGCTTACATTAACTTTTCATTAGGTCTTGCATTAGTTAATTGGCATCTAGGGTTTCAAAATCTTCCATTAGTGAAAGTGCATATAGGTTGCATTTTTTCCTTATAGATCATTCAATTTCACTAAAATTCTACAATTGAAAACATTAATGTCAACATACATGTTAGAAAACCTAGAAAAAACATAGAATTTGTTGAAATTGGTGTAAAAACCCTAAAGTGGGACTCATACGCCTCTCTGGGTGATTTAGTCTTAGTATAGGTTGTTTTTCCTACTTTCTAGAGATTCTGTGTTGTGCATTTTTTAGCATTTGACCCTTCCAACAACCCTAATTGGTACTCGTATGCCCCTCTAGGCGAATTAGTACTAGATCAGACTTGAAACTGCTATTTACAACATTAAAAACATCATTTATGTACTTCCATTTGTTGTCATTGAATAGTTGTTTTAGTTTGCTAAGTTTCTAGTACATGCATTTCATTAGATCTAGCTTAATTCAGGTCATTTCATGCATTACTTAAATTTAAAATGACATTTAGAACACTTTATTTTTACATTATTACATAGCATAATCAGCCAACTATCATGTTCTAAATCTGAAAATTACATTCTCCTTTTGCATGTTTGATGTAACATTGTTGTATTTCAAGTTTGTAGGACAATCATTACATCATTTTTTCACTACAAAAATCTTTGGTTCTTGTGAAGCATTTTTTTCCTTTGAACATTTTTGGTTTTAAAACCTTGCTTGATTTCTTCTTTGGGATGGATTTGTTCCTGAAGGCCGAAGACTGCTCTCACATAAAGATGTGCAATATGCCACATGGTGGTTGCACAGGTTTATATATATCATTTTCCTTTCAGGCTTAAACTGCAACACATGTCACTTTGGTAAGGATTTTCTTCAAAACTGTTGCTCGCCTGATATGTCATTTATTTTCTTCGAGAAGTTTGTATCCTCCACAAAAATATCTTTTTAGGTGAATTTTTTCAGGGAGTGCAATGGAGATTTTACTTTCAGGGTGGAACCTTCGAGTCAACATCATCAATATTCATAGCTAATCAATCATATTTTCCCAGGCTATGCTCAAATTTTATTTTCTTCCAATAGTATATCTTTGCACAAATATCGAAAACCATTAATGGAGCAGCTGAGACTTTATGAGAAAATATTATTGCAATCTAATCAAGATCTAAGATTGGATTGTGAGCTATCAAATTCAAGAACCTATTAGTTTCTTCTTCTTCTAGATTGTTTGTGACAATTTCCACTTCTTCTAGCTATAAATAAGGGTTGGCAATAGTGAAGAAAAAGTTCTATATTTTTCTTCAAAAATATCTTCAAAGAATATAGATAAGTCTTAAGGACTTATATTTTTTCAGAAATAAAAGGTTTTACAAAATATTGTTTATTCTCTTTGACATGTTGTAATTGTTTAGACTATCATCCAATTGGCATCCGACCTCTATTTTTAGTTAGTACATCTTAAAAATTTGATCTATTTGGGAGAAATCTTTGGGATTGTGCATTTCATGGCCTTTGTCAAGTTTCTTTTTTATATTTTGATCATGTTGAGAACATTGTGTTAAAGCCTTACGTTGATATTCTAGATAATTATTTCACATGTTGTTAAGCTCTTATGTTATATTCTATCTTCTAGAAATTACATCATATCTATTGTACTCTTTCATTTTCTATAAAATATATATCATTTTTCATATTATGTTGTAAAGGAGGAAGGATTTTGTAAGTATTTGAGTATTCCTATTGATCTTCACAGTTTCTTATTTCTGATTAGACCTTAGTTGATACTTCCCATGGGGGATTTGAAAGACTACACTGTGCATTCTCTAGCCATTGTTGCTTGCTCTCTTCCCAACAATGAATGGTTTGTGGTATTATGTGTCCATCTCATCAGTTATAAGAAATAGTTAAAGTTAGGAATGTTGTAAAAGATTTGGTGCATCCCCATCTCTATGTTTTATTTTTGTTTCTCTCTACCCCCTTGCCCCCAAAACACAAAGAAGAACTAACTTTCTCTAAAAATCTTGGAGGTCAATCAGTGAGGTGCAATTTGGTCCCCCACTCATTAAATTTCCCATAAGTTTTTTTGGAGAGGCACAAGCTTTTATGATCAACAATTTTTTTTTTGGCACACTCGATGGGACTCAAAGTTTTACAAACATCTAATTAGGATTAAAAAATATTCCTTAAATCATACCAAGAAGAGAGAATGGAAATCTCATGCCTAGAGTTCAAACAAGAGCATCATCAAGAGGTCATTTCTAATACTCCCAGTTACCTACTTTGGCACCTAGGAGGAGGAGACTTACAAGCTCCATATCACCTATAAGAAGCAATAGGGTAAGAAGTGTTAGCCCACAATCTAGAGCTTTATCTACTCCACCAAGAGGTTGAACCTTCCAAATCAGAATACATATCTACCCTATCCATAGGAATCTATTTACAATGGCTCATATAGGTTCTCCCGTCCCTAGAAATTTCATAACCTAGGATAGGGTAGCCTGTTACAACCACCCACACACCTAGATGTAAGGCTCTCCATACCCATCAATGCTCTCAAAGCCATCTTGAAGTTTTCTGGGGAGGAATTTAAGGCCCCTACTGAACATCTCCAAGATATAGTGGAGGTATGCATAGTACATAACATCAAGGGAGAGAATGTTGCTCTTAGATTACTAGCTATGTCTTTCAAAGGAAAGGCCTGGAACTGGTATAGGTCCTTGGCTTCCGGTTCCATCTACTCTCAGGATCAACTCAGATAGAATTTTTTCAAACACTTCTCAGAGAAAGGAGATCACTCCTCCTTACTATAGCAATTAATCACTATCAAGAGGGCCCCACAAGAGGCCATGAGTAACTTCAATAACAGGTTCCACAAAACCTAGCAAAGGATTCTTGTGATGGCCAAGCCTTTGGCAACCATGGCATTCATGTTCTTTCTAAAGGCTTTCATTCAAACATCATAGTCATGAAATAGTCTATGGGAGGAGATACCCTTCCCAATGATACAATTTGGTTGTGCATGTAGAAAAATGTTTGATTGATGTCGGGAAGCTCCCACCATGACTATCAATGTGCATGTTCATGAAAATCTATTGTGGCCTTTAGGAAAAGGAAACGCCTAGAACCTTCACTTCACAAACAAACATGTCGTCTATACCACCATCCATGTATGTATACTTGGGTGCACAGCCAATCACGTAAGGCTCTCCTTCATTAGTAGTAGATGCAACAATATGAAGAACCTCATGCAGTCCTTTGCAAATGAGCTAGTCCTCATCTTTCGACAACAAGAAACACCTCTAAAACTTTCCACACAAACCTATCAAGGAGGAATTTCATCTTATCAACATAATGCATATCAAGCAGCTCTAAAAAGAGGGAATCGACAACCAATGCCTATAAATTAGATAGTCCCAGTTGATATGCCACTTTAGATTGCCAGGAACAATTTGAGCAAGGATTTGGTTCTCGGCCAAAAAAACCTAGAAAAGGATGAGAATGTGTGGTGCTTCCCATGTAATGACAACCATATGCTCTGAAATTGTCGAAGGGGGAATCTTCAATAGAAGATAGTGAAGCTAAAATGGGTATTTTTGTATGTGGGACTCTCTTACACTTCTAGGGTTTTGAACCTAAAAGAAGAGATATACAAAAACCTTAACACTTCACTCAAGAACAAACCCTTGAGATTTCAATGCAAAGGAGATTGAAATCTATGAAAGAGAATTGTCCTAAAGGCTAAAGACTGATAAAATGTGTTCACCACTAATGGAAAACTTGGAAAATGCAAGATGTTTGAAAACACACTATGATATGCAAAAAACCTAAAAAATGGGAATAGATTATAACATAAAACTTTGAGATTTAAAGTGTACACCTGAAAACTAGAGAAAGATGGAATGGAGCTTTGGAATCCTAAAATTGCTACTTTTTAGGCCAACTAGGACTCATATGCCAAGCTGAGCAACTTAGTCCTACTTTAGGTGAACAATGCTAGAAAAGGTTTCAGACAAATGGGTACTCAAATCTACAAAATCTATGTCAGACTCCTATAGTGAGAATCATTCACCACTAATGGCGAGTTAGTCCACTTCTATATTTGTAACTCTAGAAATTAAGAATTGGAATTTGTAACTCTTGTTCTACTCTTCTGCTCCTGATTCAGATCCAAGTCTGAAACTATAGAACTCAATCTGTGGATCTTCTCCAATCTTCTCTTAGGACTTTGACAACTTTGAATGGCTTTAACAACTTAATGGAAACTTTTCCAATCTTTCTCTTTGAAAAATCTACAACCTAAACCATCAAATCACATGCAAAGAGAGGAAAAAGTTGTGGGGTTAGTGAATAAGGGTTTGACTTGGTCAAACCCCATATTGGTAATTAAACCCTTGAAACAAAACAAACTATGGAAAGAGAATGATGAATGAACAAAAGCAATGCTACAACTCACCAAACCCTTGAAGTAGAATTCTACAAACATGCAAGTAATTGCTCCAATGGATGTAGACTTGA
The DNA here is from genome assembly GCA_007258455.2 of Sequoia sempervirens. NCBI lineage: Eukaryota > Viridiplantae > Streptophyta > Pinopsida > Cupressales > Cupressaceae > Sequoia > Sequoia sempervirens. Next base: position 774,639,086 of record VDFB02281492.1, on the reverse strand, counting down.
AAATGCTTGAAATGCTTAGAATGTTTGATAGATTGATTGGGGAGAAATCAGTAAAAGAAGCTTGTATTTATACTTGATTATACAACAGTTCCCAAAAATACATCATCACAAGCCAACCTTAGATCTTAGAAAATAAAAAGTTTCCATAAATTTGAATTAACTTTGAATTTTGAGCTAAAGGGGACTCATTCACCACTTTGGGTGAATTGGTCTCACCTAAGGGGACTCATTCACCCAAAATGGGGAATGGGTCCCACCTTAGGCATTTGAGGTGGGTTTTGGGATTTAAATGTTTTAAATGATGTTTATTGGGTTTACTCTAAAAAATACTCATAAGTGAGGCTTGTAGATGAAAATGGCACCAATTAAAGCATGAGAAAGTCAAATTATTAATGACAAGCCTAGAAAAGTGTGAAAGTTTGTTACAAAACTTTACAACGCTTTGAAATAAGGCTTGGTAAATGATAAAAATAGGTTATTTAGGTGAAATACATGAGGAGTTGAAGGAGAATAAGTTCAATGTCATTAGGATTAGTTCCAAAGGAACAACTTGACACATCCACTAAGGACATTAATGACATCCAAATCTTATTAAAACACATATCCATGATTCAATTTGTAGATTGCACAAGATGAATGAAATTAAACTAGATGCAATGAATTGAATGAAACAAAAAATTTGGAAATTGAAACAAAAAGGTAACAACAGAAAACATAAATTTAGAAAATGAGTTGGAAATGATAGAAAATGTAGTGAAAAATGTGAAAAGGGACTGATTCGCCCTAAGTGGGGAATGAGTCCTGGTACTGATGTTTTTGAAAATTTTCATAATTTTTAAATTGAATTTTATCCATTTTATAATTGTTGATGCAAATATGATATGAAAATGTGGAGTTTTAGTGATTTTTATTGAGATGAAATCTAATAATGCAAGCTATATGAAATTTTTACTAATGCAAATTTTGAAACCCTGGAATGAAAATTAAACAATACAAAATGCAATACAATGTTAATGTAAGCTAAATCTAGGATGTAAATACACTTCAAATCAGAAATATGATTCTCTAAATGTGGGTTCACCAAAATGAAACAAGTATTTTTTTATATGGGACTCTCTTACACTTCTAGGGTTTTGAACATAAAAGGAGAGAGATACAAAAACCTTAACGCTTCACTCAAGAATAAAACCTTGAGATTTGAATGCAAAATAGATTGAAATATATCAAAGAGAATTTTCCTAAAGGATAAAGAATGATAAAAGGGGTTCACCACTAATGCAAAACTTGGAAAATGCAAGATGTTTGAAACTACACTATGATACGCAAAAAGACCTAGAAATGTAAATAGATTATAACAAAAAACTATGAGATTTAAAGTGTGCACTTGGAAACTGGAGAAAGATTGAATGGAGCTTTGGAATCATAAAAATGTTTCTTTTTAGGCCAACTAGGACTCATACACCTTGAGTTGGGTGACTTAGTCCTACTTTGGGTGAACAATGTCAGAATAGGTTTTGGACAAACGGGTACTCAAATATGCAAAAATATTTGTCAAACTCCTACAATGGGACTCATTCACCACTAATGGTGACTCAATCACTTCTATATTTCTAGAAATTCAAAATTGGAATTTGTAACTCTCGGTCTGCTCTTCTGCTCCTAATTTAGATATGGGTTTGAAATTACAAAATTCAATTTGTAGGTCTTCTCCAAGCCTCTCTTAGGACTTTGACAAGTTTGAATGGCTTTGACAACTTGATGGAAACTTTTCCAATCTTGATCTTTGACAAAGCTACAACCTAAACCTGCAAATCACATGCAAAGAGATGGAAAATTTGTTGTGGGATTAGTGAATAGGGGTTTTCCTTGGTCAAACCCCATGTTGGTAATTAAACCCTTGAAATGAAAAGAAATATGGAAAGAGAATGATGAATGAACAAAATTAATGCTACAAACCACAAAACCCTTGAAGTAGAATGCTACAAACATGCAAGTAATGGATCCAATGGATGTAGACTTGAAAATTATTTAAATTATTAGAATGCTTGATAGATTGATTGGGGGGAAATGAGTAGAAAAATCTTGCATTTATACTTGATTATGCAATAATTCCTGAAAAAGTACATCATAAAAGGCTGACCTTAGATCTTAGAAAATAAAAATCCACCAAAATTTTGAATTAACTTTGAATTTTGGGCTAAAGGGGACTCATTCACCACTCTAGGTGAATGGGTCCCACCTAAGGGGACTCATTCACCCAAAATGCCGAATGGGTGCCACCTTAGGAATTTGAGGTGGGTTTTTGGATTTAAATGTTTTAAATGATGTTTATCGGGTTTATTCTAAAAAATACTCATAAGTAAGGCCTATAGATGCAAAAAAAATCCAATTAAAGCATAAGAAAGATCAATTATTAATGACAAGAATAAAAAATTGTGAAAGTTTGTTACAACACTTTGAAATAAGGCTAGGTAAATGATAAAAACCTTTTATTTAGGTGAAATACATTAATAAGACCCTAGAAAAGTGTGAAAGTGTGTTACAACACTTCACAACACTTTTGCAAGGTTCCATTAAAATCCTTAATAGTTCATAAGGGCTGGAGACCTAATGTGAATGTATTAGCCACATTACAACACTAAATCAAGGCAAAACTAAGCCAACATCTACAAGAAGGATCCAAATGAGCATGAAAATGTCCAAAGATCCAATTTTCTATGCTACAAAAGCAAAGAGGCCAAGGCAAGTTCTCAAACATTGAAGAATATTAATATCCTGGAATGGAGAATGCCCACTTTAGATTGCAAACACAAGGGATGTTCTTAGAAAAAGAGCTAGATATCTCACTAGACCAAGCACATTTTTCTTGGATGGATGTTCAAGAAGATGCAGTATTTGAAAATGATGTTCTGATGACTAGAGCTCTACAATTATAGTCAGACTACAACACAAGGTCCAAAAGAAGGCTCACTAGAGAATATGTGCAATGAGCTCTACAACAACCATAGCCACAAGTTGGGTAGGCCTCGTAGGTTTGACCCACTCTACAGTTGTAAGCTCTGCCATTCCTAGAGAAAGATATGGAAAAAGCACCGAGCCCATCCACGTCAGATCAGGCTCTTTCGAAGACAAAAGAAATACCACCATTCAAACCTAAGGTCCCACTAGTCGAAATGCTTAATGTGGTAGAGAAACTACAAAATTCATCCACTAATGTGTTTATATGGGATGCTATATCAATTCCAAAACAAAATACGTTGCTCCAAGAGGCATTGAAGAAAGAGAAACAAATGTCATGGACGAATACAATCCCACCATGCAAGCAAGATAGATACAAGGAACTTGTGTCAAACTCCTGACTTTCAGGAGCCATGACATAGGTAAATGTTGCAGAAAATGCAAACATAAAAGAGGTAACCAAACCAAAGCAACCCCTTTATTTTTAACACTGATTATGGGAGGTAAGCTTTTACACAATGATATGATTGATTCGGGAGTTAGTACCATGGTCATGGTTAAGTAAGTGGCTAGAATGCCCCAAAACTTGAATACAAGCCTCTAGAGAAAGGGATCATGAAATTATATGGAAAGAAAGTTTTGACCGTTGGTCACATCAAGGATCTATCGTTGACCCTCTTCTTGTGTCTGAGCCAAACCACCACACAAGAATTAGTTGTGATAGACATACCCCTAGTTTTTGGGATTTATCTTTCAAGGGACTTCATGGTAAAGCTTGAAAGATACTTGGTGCTTGATTGGTCTCATTTAATACTATGGAAAAAGCACAGGGAAAAAATGAAGATCATGTTCAAATCCTTGCACATTGAACATATTGTACAAACAATGCGGTCTTGTGCTTTGAAGCAGTGCATTCCTCCTTCTCAAAAAGGGAGACGTATTGCATAGAAATAATGGAAGACAAAGAGGACACAAGTGATCGAGCCCCTGAAGAAGAGGTCCTACTCAATAATTTTGTTGATTCCAACCCATTGAGAACTTCCATGCTACCAAATTTTGCACCTATGTGATATTCTATGATAACCAAGCCTTCCCGAAATTGATAAAGCAACAAGAGGAACTTGGTGGATCAAATAGCAATGGTCTATGGATGTTATATTTGGATGGGGTCAATTATAAGATCAATTTTGGAGTAGGCATCCGACTAATATCTCCGACTAGATCAGAGAACCTCAAAGCTTTCCACTTCCAGTTCCCATGCTTGAATAATGTAGAGTATGAAGCATTGGTCCATGGTTTGATTCTCACATAATAAATGTGTGTGAAAAGAACACAAGTGTTCGGAGACTTGGAGTTGGTCATAAGCCAAGTCCATGGATAGGAAACCATGAAAAATTTAAGAATGAGGTCTTACAGACACATAATATGGGATTTGATCAAGAGATTTGAAGGTTTTAAAATACAAGTTATCCCATGATCCCAAAATGTCATCACAAATCAGATGGAATTGATTGGCTCATAGTTTGAGCCAACCCTCAAATCAACAAAAAAATAGAATACAATATAGACCATCGTCCAACCGTCAATTCCCGACAATGATCAAAATTGGAAGGTTTTTGAGGATAGCATCCAGATTGTTGCTTTTCTACAAAAGTCAAGGAAAGCTTTTGATTATTCATAGTCCAAAGCTAGTCGAGCTACGAAAGTACAAGTGATCTAATTAAAAGAAAATAAGCTCCCACAAGGCTTGATTTCTCTCAAAAATCTTTTCAACTATGAAGATATGCAAAGTGGAAAACAAAGATTCACCACCAATGAATTAGACTATGAAGATTTTAATGTTGGGAATGGAAGAAAGCTAAAGATTTGAAGAGACATCTTGCAAAGGAGAGACTGAAAGGACTATATGCTAGATATGGCAGGGTCATAGCTTGGAATTACAAAGATCTTAAAGGATATGATCTAAGCATAATTTAGCACACCATGGAATTGGCCGAAGACTTGAAGCCCATTCAATAGAAAAAAATTCCATTCAATCTGAAGGTCGAAGAACTGATGGCACAAGAGCTCACAAAATTAATCAAATCAAGAATCATATACTCAATCAAACATTCCACCTAGGTATCCAACCTTGTACTAGTGCAGAAGAACAATGGTGATATTCAACTTTTTGTGGATTTTAGGGACTTGAATAAGCCCTCATTAAGAGATTAGTACCATTTTCCCTCAATGGAGCAGATCCTACAAATCGTGGCCAGATCAGATATGTTCTCGCTACTCGATGGTTTTTCAAGGTATAACCAGGTTTATTTGAAGGAAGAAGACCAACACAAAACAGCATTCACCACCAAGTGGGGAACGTTTGCATATTCAAAAATTCCATTCATACTTTCAAATGCAGGTGCCACCTTTCAACGAGGAATGGATATCACCTTCAAGGGACTGATGAAACAAATCATCCTAATATACTTCGATGACCTAACTATTTTTAAAAATAAAATGATGATCATTTCAATCATCTAGAAAAGGTCTTCCAAATGTGTCAACGGTTTAGGATTTCTTTAAATCCTAAGAAATGTGTCTGCAGAGTGTTGGAAGGCAAGCTACTAGGTTTTGTTGTTTCAAAAGAAGGAATAGCTATATATCTCGAAAGGGTGAAAGTTATGATAGAGCTACCACTACCATTCAACCAAAAGGGGCTATAATATTTTCTAGGAAAGATTAATTTGTTCAGCTAGTTCATTTCATACTTCACAAGCATCATGAGACATATCACACTGATAAAGAAAAAATAGTGTTTAAGTGGACTCTCAAAGGAAAGCTTAATTTTGAGAAAATAAAGGAAACCATATACATAGACTTGGTGTTAGATAACCTGAACTTCTCCAAGGATTTCCTGCTCTATGTCTATAGTGGCCAACATAACATAGCTTTGGTGCTCAATCAGAAGGATGAAAAGGGAAGCAAAGAAAATCCCATCGCATTCTAGTCTAGAACTCCCAAAGGATATGAAACTAGGTACAATTTTGTTGAGAAACAAGCCTTTTCCATTGTTAAAAGCCTCAAGAAATTTTGACACCTTGTATTAGCCAATAGAACCACCATCCTCATCACCCACCCCAGTGTTTGGGAATACATCATTGAAGGAAAGCTAACTAAAAGGAGGGAAAACTCGATCGCCAAGATTCTAGAATATGACATAGACATGTGATCGACTAATCTAGTTTTGAGAAGAGGTCTTTGTGAATACCTTGCATAGGAATTAAGCTCCTAGGCACAAGAAGAGACCATCCAAGTCTATACAAATCAATTTGAGTCTAATGAATCATAGGTGGCAGATTAGACATGATTTATGCAAAAGGGGTACCCAACCAATATTCCACCTCAAAAAAGATGCTACTATCAACTGTGAGGCACCAAGTATGTATTAATTGATGGGATTTTATTCAAAATAAATTATGATGGAATCCTACTTCATTGCTTAGATAAGCCACAAGTAGAAAGAGTTTTAAATGAATTCCATAATAGTCTTTAGGGTGAACACTTCTCCTCCAAGATCACTATTATAAATATAATGCAAGTAGGATATTAAGTTGTCCTTCCATGTTGTCTAAAGCACATCATCTAGTGCAGAAGTGTATTTAGTGACAACATTTCATTGGAAAGCAGAAGAACTCCACCATGCCACCAAGCTCGATCATGACTAAGGAACCCTTTGCACAATTGGGTTTTGATTTTGTTAGGATGATTAATCCCATCTCTAGCATAGGTCATAAGTGGATACTTACGTCGAATTATTATTTGACAAGATGGAAAGAGGTCGTTTCTTTAAAGAATGCTATAGAAATAGAAATTGTTAATTTTCTTAATGAGCTAGTGGCAAGGTTCAGTTCACCTAAGACAATCATATTCGATAATGCATGAGCCTTTGTATGTTTTGGGATGTTAGACTTCACTTTCAAGCATGGGTTCTACCTCAAGAATTTATCCAATTACTACCCGCAAGGAAATGGGTTAGCAAAGTTGGGTAATAAAAATTTGATCAGGTTAATAAAGAACATCACATCTAAACATCAAAAGGAATGGCACAAGCATCTATGAGCTGCTTTATGGGCCAAAAAAATTACACCTAAGTAGTTCCTGAAGGCCTAGACCCTTATGAACTAGTGTATGGAAAGGAGGTGGTTCTACCCATTTCCATAGAAATTCTAGCATTACAATTGTTGAAAGCCTTGGAGGTCGAGGAAAGCAGCAGACTGGAAGTGAGATTGGTTGAAGTTCTAAGCCTCAAAGGAAAAATATAAAACATGTATGACACCATGATTGAGCACCAAAAGATATTCAAGCGATGGTTTGATAGAAAGACCTCCAGCCTAGACTTTAAAGAGGGAACCCTTGTGCTAAAGTATGATGAAAGCACTACAAAACCAAGGTAGCATGCAAAATTTGACTCACTATGGAGGAGCCCTTTCCAAATCCATGCATGCAAGGAAAGAAATGTGTACGAACTAGAGGATATGGATGGAAATGTTTTGGATATACTAGTAAATGGTATTCATCTGAAATTATTCCATTAAATTATGCAAGCTCTTTTAAATTTTACAGTTATGTACTATGTGTAAATTTATGTAAAATATGATATTTTTGTGAATAAGCCATGAGAATAGACACGAGAATAGAAAAAAGTATTTTATTCTTAGATTCATTGAAAATATCTACAATATGATATGCATATCAAGCCTGAGACTCCAAGAGAAGTTTGAATCCTTCTCGTGCAAACCCAAAAAGAGATACATTATGAAAAGCAACAAAAGGAGGCCACAAAGAAATGATAGTGGAAATTAAAGCCTTCATCCATCACAAACAACCAAAAAAGTTGCTTCTTCATTTTTTTTCTCTTCAATAGGGAAGGAGGGCTTAACTACACAACACAACACACATGGGAACGACATGACACATACATCAATCCTTGGTACCCTAGCTATACACCAAGAAATCAAAATGATTCTTCTAGTTGAGCTCAGGAATGTGCTCCACTTTATAATCCCTCAGTAGGAAGGAGGTCGCATGTTGAGACATTACACAATGCCTCTCCAATTCCATAGTATGGAATTCCATGAGGAAGGGCACCCAAAGCACTGCTTTCCCAAAGTTGATGTGTCTGTAGATGTTCATTAGTGGTCAAAATGCCGACACTAGGGATAGCTACTTGCATGATCTTTCCAAACCCGTCTAAGTATGCCGAATCAAACTTAGTATGGCATAGTTCGATAATCCAAGACTTGGAGATTTATAAATGTAGTAGGGAAGCCACAAACCAGGAGATGACATTGGAGTTGCACAATGACTAGTTTTCTTCCTTCACATAATCTTTCCCAAGCACCCATTTGATCGCCATGATGATAAGACGGTCATTATTCCTTACCAGGCATTTAATTATATCATTGCTAACTTAGCCCACAAAGGAATATTGCAGTTTTTGGCTCAGGAGTCAAATTGGGGTACCTAGGCCAAACATGATAGCAGCAAGCAAGCTAAAGCTAATGGAACAAAAAAATTAGTGGGAGAAGCTTACTAACTCAAATGTTAATTGATTTTTTTGCTAAGTTGGTATTTCTATTTATAGAAAAAGTACATTAGTGAGCTCAATGAGAAAAAAAATCTATTTCCCATCAGACGATAGTGAAAAAATATCCAGGCAATAGGAGGTGAGGGATGAATCATATGGAAAATCTAAAACCAATCCTTGAGAAATTAATCCAGGAATTGGGAGTAAATTCTCACTTGTATTGATTGTTGCCATGTGTCCATTGCCATCACCAACACCAGCCTGCTTGCTCATGTGAAAAGACATGTCTTAAAGGGATAAAACCTGAAAAATTAAATGTAAATATCTTTTTGAAGTACCTTTAAAATGATCAAATCACATTTTCAATTACTCAAAGCACTCTTCCTATCACATAAGGATTTTTTGTGAAAAGGGAAGCAAAGGGAATGTAATAATTACATTCTCACAACAGATTTGGCATTCCTGAGGGATATAAATCTCACTCCACACGTATCACATTGTTGGAAAAACTTAGTAATCTAGCAGTAATGGAAACTCCTTATTACATGTACATGCAAGAAAATGAAATGCACCCAAAAAGAAATTTTTTTCTAAGTATCAAAAACTACAAGCAACTATTGCTCTAAAAATCTATCTACAAATCCTTCAATGCAAAAATGGTGGAGGCATCATCTTTTGGTCAAAAGGTTGGAGTCTTGTCTGCTAGACCAAGCTACACCAACATCTTTGGAAAGGATTCATATGATAATTCCCTAGCATTGGAAGAATGGAGTTTTTCTCATACTAAAACCTTATAGGTACGCAACCCCATTAAGTAGGAAATGGTGAAGGATTTCGTAGATAATATTTTTGACCCAAAGTTGCATGTAAACCCTAAAACCCTTAGGGAAGGAGCAATACAAAGAATGATCACCCATGGTTCAACCAAAGGATTTGTGACACAACTCTGGTATTGTGGTTTGCCACAATTCATGTTTCCCACCATACACCAATGTCCAGAGCTAGTGGATGCATGCATGAAGAGGTTGGATAAAGAATCAAGGGTTATCAATGGTAATAGGTTGAGGATTACAATTAGCGTAGTGGCCATCCAGTATATGATGTAAATCCTAGTAAATTAGGATGAGAAATATTTGAACACTGAAAAATGGAAGATTTTTTGAGAACCAGAGACAAACAATTCAAATTTTATATAGATGAAATAAACGAGAAACCAGATGACAATCAAATTGTCTTCCCTCTAGAATGTAGAATGTTCAAATTTGATGTGTATGTTGTTTTCATAACAAACTAGCTTGTATTTATGGCTTTAAAGATGACGAAAAGGTTTATGCATTCCAGGAAGCTTGGATTTTATGCTCAGGACAGAGAAGAGCAAGAAGTATTTTTATTTTATTGATGCAGTGGTCAAAAAATGTTGGATCAATTAAGAAATTATTGCACTACTTTTTGGTTGAGGTATTCTTCCTTTTTGGCACATCTAATTTTACATTAGAACCCTAAATTTTTTAGAGTGTATTTGTCGCTCTTTAAGTTTGATTTAAAGGGTTATACCATCTAGTTTCGGTCTAGACCCATGTGCTCTCTAAGACATAGGATTACTACTCATTTGTTGACTATTTCCTACAACTAGTACTCTTAGATTTATCTCCACATCATCTAGGTCAATTTTCCCCTGATGCCTTAGAATGGATGAAAATCCATCAAACCTTGGTGGATTATTTTCTAGGAGCCAATTTTTCCTCCATCAAATTTTATGGTTTTATTGAGGAACATTTTAGGCTCTGTAAATTTGTAATAGATAGGACCTTCGCTTTAGAGGAATTTCTGTTAGGAAACTATTGCTAAAAAGGCCTATGGAAATGGGAGACATAAAAAGGCGCTTTACCCAATCCACCTTGATATTGCTAATAGTCAAGTAAAACTTGTTAAAAGGGAGGAGCGGGATGTGCTAACTAGAAAATTGGCTCACTTAGGTTTGGTCCTTATTTGCAACGACTGGAGGTACAATCCAATAGGGAATCTCCTAACTACAAAACACAAAAGGAAAGAGTACTTTGAGTCAAGGATGAACCCAACCGAGGAGAGGGAAGAGGCCTACATCAACCTAACTTTTATACCATTTGACTGGAAAACATGGCTCAACTTCTATTTTTTACGTGGCAGAGTTCCAACAAAGCATCGAGATGGTCTAGTCTCTCAACACATAGTTAAAGAAGTTGGGATGATCAAAAAGAAAGAAGGCAGATTTTTGGAGGTTTCGATAGGAAATCAAAAACCTCAGTGTCATGTATGGTGAGGTTAATCCACATGATGAGAAGTTTGACCAAATCTATGATGTTGAGGCCGAAATTGATATAGTAATCCTAAATTTGATCAAGAGGTTAGACCAGTGGAAGTGCTACACTACACCTCTCAGCCTTAGGAGTTCAATGCAAGAAAAGGAAAAAGAAAGGGTTCAAAGCAAAAGGTCTCACATATCACATCTTCCACCAGCACCCTTCCAAAGGGAAAAAAAGGAACCGATAGTCCCCAAAGAGGTCTACTACAACTGTAAGATCCCAAGCTTTAGCAAGATCGACCGCCAAGGAATCTCAATCCACCAGTTTGGTCCCTATGAAGAAGAGACGATTCGAAGGCCTAGGTAGACTAGGCACATCAAGTAGAAGAAAAGAAGAGGTGGAGTCCACTCTGCAGGGATATTCATCTCTAATAGCCTAGGTAAATCTTATTCCCACACTTCTTTCTTCTGCTATATCTTTAGTTGTTCCTCCCCCCTCATCTACTAAAAAGAATCCTTCTTCCATAGGTTCCAATGTCCTCATTCTGAACACACCCTCAACCACATTTGACAATGAACCCCATGAAGAAACCCTACATGCCAAATGAGCATCATCTACGTCCACCATGATTGACTCTTTAATTTCCCTATCAAGGGCACCCATTGAAAACACTGATGCATCCATGTTGCAATTTTTCCCATCCCCATCTAGCTCTAGGAAAATGCCTCTTTTTCCACCCACTTCCCCTTTTAATTTGATGGGTATTCCTCCTTCTTATTCCACACATGGCATCCCACCTTTTTCCATGATAATTCTTCCCTTCACCTCTCCCTCTATCACCTATTTTAGTCTCCCTCTAGGTGTTTCACTTGTTGCATAAAGTATTGACACTCCACAGAGTCTTTGGAGTCATACAGAAGAAACAAAGAAATCTTGAAAAGCAAGAAAGTAGAAACTACAAGTACAAGCTACAGTAAAACTAACAACTCATAAGATTGAAGCCTATTTTGATGAAGAGTGGAATGCTCCGTTGATCGCTTCTATGAGACCATTGATATCCAAGCTAGAGGGAGAAATTTCATTTGAAGATTACAACATCAAAATAGTAGGCCTCAATTTGAATGAAACTCTCCCCTGTGACAAAGTGGTTATGGACAAAGCAACTCAGAAAGTGGTTTAAACTGACTATGAAAATCTAGAATTAAATTTGAAGAAGCATGAGGAAAAGTTTACAAATGTAAAAGCCACAATGGATAAGCTACAGGTATAAGTCAAAGGCAAAGATTTGGAAATGGCCCACCTAAGGCAGTTACAGGGTCAACAAGGTGAAGCAACTAAGTTTCTTGTAGAGGCTCAAAGTGAGAAGGATCAACTTCATGTCAAGGTAGAGAAGTTTAAATATGAGATCACAATGGAACGTAAAACCACTCTAGTGCATCGACACAAGCAAAATGAGCTGGAAGATGAAGCAGCTAGAAAGAACAACATATGTGATGTGCTACAATGGGAGCTACATGAGATGGATGAGTAAAAGAAGATTATGTTGAATGAATTGGATAGCATTTGATCTCAAGCCTTTGACAATCTTCAGAAGGCCTAGGTGGAGTCAGAAAGGGAAAAACAAGAAAAGTAAGGTATTGAGTCTATTTTGCAAACTCGTGATGAAGAGATTGGGAAGCTACGCTATAATCTTACAAACAATCTCCAAGAGAAGAGTCAATTGGAGGAAAGAATGAAAGAAAGAGAGGCCCAATTCTGCCAAGAATTGGCTATGGCATAGGCATCCAAGATTCTCTCGATACTAAAAAAACTAATATCTACTCATTGGGAGAGAATCATAGCTGCAGTTGTAGCCCTGAAAAAATCCTTATAGTTTCTAAGGGATGCTCGAGAATTAAACACAAAGGTTGGCCCAATGGTTGACCAAATTCTCCACACATTTTCCCCTCGAGCTGAAGAATCATGGAGCTTGATCTCAAAATTATGTAAAGCAATTGAAGAAGCCTTGAGGGATGCCAAAATTCTTAACCAAAGAGATACCATGAGGAAAGCATGTGAATTCTTTTCTTGCCATCCGATCATGTCAAAATGTAAAGCTTTCCAAGCAACGTTGAATAAGAAGGTCGAAAAGATCATGGAGGATTTCAAAATTCTTCTATAATATGATTTTCCCACCCTTTTCTAAATGGATGGAGCAGTGTTAACAATCGAGAAGACCACATGAGAAATCAAGCTCAAAATATAGGCCTCTACAACACTCCAAGTTCTAAGTCCATCACACACTTTTGAGGAGATCAAGAAGAAAATTCTTCCCTTTTCCTAATTGTACTACCACATTGAAGTTGTTTCATTAAGGTGCGGAGGGATTTCATTTAAAGAATTTCTTGATTTGGATCAAGCATATGACATTTTACACACCCTTAGCCAACCCATTGATGTAGATTGGGAGACCCAACATGTCGCTTTCCTCAAACTCCAAGAATTACCTAAGATCTAGGTTCATGCCTCCACAAGTGAAGGCCCCCTGTGAGTTTCCAAAATTGTGAAGCATTTTTTTCCTTTGAAATATTTTTCTTTCTAGCCCTTGCTTCCTTTCTACTTCAAGATGGATCCATGCCCAAAGGCCAAAGACTACTCTAGAATAAAGATGCACAATGCACCACATGGTGGCTGTGCAACTTTCTATATATCATTTTCCTTTTGGGATTAAAATAAGACACGTATTATATTGGTGGGGATTTTCTTCAAAACCGTTCTCACAAAATATGAAATAACCCACTCACTTGACATGTCATCTATTTTCATCGGGTAGTATGTATCTTCCATGGAAAGATCTTTTTGGGAAGATTTCATTAAGGAGCGTGGTAGAGATATTACTTTTGGGGTGGAACCTTTGAGTCAGCATCATCAATCTTCATAGCTGATCGATCAAATTTTTCCTCGTTGTCCCAAAATTTGATTGTCTTCAAAGAGTATATCTTCACAAAATATCTAAAACCATTAATGAAGCAGTTGAAACTTTATGAGTGAAGATTGTTATGATCTAATCAAGATCTAAGATTGGATTGTGAGCTATCAAATTTTGGCACCTAGTAGTTTCTTCTTCTGCTAGATTTTTTGTAGTGGTTTCCTCTTCTTCTAACTATAAATAGGGGTTGGCAGCAGTAAAGAAAAACTTTTGGAGTTTTCTTCGGAATTTCTTTTGAAGAATATAGATGTTGTCTTACGGAGATATATTTTTTTAGAAATAGGAAGATTCTACAAAATATTTGTTATTCTCTTTGGCATGTTGTATTTGTTTAGACTATCATTAGATTGACATTTGATCTCTTTTTTTAGTTGATATATCTTAATAATTTGATCTATTTGGGAGAAATATTTGGGATTGTGCATTTCATGGCCTTTGTCAAGTTTCTTTTTTATATTCCGATTATGTTGAGAAAATTGTGTTAAAGCCTTATGTTGATGTTCCAAATAATTAGTTTACATGTTGTTAAGCTTTTATTTTATATGCTATCTTCCATAAATTGATTCATGTCTATTGTACTCTTTCATTTTCTATAAAATATATGCCATTTTTCATATTATGCTATAAAGGAGGAAGGATTTTGTAAGTATCTGAATATTCCTGTTAGGGTTTCTTATTTTTTATTGGACCTTAATGGATACTTCCCATAGGGAGATTTGAAATATTGCACTGTGCTTTCTCTAGCCTTTTTTGCTCATTCTCTTCCCAAAAATCAAGGGTCAGTGGTATTATGTGTCAATCTCATCATTATAAGAAATAGTTAAAGTTTAGAATGTTGTAAAATATTTTGTGCATTGCCATCTCTATGTTTTATTTTCATTTCTCTCTACCCACTTTCCCCCCAAACACAAAGAAGAGTCAGCTTTCTCTAAATATCTCATAGTTCATTTAGCGAGGCACAATTTGGTCACCCAGTCACTAAATTTCCCATAAGGCTATTTGGAGAGGTGCACATTTTTATTATCAATAGTTATTATACTTCATGTTCTATTTTTAGATCTTGTTTGGTACTACAAGAAATTCTTGTTATGTGAATATGAATATGAATTCCTCTCCCCACTATTTTTGTTCATCGTTGATTCCTCTCCTAGTATCTCTTCTATGGGTGGGACTAGTCTAGTGGAAGAGAATAAAACCTTGGGTGATCATAACTATCATATTTGTTCTTCTCCCAATATATCTCCTATTTGTGAATAAGATATTTCAATGTTAGAAGAACCAATAGATGATATTTTTGAAAATCCTAATTGTTTCTCTCCTCCTACCTCTCCTATTAGGTAACACATTACAAAAAAGAGGATATAACAATAGGTAATCATAATGATCACATAACACAATGAGAGACCACTGAAACCTACCTACATAACACTTCAACTAGTCTACATTCATCTCCCAAAATCTTCCCCTCTTGTGATAATGATGAAGATATGTTGGTATTAGATGATCAAATATTTAAGATCTATGACAAGCCTCTTTATATTTCTTCCCCTACCTATCCTATTTCAGAAGGCATTATGGAAAAGAGGAATAAAATTATGGATAATCATGGCAATCACATTTATTCTTCTGTTAGCATCTCTCCTAGTTGTGAAGAAGATACTTTGATGTTAGAAATCTAAACAATGAAAGTCATAATGAAAGCATTATTAAACAAGCCAATCCAACAATTGATAACTCCCTTACTTGCGATGAAGTCATTTCAGAAGAGCGAACATTTGAATTTCATGAACATCTAGTTAGTAGTTCTCCTTAAAACTCTCCTCCTAGGGACGATATCATCGTGCAAGAAAATGACAACATTAATAATAGTGATTTGGCTCCCTTAGATGGTGGTGAATAGATTACACTAGACTTCCCTTCATTTGAAAGAAATCAAACCAAAACTATTCAAGTTATGAATGCACAAGTGTCCATTAGACTCCCCTTGATTAATGGACCTCCTACATACCCTATGGAACATCCTAAAAATCCTTTAATTCTTTACCCACCCTCACAATGACCACAAACTCAAAAAAAACTTGAACTTATCCTTTACCCACCTAAGAATAATATGTTACAACAATCGAATTATAACACCATTGCTCATACATATAACACTAGAAAAAATCCGCAACCAAGATAAACACCTTCAACATCCCTCCAATCTCCTAAACCTATCTTACTAGGTCCTCCCAATTTTCCTTCATAAAGCAGAAAGGAGTATGATCTTATTGAACAAATAAAGAATACTACTGCTAAGATATCATTATGCGACCTTATTCAAGCCTCCCCTCATTATCATAATGATGAATAGAAAAATAGATACCTAAAGATATCACACTTTTCCACCTAAAGTTAGTGTATGTGTACCTAGGAATTTTGGAGATGTAAGGATTCTAGAAATGCAAAGAAGCTGTTTGAAAAGTGTTGTGGAGGACTAAGACTCCCAGAATGGCATACTAGTCCCATTGTTGTTTTTCAGGGAAAATACGAAGTCTTCAAATGTTGGAACAAAATCTCAAAAAATCTCAAAAAAATACCCCGTGGAGGACTAAGATGCCCAAAGTGGCGTATTAGTCCCATTCTGAATTTATAAAGTCTTTAAATGTGGTTCTGAGGGTTGATGTCTAAACTTGCTTCTTTTAATACCTAAGGTCCTGAAACTTCCAGATCTGACTTGTAGGTGAGTTTTCGTGAAGATGAAAACTTTGGCAATGCAACTTTACAACTTTAACAACTTTGCACTTTAAAGGATCTTCAAGTCTTCAACCTAGATCTACAAATACAAACACATAAGAGAGGGAAAAACTTGTTGATTGTTAGTAAATAGGGGTTTTCCTTGGTCAAACCCCTTGTAGATAATTAAACCAAATGATGAAATGAAATGAATGAAATGAAACATAAAACATGAAATATGTAAATGATATCACCTCGTACGATGTCTTGTAAAGAAAATTTGCAATCTATCGTGTAGTGGGCATGAACAATGTAGATATTGGATCCTTGGATATGATTTGAATAGATCTTCAATGCTACATCCACAATCTTGACTCAAAAACATGAATGGATGCACTAAACCATTAACATGATGCTTGAATTTTGATGATGGCTTCAAATGCTTGATGAGAGCTCTTGAATGCCTGAATATTTGAATGCTTGGATACCTAGATTGATTTTTATGAAAAATGGGTGGATGAACCTTGTATTTATACTTATGCATGCTTAATATCCTGAAATTACTCCACAACAAGCTGGCATGTGAAGTAATTAATTAAAGGAGGCTAAATCCCACCCAATTTGAAATTGGACCCCAAAAATAAGCCTAGGAGGAGTAAGATGCCCTAGGTGGCATGTTAGTCCCAAGGCTCAATTCTTGGGGCAAAAACTCCAAAAATGGACCATTTTAAGGCACATTTGAAATCAGGGTCCCAAGACCTTTGAGGGAAAAAGATGCCATAGGTGGCATCTTAGCCCCAACCCAAAAATTAGGGACAGAACCAAAATCATTAAAATGTCATTTAGGCTTTGAAGTATGTCGGGATTAGCCAAAAAAGGATGTAATTTATTAGGCTTGTAGATGCAAAATAGGACCAATTAAGACATAAATAGGGATAAATAAAGCAAGGCGGTCCCATAGAAGTGTGAAAATGCAAGTGTATGCATTTTCCTACACTACATTTAGCCCCCACTTTAGTGAGAGGAGGAACTTGCTTCAAACTAACACTAAAGTAGCCAACCACACAATCAAGAGGGGTTCAAATGTACAAATGTTAGTAAGATAGGATGACAATAATGAAGAAGGTGGCCAAGCCCCTAGGATCAAGATCCTATGGAAAACCAACATAGGCACAAAGAAACACACACGTGGATGATATATGAAGCCATAACCAAATCACAAACATACAACATGAAAGATAGAAAAATGAAAAATAAAAAGAAAAATAAATCTTTTGGATCAAGCTTTGACGGGTCATCCTATGTGTTGTGGATAGGGTCTATCCTATTTTTCCAAATAGAGGTTTACAAGTGGAACACGCTATCCACTATGCAAACAAAATACATGCTCACAAGGGCTACTAGGAGCTAGGTTTCCACTAGGCGAGCCTTAGGAAGTCCATATCAATGTCATACCCCAATGACTATGATAAGGAAAAAAAAAATGCACACTCAAAAGGGCTAGTGAAGCTAGGTGTTCACTAGGTGAACCCCAAGGGACCATATCAAAGCCATACCTCCATGACTTTAATAAGGTACAAAAAGGAAAACACAACACAACAAGAAAGAGAGATGTTCAAAGGGATTTTGCTTAGTTTGTGCAAGGTCTCATCTTAGGGAAAATTGTGCTTAATGTTTCCAAGAGAGGACAAGTTGAAGAAATATCACGCTCTCGAAGGAAATCAAGCTCAATGACACTACTAAGAAAAGAATGCATTTGCAAGAAGAAAGAAAATCACACAAGGAACATGAAAGAAAATGCAAATGAAATCAGTACAAAATAATACCAATGTATGACCTCACTTTAGAGAAATTGCTAACACCATGTTGTGAGCAATTACTTTAAAGTAGCAAATAATAAATGCTAACAATAAAGAGGACATGAGATCTTATTCCAAAATCCCTATGCGAAGTCATATGTTTCTGATAAGCTATGTCATGCAAAAGGGAAGTATGTCACATGCGAGTCAACTTAAGGCATGTTTTCCGCATCCCAATCTTTCTCTTATATATTCATGGAAGGTGGTCAACTAGCCAAAAGAAGCAACAATAGGTGACATACAAGGACAAGGCTAACCAACCCCTTTGTCCCCACTTAGTGCAGCACAAGGGTGAGCTGAAAAAGATGAAAATGAGTATCGGTTAGAGGAATTAGGTACTTCAACATAAGGAAGAGCACCATATTCCTTGAGATGTTAGATTTTGTTATGTAAAGCCATACATTCATTAGTAGTATGACCATGAACTCTATGATATGCACAAAATTAATTATAGTACAATTTATTTTGTGTTTTTGGAGGGAGGGATATCAAACAATCTTGGAGGAGTCTCAACAAGATACTTTCTTGATCAATGGTAGAGGATGTTCTTTTATTTTGCAACAAAGATATCTCTTGCTTAGTACAAGGTGTCATACCTACACAAGACTCTTTAGATTGTGATATTTTGTTTTTTCCTTTACAGGAGGAGGTAAAATCTAATGAATTTGAATCATTAGTGTTTTGTGTGATGAAATTTACATTAAGCGACGATTTCTTTGTTTCTTGCAAATGATAATAATCAAGACCACTAGTGTCTATCAATTAAGGATGCAGTGCCACTATTAAACTTACTTAGAAGGATGTTTTGTGATAGTGTTGATATTAAGTGAAGGCGTGTTTGTGAATTTTGATTGTAAATAACCAAAACCACTAGTCTTTTCTTGCATGTGAGGTCTATAGGGACACAAATACCTTGTTCTCTAGCACCATATCCTTTTCCATTATAGCTGAGTTGTTTCATAATTTAATAACCTTTCCCATAAAGCTTCTTCATATCTTGTATATTTGGTGGTTGTTGATAGTTAGTTTCTTTGAATTTTATTGTGTAATTTTCTTTTTCTTCTAAAGTGGTTGAGTCAGATGCTTTCAAAGGGTCTTTTGAGTTTTGTGTTGACAATACTGCTCTTTAATTTCCCTTGTCTGAATCTTTTTTTATGATCTTGTATTCTCCCATGAATGTATGTTCGAATTCTAAGGAACCCCAATCATCTTCCAATAACTTCATGATTTTCTCAATGTGTTTAACTTTTTCTTTTTGTGTTAATATTTTCAAATGATTCTCTCTATCTTTCTCAATGTTCAAACAAATATATGGTTTAGGATCGGCTTTGATTATATAAACTTTTTTGTTGTAGACATATTTCATGATATGATGAAGGGTAGGAATTAGACATAACATGGATCGAGGTTTTTAATGTAACTTTTTCAGCTTTAATAGCTAATGGGATCACTCCAAGTGGTCATTTTCTCACATTATCAAAGTCGTTAATAGATAAAGAGGTAGGTTGGATTTTGGATTTATCAACAACAAGCTTATCCAAAAGGTTCACACTTCACACATTTAAGGCTGATCCATTGTCCACGAGGGTTTTTTAATCCCTTTTGTATTGTATTGAGCTATTATCATGAAAGCATCACACTGTTTTTGCACTTCCAAAGTAGGGAGTTCACTTTGGTGGAAAACAATGTCAGCATTTATTCCTTGAATTATGGCTACTATGTCATTTGGGTTTGCACTAGAGGGAACCACAACTTGTAAGGTTGTTTGAAGCATCGTTTGATAATTAGGTGAATTCTGAATTAAGTCCCATAGGGATATGTTTGCAAGAGTATTCTTAAGTTATTCAACAAGATCATACTCCTTTCCACTTTGTGAAGGCAAGCGAGGGGAACTAGGCAAGATAGGATTAGGCAATGGGAGGGATGTTGAAGACATTTGTCTTGGTTGTGGATTGTTCCTAGTGTTGTATGTATGAGCACTGGTATCGTAACTTGGTTGTTGTAAGACATTGTTCTTAGGTGGTTCGAGGATAAGGACTAGTTTTTTTTAAACTTGTGGTTTTTGAGAGGGTGGATAAAGGATAAGTTTAGGCTTGGGAGAGTACTCCAAGGGGTGTATAATGTGCATAACCTTAGAAGACTTATCCTCATTTTCATTATCGCTTAGTGAAGATGAGTCTAATGTTACTTCATCATCTTCATCTAAGGAATTACTATTGTCAATTTTCTCATTTTATTCCATTGTTACATCTTCCCTAGTAGGAGATTGTTTAGGAGAAATAAAAACCAAATTTTCTTGAATTTCAAGTGTTGGTTCTTCTAAAATGATTTCATTGCATGTAAGGGAGTTATCAATGGTTTAATTTTTTTTCTCAATAAGGGTTTCCATAGGCGAAGGGGGAAAATAAGATTCCCATGGCTTTCATCGATCAAAATATCTTCTTTAGAAGTATGATTTTCATGATCACTTATGATTTTATTATTTTGTTCCCTAATATCTTCAAAAATAGGATAAGTAGGAGAAGGATCATAAAGAGGGTTGTTATAGACCTTAAAGATTGTATCATCTAACACCAATCTATCATTCTCATCATTTACAATCTCATTCTCTTCCACTAAATTATTCTCAAAAGCAAAGGGGCAATGGAGATTGGGTAAAGTAATATTGAGAAATGTGTCTATGATCTCATTCTCTTATGCTATAATATCTTCCCAAAGGGGATGAAGAGAAGGACAAGAAAGATCTTCATGATTCTCAATGATTGTATCTTCTTTCACCAAGATACCTTCATCACTAAAAGGAGAGGTATCAGGAGAAAAATAATTATTATCATCATGATTATCTATGTTTGTATTCTCTTCTATCACATCATCCTCAAAAATAGGGGAGATAGGAGGGGGGTAAGTTTAAGGAAAATAGACTAATATTTTCACTCTCTTGAGCTAAGAGATTCTCATAACTAGGGAATAAATTGAATGAATGACTAACATGCTTATTGACTAAATTTTTCTTTGCAAACTTGGAAAATACCAAAACTAAGATTTTGAAACAATAATCTATGCAATGCAATGCAATTTTTAGATTTCAACCAAGGTAATGTACTGATTACTTTATGCAATGATCTAAAAATGAAATATTGTGAATGAAAAAATGGAATTAAGCAATGCATGAAATGAAGCACTTTTAAAAGCTAGATTTAGTAAAATGCATGAAACATAAAGTCAATCCATTGAAACATATAACCACTTCCAACAAACAGAAGCACATAAATGTTGATTCAGATCCTTAAAATTGCAATTTGAAATTCCACAGGGACTAAGATGCCAGGGAGGGCGTCTTAGTCCTCTTGATGAAATTTCATGGTTTCAAAAGTTGAAACACATAGAAAATCACTTAGACAAGGTACTGCAATAGAAAACCAGAGAGGGACTAAGATGCCAGTAGGAATTTTTGTCCCAAGGGAGGTTTTTTACAGAAAAAAAAAACAAATTATGAGTTGATAATAGTGTTCCCAAGTTCCTACCCAGGGACCTTATGTTTGGAAACAAAAATTTGTGCAAATGAAGGATAGAAAAAGTAACTAGTAACAAGCAATTGGATGCAAAAGTGAATGCAAAAATTTTCAATTTTGGATGCAATTAAGATGATGGACAATGCACTTTTTTAGTTTTTCAATGAAATGAAATGATACAATAAAGTAAATATGTCACCTATATGCACTTTCAATAATGCAAATATAGGAAACCCTAAATTCAATTTCACTAATGCAAGAAACCCTAGATGTACTTTCACTAATGCAAGATGCAATGCAAGAATTAATGCAATCCAGATCTAAGGACTTTAATGGACTCCAAATCAGAAATGAATGCTTAAAACAATTGGGTTCACTAAAATGATGAATAAAAAAAATGGATACCTAAATATATCACACTTTTCCACTCAACCATTCACTAATGTCCTAAGAGTCCTAATTGGATTGACTAACAACCTCACAAGGTGAGCCAATTCACAATTAGGGGGTCCTAGGAAGGGATTCTTTAGTTTTAAAGGGTTCACCACCAAGTAAATTCTTGGAAAAGAAAATGTGGGAAAACACAATGTGATATACAAAATGCAAGCTAAATGAAGACAAATGAATATTCAACTCACGAAATCAAGTAATATAAGATGAATAATGAGTGAAAATGATGAAATTAAGCTACACAAAGTAAGGGTATGTGCACATGGGAAGTTTGGAGATGTTGTGAGGATTCTGGAAATGCAAAGAAGTTGTCAAAAAGTGTTGTCGAGGACTAAGACACCTAGGATGGCGTATTAGTCCCACTGCTATTTTTCAGGGCAAATAAAAAGTCTTCTAATCCTGGAACAAAATCTCAAAGAATTTCTAAAAAATAACGTATGGAGGACTAAGATGCCCAAAGTGGTATATTAGTCCTATTTTAAATTTTTGAAGTCTCTGAATTTGGTTCTAAGGGTTGATGTCTGCACTTGCTTCTTCTCAGATCTAAGGTTTTGAAACTTCTAGATCTGACTTGTAGGTGAGTTTTCGTGAAGATGACAACTTTGGCAATCCAACTTTGACAACTTTTCACTTTAAAGGATCTTCAAGTCTTCAACCTAGATTTGCAAATACAAACACACAAGAGAGGGAAAAACTTGTTAATTGTTAGTAAATTGGGGTTTGCCTTGGTCCAACCCCTTGTAGGTAATTAAACCAAATGATGAAATGAAATGAAGCATAAGTAAAGAAAATATGCAATCTACCATATAGTGACCATGAAGAATGTAGATCTTGGATCCTTAGATATGATGTGAATAGATCTTCAATGCTACATCCATAATCTTAGCTCAAAAACATGAATGGATTGACTAAACCCTTGACATGATGCTTGAATCTTGATGATGGCTTCGAATGCTTGATGAAATACTCTTGAATGTTTGGATACTTAGATTGCTTGTTATGAAAAATGGGTGGAAGAACCATGTATTTATACTTATTCTTGTTTAATATCCTAAAATTACACCACAACAAGCTAACATGTGAATTCATTAATTAAAGGAGGCTAAATCATGGCCAAATTTGAAATTGGACCCCGAAAATAAGCCTAGGAGGACTAAGATGGCCTAGGTAGCATCTTAGTCCCAAGGCTCAATTCTCAAGGCACATAATCCAAAAAGGGACCACTTTAAGGCACATTTGAAATCAAGGTCGCAAGACCTTCGGGGGACAAAGATTCCTTGGGTGGCATCTTAGTCCTGACCCAAAAATTAGGGACACAGCCATAATCATTAAAATGTCATTTACCCTTTGAAGTATGTCGGGATTAGCCAGAAAAGGATGTAATTTATTAGGCTTGTGGATGCAAAATAGGACCAATTAAGAAATAAATAGGGATAAATAAAGCAAGGCGGGCCCAAAAACATGTAAAAATACAAGGGTATGCATTTTGCTACACTACACATAACATGATTCAAAGTGCCTTACAAGAAGTTCCTCCCTCCCCTAATGCACAATGAAATGAAGCAGAAACCAAAATTCAAGCTATAACTTTGGTCAACTTAGACATTACTTTCCATCAAAATTTGTTACCCTTGCTTGAAGTGCAAAAATAAAATGATGTTGCCATGATAATAGCTGACTATGATGGGTGGGGGATAAAAATAACCCTTGTTGATAATGTCTCCACCCTTAATGTGTGTAGTGTCACCCTTTTGGATACACTTGGAATGGATAAATAAAAAACTCAACCTATCCCTTTATCTATCAGTGGGTTTGATAACATGGGAAAATGATCACTTGGTGTGATCACATTACCTATTACAGTTTTAAAAGTTACATTACAAACTCCTATCCATGTTATCCTTCTTGATCTTTCATATAATCTTCTTTTAGGTAGACCATAGATCCATGCAATGAATGGAGTGGCTTCAACTCTTCATCATATAATGAATTACGTCTATAATAACAAAGTGGGTATAATAAAAGCCGACCCTCAACCAAATAGTTGTTTGAATATTGAGAAAGGTAAGGAGACTCCTTTGGAAACATTAACACCATCTACACAAGTAGAACTCGTGCAACATAAAGACAAAGAAAATTATATTGTTGAAGTCACAAAGCTATTAGAAGAAAATTGGGGTTCGTTAGATTTCTCATCATTCATGGGTGAATACAAGATCATAAACAAAGAATCTGAAAAGGGAAAATAAAAAGTGGTAAAGTCAATAAAAAATTTAGAAGACCCTTCGAAAGCATCCACCTCAAACACTTTAGAAGAAGAAAAAAATTATACAACAAACTTTGATGAACTTGACAATGAACAACCATAAGGAAAAGGTTATGAACTCATGAAACAACTTGGATATAGTGGAAAAGGATGTGGTGCTAGAGAACAAGGTATTTGTGTCCATATAGAGCCTAACACACAAGAAAAGACTAGAAATCTTGGTTATTGTCTTGTGAAAGAAACAAACAAGCCTTCACTCAATGTAAACACTATTAGAAAGATTCTTCTAAGACAAATTTATCATTAGTGCATCCTGAACTGATAAACACTAGTGGTCTTGGTTTTTTTCCTTTCAAAGAAATGAAAGAAACAAATAAATCTTCACTCAATATCAATGTCATCACACAAAGCACTAATGATTGGAATTCATTAGATTTTATATCCTCCTTTCAAGGAGAGAACAAAATATCACAATCTAGAGAGCCTTATGTAAGTATGACACCCTATACTAAGCAAGAATTATGTTTGTCACAAAATAAAGGAACATCCTCTACTATTGATCAAGAGGGTATCTTGTTGAGACTCCTCCAAGATCATTTGATTTCCCTCCCTCCAAGAACATGAAAGAAATTTTACTACAAGATTTTATTTTGTGCAGATCATAGAATTCATGGTCATTTTACTAATGAGTGTAAGGATTTGGGTAATAAAATTCAACAACATAAGGAATGTGGCACTCTTCCTTTTGTTGAAGCACCTAGTTCCTCTAACTGATACTTATTTTCATATTATTTTGGCTCATCCTTGTCTTGCACTAAGTGGGGGAACCTGGTTAGGTAGCCTTTTCCTCCTATGGCACTTCTCATTGTCTCTTTTGGCTAGTTTACCACCTTCCATGTATATATAGGAGCAAGCTTAGAATGTGGATGACATGCCTTAAGTTGGCCTGTGTGTGACGTACTAAGTTTTGGGGACTACCCCTTTTCATGGCGTAGTTTCATTCAGGAACATATGACTTGGCATAGGGATTTCTAATTAACCTCTCATGTCTTCTACTTTAAATCAATTTCTCAAAACAATGGTGTTAGCAATCGCTTTAAAGTGGGGGCATACATTGACACTCATGTTTCACTATGTGATTTTGTTCCTTCATGTGATGTGTCTTTCGCTTTGCGGTGACATTAAGTGTGATCTCCTCTAAGAGCATGATATTTATTTGAATTTTCCTCTCTTGGAGACATTAGGCACTATGTTCCCTAAGAAGAGACCTTACATGAACTAAGCAAAATCCTTTTGAATGTACCTTACACTACTTTTTCATTTACTATATTGGTGAGATGGCCACCTTGCATAATACAATTTTCTTTCCTGTAGAGCCATCTTGTTTGTTCTTGAGTGTTAAGCATGTGAAGTTCTTCTTGCTGCATGAATTCCTATTGTTCATGTTGTCTGGAACCTTATCAAATTCATCAGGAGGTATATCTTTGGTATGGTTGTATGTATGGGAGCCAAACTTAGGCATGACTTTCCCATAGTCACTTTCTTGTGTGTGTGAGCACATACCAACCACGTGCATATGTGTCTCACCTCTTTGGGGGCTTATCTAGTGGATGGCTTGAGATTCCACTAGCCCTTGTGAGTGTGCATTTGGTTTGCATAGTGGACATTGTGTTCCACTTGTAATCCACCCTTTTTAGATACTCACATAGTGGACAGCCTGAAGTTTTTTTTCCTCAAAGTGTGTGTACATTTTTTGGCAAATAACTTAGATCTAATCCACAACATGCGGGATAAACAGTTGAAGCTTGATCCACCTTTTCCTACTTTTTATTTTGTCTAAATATCTTTGATATTGAATGTGTGCATGTAACTTAATGTTGCATATCATTCACCTTATGTGTGTCCCATTGTGCTTATGTTGGTTGGATGTAGGATTTAGGATCTTAGAGGATTGGCCACCTCCTTTGATATTTTTATTATAGACCATCCACACTAGGACACTTGGACTCCTCTTGGATGTCTACTTTAGTGTGAGTTTGAAGAGATTTCCTCCTCTCACAAAAGTGGGGGCTAAATGTAGTGTAGAAAAATGTCGTCCTTTACATTTTCAAACTTGATTTTTGAATGATTAACATTAAAATGAACCTAATGTTTCCTTGATCTAGTGTTGTAATGTGTTTTAGAAATTCACATTAGGTTTAGGGCACTTTTCAACTAAATAGACCTAATTTTGCCTTAATTTAGTATTTTAATTTGTATTTATTTACACCTTCACATTAATTTTTTGGCCCTCTTGCATTTATGACCTTCATGTCATCATTAATAGGCCCCTAAGACCCTTTATTATGCATCTTGAGGCTTATTTCAATTGATATACTAATATAATCAACAAGTACACTTAATATCTTAACTCCCCAACATTTCCTCTTCCCAGAAAGGCCTAGTGGGACCCATATGCCACCTTGGGCATACGAGTCCCACCCAGATGGGACCTATATGCCACCTTGGGCGTACAAGTCCCCTTTTTCCCCTTTTTAGGGTTTTGAATTCAAATTTCATGAATGTCGACATTTGGGATCTAATAAACAGTAAGTTAGATGGAATTCCTATATAAACAAGTTTTCAAATAATTATTTCACCTAAGCATTCATGATATCACTCTAGCCATCAAGATTCAAGTATTCTAAGACTTCATGCAAGAATATTCAAAGGAATTCAAGAGCATTTCTAAAGCATTTGAGGGAAGATTTCTTCATCATTTGTTGCAGCAATTAAGGATCCATAATCATGTCAAGATCATAATGCATCAATTATTTTGTTGATCTAGTGTTGTTATGTAGCATTCAAGATCCAAGATTAAGCATTATTTCATATCTAATTCAAGATCAATATCTACGTTCTTCATGGCCACTACATGTTAGATTGTAGATTTACATTTCAATACATCAGTCAAGGTAATCATTGTTCATGTTTCATGTTTCGTGTTTCATTGTTTCATTGTTTCATCATAAGGTTTAATTAGCTAAATGGGTTTGACCAAAGAAAACTCATATTTCCTAACAATCAACAATTTTTTCTATCTCTCTCTACATGTGTGATTTTAGATCTAGGTGTCTTGGAGCTTGAAGTATCTTTGAAGATTAAGTTACAAGATTAAAGAAAGTTGTCCCAGAGTTGTCTCCTTACTTGCAAGATCATAGAAAGTCACCTATACATTGCAAATCAATTTTTTTGACTCGAAGGTTTGCTAGGAAGGAAGCTACAAGAAATCATTAGAGAATACTAGAATTTCAAAAAACCCCTAATATTGAGACTAAATCACCACTTGTGGCATATGAGTCCCAGTAAGTACTTCCTTTTTCTAGATTTCAAGAGATTCAAATTAATTACTTACAGATTCTAATTTTGGCATAGAAACCCTAGCTAAGACTAAATTTCCCTGACTAGCATATGAGTCCCAATGAGTGTTAAAGATTATGATTTCATAGTTTTAGAGATTTTTTTGATCACATCTTTCTTCTAGGTACCCTTCTACTCATTCTCAGTTTTTGATTATGTATTTCAATTTCATTTCCTAGGTCATCTAGCTAGGTTTTTCATGTTACATTCATTTCTTGTCTTTCCAAGCCTTTTCTTAGTGGTGAACCCCCTTTGTACCTTTAATCACACCCCAAGACCGCTTATTGTAGATCTCTTTCCCCCATTCTATCTTAGGATTGAGATGTCTAGGGTTTCTTTGAGTGAAACTTGAAGAAAATTGGTCTAGGTCCCTAAACCCTAGTTTGTGTTCCACCTCCTAAAAGGTGGAACACTTTTTTCTTCATTTCAACTAGAACTTCAGGTATGGGCCACATCTTCTCTATCTTAGAATTTAGAAGAAAAACTACCTTGCACCTATCTAGGTGTTCCTTTCTTTATAGGGGTTCAAAATGCCTCATTTTGGAAAAAGATATTTGACTATACAAATAAGAGTAGCATCCTAGAAGGGTAGATGTTTATCTCTAGTAGGGAGATTCACTATGATAAGATCAGTGTTTGTACCATTCCAAATTATAGGTCTTGTTAGTACTCAGAATACCAAGAAGGATTCACAAGAACATTGTCAAAGAAACTAGTTAGTTATCATGGAGAAGCAATTTGGATAGCTCCACGACAATACCCTTAGCTTCCTTATAAAAATATGCAAGGATAAAATATTTGAAGGTTCTTGTATTCAAAATATGAAATTGAGAAACTTGGCCTTAGCTTTGACCTAAAAATTCATAGTGTGCATATTTTCTTCAAGGGATTCTTACATTTCTGAGATGAGATATGGATACTCCCATCAACCTTGTGAGTACTCATATATAAATGGCCTTTCAAGACATAATCATCTAGAGATCTGGTTAAAGTGAACCATATTGAAATCGAATTTCATGCTAATTGGAGTGGTTACACTCATCATCGGTCAACAATTTCTAGTGTCAGAAAAGTGGTATAGGATTGACTGAGACAGATCCTCACATTTCATGGAGACACTACTAGATCTCCACACTTCGAAAGTGGAGGTGGTAGAAATCGCACACAAACTTTTTATACCCACAATTTTAGGCATGTTGGAAGTGGTGATGGATGCTACCTCCTTTGGCTTAGGTATTCCTAGGCCCCATGACTTGGAGCATCTTCTAGTGCTAGGCGAGGAAGTAACTTTCTTCCCCTTCATTTTGGACATCAAATGTGAGGAGTTGAGGTGGAGGTGGTAGTAGCTTTCATGAGGAAAATATTGCATGTGGAGTCGATCTAAGACTTTGAATGGGCTAGAAATTTTATCAATTATATTCAAGAAATCCGTTATGTATAGTCTAGTTTTCTTTGCAAGTTTTGAACTCTGTTATTTTTTAACATAAATATATAATGTTTTGTCAGAGAAGGAATTTTAATTGTTACCAAGTTTGTGTAACTACTTATGATCAGTTTGGTGTTTGGGTTTGTATTCCTAAAGACAATGTTGAGCACCATGAATTTAGTGCAGTCACCTGAGAGTGTATGTTGGGCTACAAGAAGGGTAACTTATAAGTGTTTCTTTTCTTTTATCCTTTATGGGCCATGAATGCAATCAATTTTGAATCATCTATTTTGGTTTTAAGATTAATAAAAAAATTGTTTAGGCCTTTGAACTTTTACACAAAAAATATAAGACTCTTTAGGTTTAGATTGTGATATTTTATACTATCCCACAATGAAGGGTGTAAAATATAATGAACTTTAATAGTCACTAAAACATGTGTTTGAAGATAAAGCAATATCATGATAATTATTTTTATTTTACTCTTTGGACTTTGATGGCAATATTTTAGTCTCTACATTGAAACATAGTGTAAAATCTAACGACCCCCAATCATCACCCAAGAACACATTCATACTATCATTATTATTGGAAGGTAATGACTCAAGTTTTAAATATGGAGTCAATGTATTAGGAGAGTTTGTTATGTTTGGATTTGATTTGTAAATTATCAAGGTTTTTCATCTACTTTTACTATATATATCTTGTTATTATATTTTTATTTTATCTCATGTTGGAGAGTAGGTGAGACTTCCTTCAAGGCATGAATCCATAGTCTACCCAAGAGAATATTATATGAAAGTGGTCCTGACATGATATGGATAGGGGTGGGAAAAACCACAGAACATACCTTAATGGGTAGTGTGATTGACCCCAATGCTTGCCTACTAACATTATCAAAGCCATGAATAGCAAGACCAGTATGTTTTATAAGACACTTATCCACACCAAGCTTATCTAGAAGATACATGTAAAAATTAAGACCTAATCCATTATCAATAAGATTACGCATGACCCAAATTTTATTAATTCTAACCATTATCATTAGAGACTCACGTTTGTTTTGGTTATCAAGTGAGGGTAATTCACACCACGGAAATGTAATATCCAAATTTGTTTCTTGCATACAATAAAAAAATAATGCTACACAATTTGGTTTAAAAAAAGGTGAGATATCATTGTTCTTAAAATTCTCTTGGTGCATCCTATGGTATGTAGGTAATTTTTTAATCAAATCCCAAAGAGAGATCTTGGGTTAGATTATTACAAAGTTTCTCAACAAGATCACATTCTTAACCACTATGTTGAAGAAGACTAGGTGGGGGTGGGAGATATGGTTGAGGTAATGGAATGGTTGTTGTTTGTTTTTTTTTTCTTTTTAATTCTATTGCTATATGTGTGAGAAACTATATGGTAACTTGGTTGCTTCAATAGATCTTATTGCACATGATTTCTAGTGAGTTGTTTTGTAAAGTTTAGGATATGGCCATTAGGTTTGGGAGGTCCTATTGAGAGGTGGTTTAGGAGGTCTAATAATCAAATGTGGGTGTATAATTTCAACTTGTTAGTAATTTTATATCAATGGAGGACCTAATTTCAAGTGTAAACCTTCATTCATGCAAGCCACCTTACTATCATTGGAAAATGTATTAATGATTTCATCCTCGTGTGCCATAATATCTTCACAATTAGAAGATGTATTGGGAGGGAAATAAACATGATTCTCATTATTATCAATGATTGGATCCTCTTGCACCAAGATACTCTCACAAGTAGGAGAGATATTCGGAGAATAACAAACATGAATATCAAGTTTGCCAATGATTGCATCCTCTTGCATTAAAGTACCCTCACACATAGAGATGTATGGATAAGATTGAAGATTAGGTAATGTGATTTTAATAAATGTATATCAATGAGTTTATTTTATTCCATCACAATGTTCTCATTGGTAAAAAAAACTATTGGTTGATCGAAGGATAACATATATCCCTTTTGATAGAATAGAATGGGGTTCGGGGTAGCGACCCATTTTTTTTAGACAAGGCATATTTTTCTATATCAAAATAAAAAATTTGAAAAGAAAACATCTTGTTATTTCCCCTTTCTTAGGGGGTGCAATGAATTAG
>VDFB02281492.1:774573892-774607453 GCA_007258455.2 Sequoia sempervirens | reverse complement strand
AAACTTAGACAAGTATTGGGAAAGGTGGGTAAACCTTGCATCCTAATATTTTGATTTATTATTTTGTCCTCATATTAGGAAATGAGGCATCTCACTTTGTGTTGGTAGTTATTTGTCATTTGTTGAATGCTTCAAGGGAGGTGTCTAAGATGTTATAAGAGCATATAATATCATTATAGCTTTATAAGATGAAACCCTCTTATGACATATTATTATGACATTTAAGAGCATGACTATAGAATATTTACAGTAAAGTATTGACCAACATTATGAAAAATCATAAGAAATCTTTTAAGAAATATCAACTATGTCAAGGAAAAAGATGTGGAAATTTACAAGAATTTTTTTTTTTAAGAAAAAGTGGGAGACTACTTATAATTTTATTTATGTATAATATTTTACATATAGATGGTTCAGGCGGACATACTGGCGGGAAATAACCAGCAAGAAAACCCCCAGTTGTAGTCTGAGTAACAAATTTTACAAGTATCAAAAAGACCAGTGAGGTCTTTGTACAAATGACCGATTGTCTGATTACAATGTTACAAAAGCACATTGGTTGAATACATCAGTACATATGCACATTCTCTTATGCACCCAAAATACCCAAAAGAAGACATCATACTAGTTATACCCATGACCCGAATACATAACACAATGGAGATTACAAAACCTTACTAAACATAAGACTGATAAGCTAGGAAGCCACTTTCAAAAAGATGCAGATTTTCCACCAACATGCTAAAAGCCATTAACCGAGCTTTCTTTTGTTTCCACTCGTTTACCTTTGTGTTGGCGATTATGCTCAAATGAAGGTTTTGATTTGTTAATATCAGGCACAAAACGATAACAAAATTTCTTTTTGGATGAAGATGGAAGTTGCAAATCATGAATGCAAACATGACTTCTCAAGAAAGAAATGGCATGATATTTTCTTTTTAAATCATCAATCTCCTCCATGGAAATGGCAGATCTATATTTTTTCAGAACTTGGTAGAGATGTGAAGAAGTGTCATGCATTGTGGATAATAACATGCCTTGGAATATGTCAACATAGGTCTCTTCTTATGAAATAAAAACTTCTTTGAATAATTAACGTTAGAAATTAATACTTGGCGAGCATATTGTATAATCACACTAGAAACCAACAATGGAAGATTGAGAGTCTCAACTAAGAATTCCACCTTATAGATAACATTCATACTAGAAGCCAACAACTAAAGACCAAATTTCATAAATAAAGTTCATGTGTTATATATCATGCCTTTGAGGGGTCCACAAGTACCATGAGCCTTTTGAAATCCTTATCATCTAAATGCATCCATTCCAAGACCATTGGGAGGTGGGTATACAATATGAGCCAAGTATTAATTTCTAATGTTAATTATTGAAAAAAGGTATATAAATTATTCAAGCATCTTAATTCTCATACAGGGTTACATCTTAGTCAATTTCTCAATGTATGAGTTCCATATATTTGTAAATTTTTCTTACTATAAAAAAATATTTTATTTCATTAAAATTAACCTATCTATTCCATGTTACAAAAGATGCTTTTATTTTAAATTAGAAGTATATAATTCAAAATTAATTAGTAATTTTCAAGATAGAGTACACACAATTTCTTTAGTTAAAATAAAATAATATTCTTATTTCCATGTGAGAGTTATGTAGAATGGGAGTTTGATGTCTCAAAAATATTTCTTTCATACATACTAAATTTTTATCATTACATTATGAGTGAATCATCTCAATTATATAGCCAAGCACATCAAAAATTTATAGAGTGGAAAGAAAAATAATCACACATTTATCATATTTTTATATGTATAAAGTTTCTACCATCAAACTATTTATACTTATAGATTAAATTATTTTTGAATTTGGTTATTTGGGTTCAACATGTCATGCCATAGGTTTTTCTTGTGTTTTCACCATGTTGTCACGTGTAGATAGCTATGTATTTTATAGGTTTAGGAATTTTAGAGGAAGGCAAGGTTGAACAAAATGCATAAGGATGAGATGGAGCCTTGTTTACCTTAGGATTTGCTTGAGACTCCCTTTGAGCATAATTGAGGGGTGGTTGGTCCTCTTGTAGACATGACTAATTTAGAAGGTCTTGTCAAGAGAAATTTAGAGGAGATTGGTAGAGACAAGAATCATGTTACAGATGGATTAGTTGGAGTTCATTGCCTCTACCATTCTCTTGAATTGCACCATTCACCTCTTGGCATTTCTTCTAATAATTTAAAAATATGAAGAAGGTTCAAGTTTAGAAGATTATAGGAACCCTTTATTCCCTTTTGTCTCAAGTTTGGAAACTAAATATGGAAACTCCAATACAAACCTGAACTAGGTTTGAATTCATGGAAAAGGATAAGGTTCACAATAAGATATAGTTCCTTGAAGAATTTTGGATTCAAGTTGTGAAATGATAGATCTACTAATGTTTTTGGGAAAACGACCCTCTTTATTAGATACATTGCCACTATTGGTGGAGTATTTCTAATTGGATATTATTTTTCTAACTTACAACTATATTTTTCTTGTTGTTGTTCCATGCCAATATGATTGATCATTTTTTGTCTCTTTATTGGTATTTGTAAAAGGGTGGGGCCCTTTCAAAATTTCTATTTCTAATTCATAAATTCAACCAAAAGTATTTACCCTAAAATTAAAATATAAATAATTTAAACTTTAAAATAGCCTTTTTTGATATTATATAATAGCCTCATGTATTTAATTTATAAATCTTATTATTCTTTATGTTTAATTTCAAAATTTTAATGCTCTCAAGTATATATTACAAGCACACATTCTTTACATTTTTTCTCTTTATTTTGTACTATTTTGTATATGGGTGTCTTATATGCATTGCCTCAAACATATAATTTTGATGTCCTTTACCTAGTTCTAAATTTAGTTTTATGAATGTATTCCTCCTTTATTCTTTGCTAATTGTAATTGAATATTAGACCTTTTTTTTTAAATATGGCCACCCCTCTCAATTAGTAAAATAAGTCATCTATTTTAGGTGGTGGATATTAATGTTAATTGTTTATTTATTGAACATACATCATCAAGAGAACTTGGAAAAGTGTCTTATCTTTCTTTTTCATAAAAATAGTTGGAGCATCCCATGACAAGACACTAGAACATATAAATCCTTTCTTTAAAATGTCATTTAGGTTCAATCCTTTAATTCATTCAAATATGAAGTGTTTGTTTGATAGGGATCTCTAGATATAGGGGCTAATTCATGCA
This sequence comes from Sequoia sempervirens, assembly GCA_007258455.2. Classification (NCBI taxonomy): domain Eukaryota; kingdom Viridiplantae; phylum Streptophyta; class Pinopsida; order Cupressales; family Cupressaceae; genus Sequoia; species Sequoia sempervirens. Next base: position 774,604,189 of record VDFB02281492.1, on the reverse strand, counting down.
TGAACTCTATTAAAAAATAAAACACCCATTTAGGAGGAAACATGAGGAGTTCATTCTAGGATTTAGACATCCTAAGACTTTTGTAATGGAGGTTTATTTTCATTTGAATGGTTCTCATTCACTTTTACTAAATAAAAATTAACAACAAACAAGGCACACCCTTTTCTTTATTCTCTTTTGAGTTGTAAAATAGAAAATTTAATAATACCTTCATTTCTTCTAATCCTAATAGAACTATTTTATTATACATTTCATTCAAACAATCTAGTTTATTTCTTCTAAATTTATTCTTCGATTCATACGTTTAGTTCACCAACCATTTTTGGAGTAATGCCATAAGACTCAAAGGAAAAATATGAAGAATTTTATCCAAGTTTCCATTGTATGCACCCTAAACTTTATATCATGAAATATTTGATATAACATCTCAAATAAATTTGTTAATGAACTGTTTGATATAATGCCTCAAATAAATTTCCAATAGTGTTTTTGACGGAGTATGATAGAAATAGTGTTTTTGATATAATGCCTCAAATAAATTTCCAATAGTGTTTTTGATATAATGCCTTAAATAAATTTGTTAATGAACTATTTGATATAGGGTGCATACAATGGAAACACTATTTCTATCATACTTCGTCAAAAAATACCATGAACTGTTTGATATAATGCCTCAAATAAATTTGTTAATGAATTGTTTGATATAGGGTGCATACAATGGAAACACTATTTCTATCATACTCCATAAAAAATTACCATGAATTGTTTGATATAATGCCTCAAATAAATTGGAGGTGCCCTGGTAGAAATGTATGAAAAATGTGGAAGCATAGATAGGGCATGCTAATTTTTTGACAGAGTAGAAATGTATGTCAAGCAATTGCAACACTGCAGATTCAAATAGTGTTTTTGACGGAGTATCATAGAAATAGTGTATGTTGAAAAGGCTTTAGAAACTTTCAAACAAATGCAGTTTCAAATCAACAAATTTGAAAAATTTCACATTTAGGGTTTAGAAATTTAACAAACAAATGCATTTTGAAGTCTATGAAATTTGAATTTGACAACCCTGGTGAGATATGCAAGTCAGGTTGATGAACTATGGAGGATGAAGTCGAGTTTTCCATTCGCCATTTGCTGTTCACGTTCGCTGTTCGCCGCACACATAGAGCACATGGAAAGCAGAAAAAGGCACAAAATGACAGTGACAAGTTCAATTTTTTTTATGTCTTATTTGAGGGGGTTCGATCGAACCCATGTCGAACATGGGTTCGATCGAACCCCTTAAAATATTAATTTTTTTTGTTTATGTTTTAGGGTTCGGTCGAATGAATGGTTCGACTGAACACATATGTTCTGTCAAACATAAAAGGTGGTTCGGCCAAATCATAGAGTTCAAACGAACCCCTTGAGTTTGGGGAAAGGAAGAAAAATCAAATTTCCTTCCTCATAAAATTTGTAAACCACTATTGTGGTTTGACCCTATAGGAAATTAGTTCAAAAATTTCATCCTAACGATGAGCCCTTCCCTACATACACTTAAATTAAGGGGGTTGTTAAGATAATATAAATAAATATTATTCTAGAATTTTAGGAAACTAAGGTCCTTTGAGATATGAAATTTTTCCCTTGTGATGACCAATACAAAATTATATCACATTAAGGAATGATGTTGTTAAACCTTTTAAGACACAAACCTATTAAACCTAAGTTCCTAGTAAATTTTCTAGCATTTATATGTAATTTTTTGAAGAGCATGTCCACCAAGAAGAAACAAACAAAAGTAAATTTGAGACACCATAGGCTAATTGAATTGATTATCAAGCACCATTTATTATAGTAGGAAAATGGATAAAAAGAAGTGAGAATTTTCTCAAGGAGTCAAAACGAATATATGCATATATCTTACCTCTTCATAGGAGACAAAAAAATGAGACATACTTCTGCAAAGGATCTAAAAAAAAAGATAGGTCTAGCACACCCCTTCTCCAAGTCTTGTTGTTCCTCATAGAATTCACAACCACTCCTCGCAAAGAGATAATATTACATAATGATAAATTCTAGAACCATTTTTAGTGATTAGGTTGTAGGAAACTAGTGCAAGAACCATCAATTACTGATTTGGAAAGAGAAGAGGAAATTTATTGCATAATATAAATATAAAAGATGTAAGGAAAGCTAGATACGGAAGCAACTCTCCTAACGTCAAAAACCTCAGGGAAGAATGCAAAGACTCTTTTAAATTTTACAATTACAGTCCAATTAAGATGCACATGAAAGAGATAACAGAAATAAAGTATTTGAAAAACACATATGAACACCAGATATACGTGGGAAAACCCTTACAGGAGAAAAAACCACCACACCAAGAGAAGTCACTTTGTATTATAGTAATAAAGATTACATACAAAGATTTGACTTATCTTTCTGATGTCAGTTTACAGTAGCATTCACCATTAACAATCTTGATACAGAACATTCACATTACAGTCTTCACAGAATAGAATTCATCCTTGATTATACAATCACACAACAATCCGTTGATTCATCGAACCAGACATCATCTGCTATTCCAGACTATAACCATGTCACCCCTGTCTGTCAAGCTTCCTCTCAGTAATGGCCACAATGAATTGTCTTCCAATGGTTCCCATTTGGCTCCTCTGATTGGTCAACAACTAGCCACATAGGATAGTCTTCACTCGGTCAAAACGACTTCAATCTGTGTTGACATGTCGGGGAGACACTAACCGTGTCTCCCCGATGCCACACAAATTATCATTCGATATCGCCAAGAGTTCACCTATCGGCAAGATGCCATACCGACTCTAGAAGACTATTGCTAAGACTTCCTCGTGTCACTAAGACCTCATACCGAAGTTCTTCACATGTATCGCTATCAGTGAGATGTCATACCGAAGCTCCATAAGTCACATAGACATGAGTGTTCACTTTGGCAAGAAAATTGTCTTTCATTGAGAGAACATACTGAACTTCTAAGACTCTCCCCGAAGACTTCAAAAGAAATGCTGTTGGCGAGACTTTGTTCGTCGCTGAGACTTCACACCGAAGTAAGCCTTTCGGCCAAGGGTCTCCCTGATATACGATATGAATGGCCTGTCGGCTAGAGATCTCCACTCAGTAGGAGATCACAACGACTGTCACAAGTCACAGCGATAAGCTCCTTCGAAATGACTTAAACATTGTCTTAGCGACCTGTACAAACCACAAGATCCAAAGCTGCTAGTCGGCCAGACCCAAAGCATGTCACACCGACTTGCCTCTCTTAGAGGTTTCAGCCTGTGGGATTGAGGCATATATTCTAACAAAAGAAGGATCATTTTATGGCTAGAGGAAAAATAAGAAGATATTGGAATAGGATAAATCCTTGGTAGCCTATTTATAAGCCTTACTAACCCTACTTCACCAATACACCTAGCTATCCCTTAATTGACATTGGAACAAGAGTGATAACTTAAATTTAAAATTTTTGGGTTAGAAGGCAAGCAACCAATGCCTCGACCATAATTAGGACAACCCCTAGAGGAAGATGACTTAAAAAATTATTTGGAAGAAGAACCAACCATCCATGTTATAGCTCTCTCTTTCTTTAAAGAATTTACTAAATAAACATCATGAGTAGTTGAGAAAGCTACAATAACATGCTTGTCTACCATAGAAAAGGAATTGGAATAGATTTTATTATTGGTTAATACAAAAAGAAGAAAAAAGTAGATTATCCTTAGCCGAGCCAGTAGTTCTTAGAGTAAGAGAGGAAGAAATCAGAAAAGAAGGATGAACACATCTAACCCCTAAAATAACAATTACCAATTGTTGTCTCTACTATAAAAAGGGAATCCAGGCCTTCTTCCCATGGCCTCAAAATACTATTTTAAGGGGCATGGCCTTGTGGGTCCAAATATTATGCATTGAGGAATATGGAAGAGGATAAGAACCAACTCAAAGAAAAAAGATGAATAATTAAGAGAAGGGCAAGGTTGAGGTACAAGTAAGAGTTAGCCTTTCTTGTGAGGTAGGAGAGGATTTTTTTTTCTATAGGGAGCCCTCAAGTATGTATTTACTTCTTTTGAGAGAGTTGTTCATAAGGTGAAAATTGATAATAAGTGATTTTAACCTTTTGATTTTGATGATGTTGAAGTATTTTTAAAAAATTATTTCAAGAGTACTACTAGGTAATAATATATGCTATGTGAATTCTTCAAGCATGGTTCTTTCTAAGGCATATCAATAATTCTATGCATAATTTATATGTTGGTGAAGTTTAGTTGAAAGTTTAGTAAATAAAAATTGTATGAACTAGTTGTATTTTTTTTGAATTAGAAATAAATAATTTGATGCCTTTGTAGACTCAAAAAACTAATCCTAAAGGTGAGTAGGGCTCATTCTTCTTACATAAATATTTTGGGCACACAATACTTTCTATTTTGTAGTATTTTATTATTTTTTGATATTTTCTTTAGATTCTGATTTAGTTTATTCATTTTTTGTCTAAGACATGCAAGCACCAAACTCCAAATATTCTGGAAAAGACAAAAATAGCTTTCTATTTATATTTCATGCAAGTGTGTTTTATTTTGAAAGCAAGTGTGTTTCTCTTTTAGACAATAGTAGTTTAGATTTGATTTTAATTCCGACAAGTTTGTATGATAGGATAGGGATAGTTGAAAAGAAGCTGCAACCTAAAAACTCAAAATCCTAATGCATATCATCTTTGGACATGAGTGTAAATTGATAATGAGTAATTTTGAAACTAAAATGATCTCACCACTTTAGCATCCTAGGGTCATTACTAGCACATCCTTCACAAAATCCACAAACTACACATATTGTTTGCTAACACAATCAAATTACTAAGGCACATCTACGTTGAGGAAGTTTCTACTTTGCTTGCCTCTTTGTTTCAAGATTCCTAATTGTAGGGCGTCATTGGAGACATGAAACTTTGACTTTTTCAAATAACAAGCAATGTTATATTGCATATGGTTGCCAACAAAAGCATCATGAGACCTACTAATTTGAGGACCTTGTTGTTTGCTAACACAATCCAATCACTAAGGCACATCTACGTTGAGGAAGTTTCCACTTTGCTTACCTCTTTGTTTCAAGATTCCTAATTGTAGGTTGTCATTGGAGACATGAAACTTTGACTTTTTCTAATAACAAACAATGTTATATTGCATATGGTTGCCAACAAAAGCGTCATGAGACCTACTAACTTGAGGACCTTGGAAGATGTGTTATGGTTTAAAGATTTGATAAAGGACACTTTCTTATCAGTTGGATTGTTCAACTTGGTAGAATATCTATCATTTCTCTAATAGTTTGATTTGCAAGATGTAAGTGACTATAATCAATGGTGGATGGTCATCATAAATGTTGAAGAACCCAATAGTACTTGATTATTATGCTGATTTGTATAATCGACAAACATAATATAAGAGACATTTTAAAATTTCTATGAACAACTCAAATTATTTCCAAACCGTGACATCCTCTATTACATGATATCAATCACTTATTTTGAAAGCCAGCGTGATGCCTTTGATAAAGGCGAACGCCTTGATCATAAATATTAGCATATATAAATCCTTCCTTTTGCCTTGTCCACTTTAAAACAGTTACATGGGTGGATTATCGTTAGGTCAATTACGTCGTTATTGAATACAATTAATGGCCTGCACAAAGCCAATGAACTTCTGGAATGTGTTGAAAACATTAATGGAGACGATTAGCAGAACGTGTCTTCTTATGCACGTCTTACTATTATAAGTATACGTGTACTACAACCCTTTACGCATATAAAACAATTCAGAACACCGGTCTTCGTTAAGAAACGAGTAGAGAAGGCAAACACATATTCTAATTGTCAGGGAAACCTAACAAGAGAGGCGAGAGGCGCTGAAACTTGGACATCTGAGAAGGGTGGACATCAATGGCGATGTTAAGGCCGTGGCCCTCATGGTGAGGAAGCAGGTTCCCTGAGGACTGCAGATCTTCCCCATGGTGATGTGGTGGAAGCTGGGGATGGACTAGGATCACTTTCTCTACAAAAAGTCTCTGTAGTTTGGTCTGGTGCTCCTGCTTCCTCACCATGAGAGGGAAAGTGATCCTAGTCAATCTCCAGTTCCCATCACATTACCATGGGAAGATCTGCAGTCCTCAGGGAATCTGCTTCCTTATTATGAGGGCCTCGGCCTTAACATCGTCATTGCTCTCCACTCTTTTCAGATGTCAAAGTTTGAGCACTGCTTGCCTCTCTTTTTACATTTTGCTGACGAATAGAATATATGTTTGCTGTAAATATCGTCAAAGTTGTATGGATTTGTAATCATTTTTATGAAGATGAATGAAAGTTGTGCCGCAGTGAAGATTTTATGTTTGTGTTTCTCAATATTGTGTGACTGATTTTGTTTCTGAGCTTGTTTATCTCCGTCCACAACCATCAATTCTGCTTTATATCACTGCTTTTGAACAACTTAGCTCTTCTTCATCGAAGTATGGAAAAATCACAATGAAAGCACTGCACAAATATATGCCAGAAGGATCGGTCTCTTCACATGGGCTTCAGAGGAGTTTGTATAGAGGGCGATGTGAGTTACTGAAGAAGGGTTTTTTCTTGCAGCCGGGGCAATGTTTCACCGTATTGTTTACCCAGCATTTTGGATGTACATTTTGACCATATTGATTAATTAATTGAAATTTAGAAATTCCTATTAATTAATTAGAACTTATAATTTTTTTATTGATTAATTGATAGACATTGTTTGAATACTTCTAAGTATCAATTGGATTTGAGTTAAGGAGGAAGGTCATTAGCTAGATGGGGTCTAATTGTGAATATAATGTTGTGATTATACATATTAGTATTAGGACAAATATAAATCATATTATGTTAATATTCATTGTAAATATAAATTAAAATGTTATAAATATTTGATATATGATATCTTTAAATGAACACTTTCAAATTTGTCAATTTCAAGTATAAAAATAAAAGATAAACAAATATATATTACTAAATGTTATGTAATTTGTTTTTCTTTACATAACATAATATAAGTATTTACTATATGTGTATGAATTTTAAAGTAAAGTTACATTAATATTTAAGCATATATGAACAAAAATGTATCTATTACATCTCTCTCTCTCTCTCTCTCTCACACACACACACACACACACACACACACAATACTTGATGATGGGTTGAAGTATCACAAAATGATAATTGATTAATTGTTAAGGGCGATGATAGGATGAGCCTACACTTATTTTTACGACATGAAATTTATTGTGCATGTTGGTGAAGAAATGAGAGATTAAGTTTATTTGTGGTAGTTTGATTAATGGTGGTTGTGAAAGATTGTTTTTCGCTTGTAGGCATATGGCTCTCAAAGGTGGTGTGAGGTGTGGTAGATGGAAAAGTGATAAGGTAAGAAGGTGAAGGGTAGTATAGGAGGAATGTTAAGGAAATATTAGAAATGACATGTCTCTAGCAAAAAGATAGTGGTTGACTTCATGGTTTTTATCAAATGGGAGGTAAAGAAACCATATCTTAGGTTGTGGTTGGTGTGAATCTAGGATCTTGTGAAAGATATTGATGGTGCTACAAGCATTGGTATTAGGAAATTCATGTCAAATTTGTTGCTCAACCCAAGTCATTCAAGGGGGAGAAGGAATGTTCTCAACATGGCCTAGAATCTAAGTAGGGATTGTATGTTGTCTTTGATTTTTGGATTGTATTTGATCCATGATGACATTAAATAGATAGACCTGTGGTTTTCTTTGATTATATTATTGATCACTTGTGTTGGAAAAAGTGATGAAAAAATTTCTTTCAATAAGCCATGGAGGAAATTGTGAGAAGTCTTAAGGTGGTGCTCCTAAAGGACATAGTGGCTACTTCTTTTAATTGCTATGATAGTGAGGAATCTAATGATGTTAAATAAATTATCACCACTATTACAATTATTTATTCTCATTGTGCACTTCAAGAGGCATTTTCTATAAATGTGAATATAAGGGTTTGGATAGGAGACATGGGCGTATGTAATTTTCCATGTCCTTGGGTAGTTTGATATACTATTTTTTGGACAATAATGCTTCATCCTTATTTTTTATAGGTTGGGTGATTTTAAGGGTTTCATGTTTAGACTATATTAATTCCTTCTATGGTTAGTGTGATAAATGGAAATGCAATCTTTTTCTTTTTCTTTTTACTATGCATCTTAGGACTTCTAACTATAATGCACACACACACACATGTACATAGAAAGTGTTGGTGTAATTAATTATTTAATTACACTTGCATAAGTTTACTTAGGAAAAAGATTTTCTTTTAGAAAGTCTTAGTTGGCTTTTTTAGAACTTATCTTATCTAGTTGAAATAAGTAAGCTTATCTAGTTGAAATAAGTAAGCTTATCTAGTTGAGCTATCTTTTAGTTCAAGTTAGGTTTAGGGTTGTGCATGCATTGCCTTTTTAAGGAATCTCATGTATCCATTGTAAAATATCTCAATTCATTCGCTCTGATACCATGCAGAAGTTGAGAAAGCCAACTTCACAGAACCCAAATAATCACCTGTATGCAAATAACCTATCACAGAAAGGAAGAGATGGAGACAAAAAAACAAAGGGTGCTCTGAAAGCGTAGAAGTTGAGAAAGCCAACTTCACATAACCTGAAGATCACCTACATGCAAATAACTTGTCACAGAAAGGAAGAGATGGAGACAAAAAAGAAACGGTGCTCTGCAAGCTTCAAGAGAAATTGTATTAACTGAATGAAATAATATAAAGAGATCAATCCTTATGAAGGAGATTAAGAAACCCTAAAGTGTAACTTAAAAGGGAGTATTTAATAATTAGAATAATTATTAAATTCCTACAAAATGCAAATTAAGTTAATCTTAAGAGAAATATAAAAGGTAACTTAATTAAAATAATTAAGTAATAAACCTTTTACTCTAATACCCCCCCTTAAGATGAACTTAGGAAGTAGCTACAAACTAAATGCATGAAAGCAATACAACTACAAGATAGAAATAAAACAAGGGTCTTGACAACTAGGCCTGATCAGGTACCCATGTACAAATGTAAAAGATCTCTCACAACAGGAGAAAAAGAGAAAACCTCGTGGGAAAAAATCCTCTCCAAAAAACACAAAAAACTGAATAAAGTTTACTTGGAGCAAAATATGGAAAAATTGCATGGACATATTAGCTCCTGGGAACTTCTCGTTTGCATGTGATGCTTTGTTTTTGGCTGTTCTTTATCTATTTACAATATTTTGTCCTTTGTGGGCATTATAAACATCACTTGTAAGCAATCTTCTATGTAAACACACTGAGATAAAGTGCCACACTATTGTACATGTATTTTGGGGGATTTTGCACATAAGGTTGTGCCATGTTCTATACTCGCACTGTATTATAAAGTTCCATGTGTGGGGTTGTGTAGTGCCTTTATTTTTTCCATCACACCTTTGTCTGGTGAGTGTCCCTCCATGACAACAGTGGATCCATATGATTCCAACTTCATGCATGTGTGCTTTTTTTTGCACACCACTTTTTTAGTTGTAGGTGCTTTCTTGTGCACTTTCAGATGTTGTTTCTTCTCCTTCATGCACTACAAGGTGTTACACAACATTTTAGTGGATTTTTCAGGCTCTCCTAGTCAGCATTATGGGGGGGTATTATACTGTTCGTGCTAATGCTTCCTTGGTTTCACCTTGGAAGGAATCTTCCATCCTCAGTTGATCAGTCTTCTTCAGACTATTAGCACCCGTATTTTCAACTTTCAATGGTTGAGTAGTGTTGTTGGGGTCACTTGTACAAAATCATGTGCCATCTGTATTTTTGATCATTCTTCAAGTAGTCTCATTGGGGGCACTCATGCAGATTGTTGTCTTCTTGATCTTGATCATCCTATCTTTAGAGGAGGTTCTTTGACACTGTAACAATCATCTTTCGACAGTTGTTTGCATCTTCTTCCTGCTTCAGTGATGTTCTTCATGTCTTGTGTTTCTCTCTTTTGGAGAGGAGTTTTCTCCCACAGGGTTTTTCTCCTTTTCTTCATTTGTGCATGGGTACCTAACATGGCCTTGTTGTCAGAACCCATCTTTTGCATCTTTGCATCATCTGCATAATAATCTTCTCCCTAAGTTACACTTATGGGGGGGTGTTGGTGTAATTAATTATTTAATTACACTTGCATAAGTTTACTTAGAAAAAAGATTTATTTTTAGAAAGTCTTAGTTGGCTTTTCTAGAACTTATCTAAGTATCTAGTTGAAATAAGTAAGCTTATCTAGTTGAGCTATCTTTTAGTTCAAGTTAGGTTTAGGGTTGTGCATGCATTTCCTTTTTAAGGCATCTCATGTATCAATTGTAAAATATATCAATTCACTCTCTCTGATTAATGCATCTTTAGCTTTCAAAGCACCTTTTTCTTTTTTGTCTCCATCTCTTCCTTTATGTGGCAGGTTATTTGCATGTAGGTGATTCTTTGGGTTCCATGAAGTTGGATTTCTCAACTTCTACAGAAAGTAGTATAATTCAAGATTTATTTGTACTTGTCAACATGTCACTTCAAACAAGTTAACTATATATTTTTAATATAGTCGAATAATGTACAATTATTGGAGTACTTATCATATCTAATATTCCTATGAAAAAAATTAATTGCATATATAATGTATTAATTCTAATATTTAAATATTGGTAGATCAATCATATCTAAATTCTAGCATTCAATTTAAACTTATAAATCTAATTTTCTCATAGTTGGTACATTTACATGTCATTTTTCAAACTTCATCCACCATTGTGCATGCAGTATTTTACACCATATAAGAAACAAATTTTTAGAGGGAAAAAATATGAATCCTTAGTAAATAAAATATTTAAACATTGAAATGGAGTACACAAAATTAAAAATCCATTAATTAATATTGAATAGACATAGCTCAATCTATGGGAGGAAAAAAATTAATAAAAAGAAAGTCCACAAATTAAGAAAAAATAGAGAAACTAGTATTCAAAATGCTATAATATCCAATGTTAGAATTATTTATTTTTTATTAAATTTATTCAAAATTTTAACCACTTGCAATTCTCTATATGCTACTACATTAGTAGTGATTGTACAAAAGTTCCAGGCTAGAATCACTCTTATCAACAACTTATGTAGTCATCATACTAGGCATTATCCAAATACAGTACCTTTGATTTATATGTTCAACTCACATTCAATTTATTTTAATGTAAATAATTTTATGCAAGTTGTCATCCTAGTCCATGTAGCTTCAATTAATATCATATATTACATAAGTACTCAAGTTATTTTTCTAAGATAATAGGTATTGAAAAATAATCTTAACAATGTTTTAAATATATTTAAACATAGTGGAATTTCCTAGACTTACAATTATGTTATCTGAGATAAATATATCAATAATTAATAAATATAAAATTTGCATCCCTAGATATAGTACTTAGTTGAACAACATGAGTGTTATTTATTTTCTTGAAGTGTATTTAGGATCTTGAATATTTGATAAACATGAAATGGTGTCAATGGAAAAGAGAAATGAAATATGGAACTTGAATTTTTCTTGAGGAAAAATTTGATGAATGAAACTATGTAGCTTACACATTCCAATATGATATGATATTAAATTATCTCACATAATTCAATATAATCCAATATTATTTCGATTCACACCCCTCAATATACTCTCATGTTAGACTTCAAGTTAATACAAGTCCATCTCACAATTTTAAAATGTGAAAAGTAAGGAAATACCTATAGGTATCAAGTGGCCTTTCACAAATATAAGATTTGGATGTTATCATGTTCAAGTGGGAAAATTTGATAATTTTATATTCACTAAATTTATGCACTAGGTTGAAAAATATATTTGACCAACCTCCATGTAATAATTATGAGGTGCTGCTATATTTTATGAGAAAACTATACTGTGAGTTTATACTTCATCAAATTCCTAATTATTTTGATATGGGGGAGTTTCAAGGTAGAGGTAGAAGGCTTAGCCTAAAATAGAGGAGGAAATCGTTAGGTAGTTAACCATGCACATCGAAGAACACTAGCACAAACACCAGTTTATCATGCCATGGTTCTAGTAGCAATAAAGGAGAGTATGGAGGTGTAAACTCTCCATATAATTTCTAGCTTGACAAAAAGCATTATAGAGCATGACACATGAATATCTCAACCTTTTTCCTCATAGGATGAATATCTATGCTTTGGGAGAGATATTGATGCAGAGGGTGCATATGGTTCCACCTCTCATGTGTGTTCTCATTTGCAATATAGATGTCATGGGAGTAGCGAGGGTCATCAAGGTGGTGCATCAGATGATGTGGCGATGTCAAATGAGTTGTTAAATGATGTGTATGCTAGTGAAATGCAGGGATGTTGATTTGAATTTATAACATTTTATCTATTAAATACTTAAAAATTATAAATATAAATAGATTTGTAATTAGAAAATTCAATTAAACTGATGTAAATATTATGCATTTCAAGGCATAACACCAGATGTTGGTACATCATTGAGAATTTCTGCAACAAATTCTACACTTGCATCTATATTAGAGGTCAAATTTATATAATATATCAAAATAAAATAATACTTTCTACTCAAAATAATGTTTAATAATTTTAAATACAACTTTTTATTGAATTGGTGGGCATTGCATCACCATCTAGTACACATGTTGCCATGAATGCTTACAACCTTGGATTTACATAGGTATAGTATAACAAATTTAAGTTTATTTTTACAAATTTCAAATTTATTGTTTATATATATTTATGAAATTTTGAGTTTATTCTATTATTGTTTGTTTAGTTGATGAATACAATAGATGTTACACCCTTAATATTTATGTACATTGAGTTATGAATAGTTGTCTTGTGGCTATCTTAACTTATAATTAGCTCATGTTATAATTATAATATTATAATTTAGTTAGTTAGGTCAGCCTGAGGCTTATATAGGGTTGTCTAAGTCGGCCTAGGTGATATCCTAGGCACAAATAGGTATATATATATGAGGTTGTGAGTCTTATTTCATCATCAGGTTGTGAATTGTGTTCTTATTGGAGATATTTGGAGGTTTCCCCCCTCGAGGTGGCTTCTTATTCTCAGTTATTATCAAGTATTTGCAGCATATTTCATATGATATTCTTTTGTTAGGAAATATATTTCATTACAAGTGGTATTAGAGCATGATCTTGGCAGCATAGAGGCAAGGAGTCTTCTTAATATTGGAGGTCATTTTGGAAGGCACATATATTTCAGATTTTGGTATTTTTTTAAAATTTTAAAGGGTTTTTTAATAACATATTAAAGGAGATATAGTATAGATTTTAGAGGAATTGGAGTAGAATTGAGCGAATTATTGTAGAATTGGGGTTTCTACACAATTTGTTTGGAAGTTGCATATCTCTCACATCCTGCCAAATTGGAGCCTTATTTTTATTGGGCTTTTGAAGACATAATAGAGAAGCCTACAGTCCAAAATTTAGAGAAATTAAAGAAAAAAATAAATGAGTTATTGCAAAATTAGAGTTTCCAATAAATTCACTCTCACATGGCTAAAAATCTCCTAATTTCTTGGAGTTTTCTCAGGGTAAGTGGTATCTTGGCCCTAGTAAGTTACAATAAAAAATTCAAAGAATTTAAGTTTCATTTGTGTGATTTATTTCAAAATTATTGGTTTCCATCATGACATGTCCTACAACAATGGGAAAAAAGAATGTTGTCACATCGAGAAAATCCCCATATAAGGATGAGGTAACAATAGAGGATATTAATCCTAATGAGGAAATAATTAAGGTCAAGGAAGACATTTCCTTAGTGAAGATGGAGATGTGCGGCCTAAGAGGAGATATATTGAACATACGAAGCATGTTAAGCACCTATATGAATGAACCAAGAAAGGAGTTCTCATGAAAATTCTAGGCCAAGTAATCTTGACCCAAATGTTAATACTCCTATGGGATCTAGGAATTTGGTTCCAAAGTTGGATGTGCGCAAGTTTGATGGCAAGGACACTCTAACATGGATAAACCAAATGGAGAATTTTTTTGAAGTACATCAAGTCCCAAATGGAGAAAAGGTCATGATGGCTTCCCTATATCTAGAACCATATCAATTCATTTGGTATCGTTGGATTTGTAATCATTGAAGGAAAAAGGGTGTCATTGTCTCATGGTCAATTTTTACAGAGGAACTCTAAGCATAGTATAGCAATAGTGTGACAGATAAGTTCTTTAGCCAACTTGCTAAACTTCAACAAACAAGATATGTTCAGGATTATATTCAGTGATTACAAAATCTATCCTTAAGAGTGGATACAATTATAGAGAACTTGAATGATTTATTCTTGGGCGGTCTCAAGGATCACATTCAAAATGAGGTATGCATGTTTAGTCCTAGCTCTATAAATGAGTATTTTAGCTTAGCATGCGGGGTAGAGGAGAAGTATTTGATTCCTAAGAAGCAAGGGGCTAATGTGACAAGAGAGAAAATATATTCAACACCTCCTCCTCAACCTACTAGGTTAACTCCACAACAAATTGAGGAGAAAAGAGAAAAAGGGTTGTGTTTCAATTGTGATAGAAAATATAGTCGAGGACATAAATGTAGTGAAAATAAATTGTTCTATATTAATGGTCCGTGTGAGGAAGAGAAGGAGGAACCCATATTAGAGGATGAAAGGGAGTCTGGTGAGGAATCACATGATTCCCAACCAATCATTTCTTATCATGCACTCTCAAGTTTTAGTGCTCCATAAACTCTCAAGATAGTGGGCTTCTTAAAGAAGCATAGAGTAACAGTGTTGATTAACTCTGATAGTACTCATAATTTCATCAACAAAAATTTGGATGCTCATCTAAATTATTTTATATATCTAGCCCCAGAGTTTCAAGTTTTGATTGCACATGGTGGTACTGTTAGTTGTTCGGGGAAGTGTCATAGCATTAAACTATCCATGGGAGACTATCACCTTAATAGCCCAATGTATGCGATATCCATGGGTGCAACATATATTGTATTGGGAGTACAATGGCTTACTACTCTGGGAACAATTGTGATGAACTTCCAAGAACTATTCATGCAATTTCAATTAGAAGGAAATATAGTAGAGATAAGGGGATTGAAGGTAAGGTCCCCAAAAATGGTAAGCTCTCATCAAATGCAAAAGTTTCTTAAGAAAGGAGTTGATGGATTTTTGGCCCAATTATGTTCATTAGAAGTCTCTCAATATAAGGCTCCCACTCATCCAAATTTAAAAGCAATAATTGGTTGTCACTTAGTGGTTTTAGGAGATATGCCTAACTTCCTCCTAAGAGGTATCATGATCATGCCATACAACTAGTTATAGGGAGCTAGCCACCCAACATCAAACCTTATCGGTACCCACTATACAAAAAAGTGAGATATTAAATATTGTTGAAGAGATGCTAGAGGAAGGAATTATCAAGCATAGCCAAAGTGCTTACTCCCCACCCGTGGTGATGGTGCATAAGAAGGATGGAAGTTGGTGCATTTTCATAGACTATAAAGTGCTCAAATTGTACACCATAAAAGATAATTTTTCTATTCCAGTCATTGATGATTTGCTATATGAATTGAATGGAGCTATGCATATTTTACAAAGTTAGATCTTAGATCTGGTTATCATCAAATTTTAATTAAGGAAGAAGATATTTTTAAGACAATATTTAGGACTCATGAGGGTCATTATGAGTTTTTTTTGATGTCATTTGATCTTACAAATGCACTATCTACATTTAAAAGTTTGATGAATTTCATTTTTTAGAAATTCTCGGGGAAGTTTGTATTAGTGTTCTTTGATGATATATTGATTTATAGCAAGATGTGGGAAGGAAACTTGCAACATGTGGATCAAGAATTACAAGTTCTTGAAGATTATTAACTCTATGATAAGCCATCCAAGTACACTTTTGGTCTCAAGGAGGTGGAGTACATGGGACACATAGTTTCACATGAAGGTGTAAAGGTGGATCCTAAGAAAATTAAGGCTATCATAGAATGGCCTATTCCAAAAACCATTAAGAAATTGAGGGGTTTCTTGGGATTTATGGGATACTACAGAATATTTGTCAAGAATTATGGTCATATAGAAGCACCCCTCACCGCTTTATTGAAGAAGGATTGTTTTCATTGGAATGAGTCCACTAATGCAGTATTTGAGAGATTGAAGGTTGCTATGTGTACAACTCTAGTTATTGCCACTGTCAAATTCACCAAGGAATTCCTTGTGGAATGTGATGCCTTAGGAAATGGGATAGGATATTTCTCATGCAAGAGGGTCAACCAATTGCTTATGAGAGTCATCAATTAAAGGGTAAGAATCAGCTCAAACCTATTTATGAGAAGGAAATGCTAACTATTCTTCATGGAGGAAAATAATGGAGGTCTTATCTAAAGGGTGCACACTTCAAGGTTAAAACATCTATCATGATAGTCTAAAATATTTTTTGGAACAAAGATTATCTTCTAAAGAGTAACAAAAATGGGTCACTAAGATGTTGGGATATAACTTTGAGATTGTATATAAGAAAGGGAAGGAAATTGTCATGGAAGATGCACTTTCTAGGAATGATGAGAAAGATGAAGCCTTATTGTGTGCCATTTCAATACTACAAGTATATTGGGTGGTTGAAGCTAAAGAAGAGTTGTAGAATGATGTTGTTACAAGTAATCTTATTCAATAGTTAAAGAGTGAACCTAGTAGTTCAGATAAGTTTTGTTGGAAGGGAGATGCTCTATGGTATAAAGAGTGATTATATCTTTGTAAGGATTCCACTCTTAAACACAAGATTCTCATAGAACTTCATCAATATCTAGTTAGGGGTCATTTAGGATTTTTGAAGACATACCATTGAGTCAAGCGAGATTTTTTTGGGAAGGGCTAAAAGGTGATGTTCAAAAGTTTGGGGTTGAATGTTTGGTTTATCAAGGAAATAAAGGGGAGACAATTAAGACACCAAGGTTCTTGCAACCTTTAGTTATTCCTAGCCAACATTGGGAGGTGATATCTATGGATTTCATCATAGGGCTTCCAAAATTTAAGGGTCATAATGTTATTATGGAAGTAGTAGATCACCTCACTAATATGCACATTTCATTGCATTATCACATCCTTTTGCAACAAGTACAGTGGAAAAATATTTGTTGGAGAACATACAAAAACTACATGGTACACCTAAGGTTATTGTTAGCGATCATGATCCTATCTTCACTAGTCACTTTTGGAAAGATTTATTCTCATGTTTGGGTACTCAATTGGCTCATAGTTCTTCACACCATCCTCAATCTATGGGAAAACTGAGGTTGTTAATAAGTGTTTCAAGGGATATATATGTTGTTTTACTTCAAATAAACAGTCTTAATGGGTAGATTGGCCACGACTAGCAGAATGGTGGTATAACATCCCTTTCATAGTTCATAAAAAAATGTCTCCATTTATGACACTTGTAGTGTTGAAAAAAGGATCCTTTGACTTTTTCACTCATTCGGGTCCTTCTTGTGGATTTTGGCTTAATGCTACCTTGATTTAGTGTTGCAATGTGGATAACACATTCATATTAGTTCTTGGGACCTTGTGAACTAAAAGGATTCAAATGGTACCTTACTTAAGTGTTATAAAGTGTTGTAACATACTTTCACACTTTTCTAGGGTCTTGTTAATAAAATAACCTCTTTTCATCATTTACCAAGCCTTATTTCAAAGTGTTGTAAAGTGTTGTAACAAAATTTGACACTTTCCTAGGCTTGACATTAATAATTGAGCTTTCTTATGCTTTAATTGGCCCCATTTTGCATCCACAGGCCTTATTTGTGTGTATTTTAGAGAATAATCCTAAAAAAACATCATTTAAAACATCAAAATCCTGAAACACACCTCAAATTCCTAAGGTGGGACTCATTCATCATTATGGGTGAATGAGTCCCCTTAGGTGGGACCCATTCACCCAGGGCGGAAAATGAGTCCCCTTTAACTCAAAATTTAAAATTTATTTAAAATTCTGGCGAGTTTTTATTCTCCAAGATCCAAGGTTAGCTTGTGGTGTTGTAATTTCAAGAATTATTTCACAAGTGAGTATAAATACAAGGTTCTTTCTCTCATTTCATCCTACCTAATCAAGCAATAAAATCACCTAGCATTCAAGAGATTTCGCAAGAGAATTTAAGCATTCATAAGAGCATTCAAGGAATTTCAAGGGAAAATTATCAATCATTCAAAAGAAATTTTCAAGTTTCTTTCATCATGTCAAAGATTGTTTGAATCATGTTGTTTTAGAGCTAACAATTGTAATGTAGGATTTGTGTTTCAAGAAATCATTGCATCAACATCAAACTAAATTCCATGTCTACATCCATTGGAGCCATCACTTACATGTTTGCAACACTTTACCACAAGGGTTTGGTGAGTTGCAACATCATTATTTGTTCATTCATCATTATCTATTCTATTTCATTTCATTTCAAGGGTTTAATTACCAATAAAGGGGTTTGACCAAGGCAAACCCCTATTCACTAAGGTCCCCACAATATTTTTACCTCTCTTTGCATGTGATTTACAGGTCTAGGTTGCAGATTTATCAAAGAGAAAGATTGGAAAAGTTGTCATTAAGTTGTCAAAGTTGCAAGCAAGCCTTGGAAAATCTTGGAGGTCTATAGGCTAAATTTTGTAGTTTTGGACCCAAATCTGAATCAGGAATAGAAGAGCAGACTGAGAGCTACAAAATCCAGTTTTGAATTTCCATAAATCCAGAAGTGGACTAATTCACCACTACCAAAAAATGAGTCCCACTGTACCTATCTATTAGAGATTTTTGCAGATATGAGTGCCCATTTGTTTGAAACCTGTTCCGACATAGTTTACCCAAAACTAGATTGATTCACCCAGACTGGCGTATGAGTCCCAACTAGCTCAAACAATAGAGTTTTTAGGATTTCAAATCTCCATTCTGCCTCCTTTAGTTTCCCAGGTGCACATTTCCAGTTTTATAGCCTTCTATTACATTTTACATGCATTCTTAAGTCATTTAACATTATTTTGTATATCACACTATGTTTTCAAACATTTGGTATTTTCCAAGTTTACACTTGGTGGTGAATCCTCATTTGATATTATCATTTCCATAGAACCTTCCCTTTTTCAAATTTCAATCTCCTTTAAATTGAAATCTCAAGGGTTTGTTCTTGAGTGAAGTGTTGAAAAATTGGAGTGTCTCTCCTTTTAGGTCCAAAGCCCTAGAAGTGAACGAAAGTACCTCTCCACCATTTTTCCACATTTCAACACTATACGAATACCAACTTCCTTCCATCATATCATCATTGAAGGTGTCACCAAGAGTTCAAGATGTGGAGGAGAACTTGCTTCATCAACAATAGGTACTCTTAGGACTCAAGGATAATTTAGCCATGGCACAAAATCAAATGAAACAATAGGTAGACCAACACCACAATGAAATAAGTTCCAAAGTCTGCAATAGGGTCTTCTTGAGATTGTAACCTTATAAGAAAATTGCATTGAAGAAATGGAAAAAGAATAATAAGTTGTCTCCAAAATATTATGGCCCATACCAAATCATGCAAAAGATGGGAAGTATCACCTACAAGCTAGAGTTTCCACCTAATAAAAAGATACATCTAGTTTTTCATGTTTCTTGCTTGAATAAGGTAATTGGGTACAATATCCCTACTTAGACATTTTTACCAGAGCTCCATGAAGAAGGAAGAATCATCTTAGAACTAGAGTGCATTTTTCAAACATGCACAAAGAAGCTAAGGACTAGAACACTCACTGATTATCTCATCCAATGGAAGAATTTTCCAATTGAAGATGCCACATGGGAAGATGAGGAGTTCATTCAAAAGAATCCACACTTGATTCACATTGATGACAATGCTTCTTTGAAGAAGGGGGTATACTACACCCTTAATATTTATGTACATCAAGTTATGAATAGTTGGCTTGTGGCTATATTAACTCCTAATTAAGTCATGTTATCATTATTATATTATTATTTAGTTAGTTAGGTCAACCTAGGGCTTCTATAGGGTTGTCTAAATCATCCTAGGTGATATCCTAGGCATAAATAGGTATATATAGGAGGTTGTGAGTCTTATTTCATCATCATATTGTGGATTGTGTTCTCATTGGAGATATTTGGAGGTTTTTCCTCTCAAAGTGGCTTATTATTCTTAGTTATTATCAAGTATTTGTAGAATATTTCATATCATATTCTTCTATTGTGTAAGCTATTTCATTACAATAGACACACCTCCTGGCATAAGATAAAATTTGGAAGTTGGTGTTAGTGCAACAGTTTCATTATAAATGTGCTTAAATCGGGTATGAGCATGAATATATGATTATAATATTTATTTTGTGTCAATTGATATTAGGAGACCTATAAAAAGTAATTGATAAATATGTCTTTTTATGTTATATATGGATGCAAACAGCCTTGTGGGAGGAAAAATATCTCTTGATGATGTTGAGCATCATAGGCAAGAGGAATTAGAATACCGATATGTTATAATTCAGTTTATAATATATGTATCATTGTAAATAAGTTTTATAGTTTTTGACTTTGGAAAAGTATCTAATTTTATATTTTTGTATGTATAGGTTGGACTAAAAAATACTAAAGAGTGTAGGAGATCATAACGATGCAAGACACCAAATGTTAGAAGTGACTGAAGTTTTAATTAGTCAAGCTAAAAGAGTCCCAATGTTTTAGGAATAATGTTCAATATTCATAGATGAACACATTTTATATTCCTATACATGGAACATAGATAACATTTTTGGTGTGGCTATATGTATCGATGATATTTTGGAGATAAATCTATGTATCAATGATATTTTGAAGATCAATCTATATAAATATTTTATGCGTAAATTAACTTATCTTAAATGGTTTAAAATTTTCTCAAAATTTACTTAGCCCCAAGCATTGTATGTATGAATCATATCCCATATCCAAATTTTAATTTTTGAATCTAATTTCCTATCATGTCATAATGCTGAACACCTAGAATACTGAGAGAGGGGGGTTGAGTAAGTATTTTCTTAAACCATTCAAACATTAAACATCCAATTACCAAAGAATACTCAACAACAATAAGGAAAGAAAGAATGAAACATTCACCACATCACATAACACATGAACACTATGATTTTTATATGGAAAACCAAAAATGGGATAAAACACGGTGAAGGTTAGCTAACAATATATTATAACTGGTTATAGTATATTTACAAAAGTTCTCACTATAGGTAGAATCACTATATAAGTGGACTCACTATCCATAGAGAAAAATATAGAAGAGAGATGGTGATTCATAGCCTATTTTGAACTGTTACAATTGCATATGGCATATTCTAGCATATACATGAAATATAGTTCCATTGAAGCATAATAAACAAACTTGATCTGATCTTGATTCAACACTATGCCTCACTCTTCATTCACACAACTATGATATGCAATTCACCATTTGCAAATTAACTTTGCACTGATTTGATCAAATTCACATCACATCTATCACATCTCATATGCCATTTGTCAAAACATAAAAAAAATTCCAACATATATTTGCATTAGACATAACATCAATTAGGTTGGCCTAATTAGATGTAACACCCAAAATATAACTTGTCAGCTCAAAAAATTTCATACACATCTCACACCACAATTGAAATCTCAAAACAACTTAAAATAGGTTAGCATGGACCTATAATTGATCCCATATACGACCAAAATACTTATTCAACATTTGCATACCTTCAAACATATTAGGTCAATTCCACATAAGACATAAAAGAAAAAACCTTCAACTGTGTATACATATCTTGATATGTGAATCTCAAAAATCGATGCCAACTAGAATCAATACTTTCCTACCATTTGTAAATTTATCCATAAAAGTGTATAGCCAACAAATCATTCATGGAGACGTGCATAATCTCCTATACAACTGTACTATATAGAAAATCACTATAATTTACTATGCAGAACTCTGTTACTCATATCTCTCAAACCACTTGCAAATACCTAATAAAAACTTGGAACTAGATACATATAACATCCACCAAAATTATGTTAGAAGCACAAAGTGAAATATTTATTTTTGAAGTGCTACAGACCCAAAAACTAACACACTATAACACTATATACACATAATTGACATGATTAATTTTTCATTATAACTATATTTATTGGTCCAAACAAACTAATAAAAATTTCTTCCTCAACACCTCAAAAACCTATTAGAACTAATCAAAATTATTGCAGCTAAAATATTCAAATAAGTTACAATGGTGATATCAATGACAACACTACAACATATCATTATAAACCTTCCATGCTCATGTTCCAAACAACATCATTAATGAAATTCTTCCAAGAATATCCCCATTTGTCATTTATGG
The DNA here is from genome assembly GCA_007258455.2 of Sequoia sempervirens. Taxonomy (NCBI): domain Eukaryota; kingdom Viridiplantae; phylum Streptophyta; class Pinopsida; order Cupressales; family Cupressaceae; genus Sequoia; species Sequoia sempervirens. Next base: position 774,581,664 of record VDFB02281492.1, on the reverse strand, counting down.
CAACATGGTAAAAAATATCCAAAACATTCTCCAATATTCTCCAAAATACTCTCCCCCTTTGACATTAAGGGAAAAGAGAACCTATACAACTTGTTAAGACTTTCATCGGAGCTCCCTTGAGAAATACAAGCATATATACAAACTAAAAAGAATAGATTGAATCCCCCTAAGTCATATATCAAGGAAAACATCCAAAAAATGTATTGGAAACAACATTATACAATTTGCATATGTACAAAGAATATGAATTGAAATATTGGAAATGCATAAAAATATAAGAAATAAGTCAATCAAAGGTGGTTGATGCTTGCAAATTCTTCAAGTGGTCTTCCCATGCTTTCCTTCCATCTTACCATTCTCTTTTTTCTTATACAAGTAGCCTACTCTATATTTCAAACTCTAGTAATACCTTTTCTCCCTCTTTGGAAGTGGTAGGTACCAAATTCATCTTCTTATCTTTATTTGCACTTAAAAGAGCTTTCAAAAAAGTAAGAATTTAGGGAGCCAAGCATTATTGAAATTTTGGCAAATCAGGTTGGTACTTTTCTAAAACATGATTTTTCATTCTTTACAAATCTTGAACTTCTAGTTAGGGTTTGTGTGCTATGTGATATGTCAATTGATTTACCTCAAAGTATTGAAATGCTTTCTAAATCAAGATCTCACATGCAAAATATTTTTTATGAGAATCGTACAAATATCTGTAAGGAATGTCACGTTCTGGGTCATAAAACTGCCTATTGTAAAGCAAGGAAGGTTCAGGGTGATAGGCTTAAGCCTGTTGAGTGCTCCCTCTCTAATCAGTTGACAAAGTTGGAATTGGAGAAATTTTAGGATTTCTTAGGAAGTTAGTTTTGTTAAAGAAGATGTGTTGGGGATGGATCTAATTGGGAGGGATAAGAACATAGTCCTTTGATTCACAAAGGTGAATGTAGTTAGACCATATTTTTCCCATTGTATAGTCTTTCTGTGCAGAATGTAAGTTCTCAGGAGAAAGTTACAACTTCTAGAATTTTTTTCAAGCAAATTCAAAAGGATTTTTTGCAAGGTTGCAATGCTTTCTACAATCTAAAATTCTGCATAAATATGTTCCTTTGATATTTCAAATTTCATTCCAACAAGTTAACAGTATTTCATCATCTTTAGTATGGGAATATTTTGGTGCTATTCCTTCTTCAGTAAGTTGTGTGGAGAATTAGTTAATGATGTTAGAATCAGAGGTAGTGAGCATGCCTTGGGAAGAAAATAAGCTTGTTATCTCTGATACTTTGGATTTTCAGTCCTTCCTAGATTTGGATAATTTGGAGGGTCTTGCTAAGAACATCCTTACTAGGGTAAGTTATAGTTTCATTGATGAAATATCAGAGGAATTGGTAACACCAAAGGCTTTATTAGGTTTGTCAAATAATGAAGATAACTCTTTTGATAAAGCATCAAAGTTAAAGGAGAAGGATAGTTTGTCTGATTTGGTTACACTTTCAATAGAAGCAACAAAATTTAGTAGGGATCATGAAGAAGGGTCTATGGAATTTGATTTTTCATAGAGTTTTTCAATTGAGCAAACTCCAGCTTTGATACTATCTCCTCAAAAGTCACCTGGAAAGCGGGGTAGAAAATTAAATGTTGCAAAGTTGCAAGAGGAAATAGCATTAGGAAGACAATCAACCCTAGATGGGAGTATCAAAAAATGATTGAGGGGAGCATTTAGCTCTCTGAATATGTTATGAGTATTATATCTTGGAATGTTAGGGGCATCAATTCCCCTAGCAAGTGGGCCCACATGAAACATCAAATTTATGTGTCTGGGGAAGATATTATTCTGTTACAAGAAACAAAGTTATCTCAACAGTCTTTTGAGGATGTCATTAGCAAATGGAGTGGTTGGAAGTCTGTTCAATTAGTGGCACATGGGGCTTCTAGGGGTATGCTCATTTTGTGGAAGCCTCAAAATGTGTTATTGGAAACATTAAGATCTGAACATCATTGGTAGTTAGTGAAGGCGGTGCATTTTGACCTTCAATTTTTTCTTGTAAATGTTTATGCACCTAATTCAATAGCTGGTAACAAGCGTTTGTGGGATGATTTGTTTGAAATTCAGGAGCAATTGGCTTTAGAAAAGGTTGTATTAATGGGTGATTTCAATGCAATATTATCTTTGAAAGATAAAAAGGGTGGGATCATTCCTCCTCAAAAAAAAGTTGAAGATTTTAATTCTTTTGTCCTTAATAATGCACTGGTAGATCTACAACCATGAAATGGAAATTACACCTGGACAAACAAATGTAAAGAGTTTTTGCAAATTATTGTGTGCTTGGATAGAAGTTTGGTTTCATCTAACTAGATCACTCAAAAAATTGTATTAATGTCACAAATTTTCCTTGGATAGGTTCAAATCATTTTCCTCTTTCTCTATGTATTGAGAGGAAGAAGGTGGCTACAATTGCCAAAGCTTCTTTCAAATTTGAAAAAATGTGGTTTCAACACCCTCTTTTTATGGATCTATTAAAACAATGGTGGTGCTAGGCTCCAAAAGTGGAGGGAACTTTAATGTACAGTTTTTTCTGCAAGTTGAAGTTTGTGAAGAGAAAAATTAAACATTGGAATATCATAGTTTTTAAGAATATTTTCTAGTGGAAGGAAGAGGTATTTAAGCAATTATCTTTGGTAAATTCTGAAATTATAGTTCAAGGTCTAACACCTCAATCATATTAAGTTCAAAAATAATTGTAGGAAGAATGGAATGAGCTCTCAGCTAGGGAAAAAATATATTGGTGTCAAAAATCAAGGGAGATGTGGCTTAAAGAGGGTGATAAAAAAACTAAGTTTTTCCATAGATCTGCTCAAATTAAAAAGGTTAAAAATTTAGTTTTCTCAATTGAAGATAGTGTTACAGGTGAAAGATTAACCAGAGAGGAGGACATTCAGAAAGAAGGGTTAAGTTTTTTACAAATCTACTTACATCATCAAATGTCAAATCAAATCAGCAAGTACTTGTAAGGGAAGAAATGTTGCAGAACATTCCAACTTTGGTTTTTCCTAAAGATAATGTGAATTTGATGAAACCATTTACTTTAGAAGAGTTGAGAGAAGTAGTGTTTTCAATGTTGGTAGATAAAGCACCATGTCCAGATGGTTTTACTTCCCTCTTTTTTCATAAATGTTGGGAGTTCATAGGGGTAGATTTGTTGAAAGCATTTGAGGAATCTAGAAGTTTAGGGACTATGTTAAAGAAGTTTAATGTAATTCATATTGCTTTGATTCCAAAGGTAACTAATCCTTCCTCTTTTTCAGAGTTTAGACCCATCTCACTCTGTAACACTATTTATAAAATCTTTACAAAAGAAATCTATTTGAGGTTAGTAAAGATTATCCCTAGTATAATTTTGGAGGAGCAAGGAGACTTTGTTCCGGGAAGAGAAACAACATAAGGGGCTTTGGTTGCTCATGAAGTTTTGCACTCATTATCAACTTTTTCTTTATCAACATTTGTTCTTAAGTTGGATATGATGAAGGTGTATGCTAAGGTGGATTAGTATTTTTTTATGAAAATATTGAAGAAGTTTGGTTTTCATGAGAAATGGTGTAAATGGATTTATTCTTGTTTGTCTGGTGCAATGTTTTATGTGTTAATAAATGGAATACCTTTGGGATTTTTTAAGTCCTCTCAAGGGGTGAGGTAAGGTGATCCCTTATCTTCCTTCCTGTTTATTGTTCTTGCAAAAGCTTTAAGCAGTTCAGTTAAAAAGGCTCATTTGGAAGGTAAATGGAAAGTTATTCATTTGCCAAATACCAGATTAACAATTACTTATTCATTATTTGTTGATGATAAAATTTTGTTTGGGATGTCTACTATTGATGAAGCTAAGAAAATTAAGGAAGTTTTGCAAAGGTATTCTTTAGCATCTGGTCAAAAGGTGAACTCAAGTAAATAAAAAGTTTACATATTTAATACAGATTCAGTGGTAAAGAATAAGATTATACAAACTATGGGTTTTCAAGTTACAAATTTTCCTTGTAAATACTTAGGTATTCTTTTCTTTGTTGGTCATAATAGAGTGTCATATTGGGATAATATAATTCAGATAATTAAATCAAGAATATCAAGTTGGAAGGGGAGATGATTGTCTATAGTTGGAAAAATACTTCTCATTAAATTAGTCTTGTCATCCATTCCAAATTATTTTATGGCAGTTCTAAAAGCTCCTAAAATAGTTATTTCAGAAATAGAAAAGATAATTAGATCCTTTTTATGGAAGGGTAATATGGATTCTAAAAGAAAAATTCCCTTAGTTTCATTGCAAAATATTTGTAAAGATAAACAAAAAGGTGGGGTAGGGATGCATTATATGTCAACAAGGAATGTTGCATTGGGATCAAAATTGGTATGACATATGTATACAAGACCACAAGAAAAATGGTGTAAAATTATGCAATGCAAGTATCTAGATACTAATAATCCAGCTCATATTCTTACAACATATAATCCTCCTAAAGGGTCTGTGATGTGGAATTTTTTGGTTGATTGTAGAAATGTAGTAGTTCAATATTTATCATGGGAAATTCATAATGGGGAAAGTGAAAATTTCTAGCAAGACTCGTGGAATGGTTTTGCACCATTGGAAAAATTGTATGACTTTCAGGCTGCAATTGTTTATACAACAAACAACTGGGGATTAAAACTTAAAGATTATATTATGAAAGTAGATGGTCAAACAAGAGTAGTAGTAAGGAAAGTATTTCCCCCATCTATCATACCACATGATCAACAAATTGAATTGGTAAATTCTCTTAACTCTAGAACCATTTTCATAGGGAAGGCTGACGATAAATTGATCTGGGCCCCTTCTAAAATAGGTAATTATATAGTCAAAATGGGTTATAAGGATGCTATGTCAAATAGGGATCAAGGATGTAATCAAAGGGATTTATTGTTTTGTTGGAATCCAATGGTTTTACCTAAGGAAGGATGTTTCTCATGGTTGGTGTTAGCTCTCAAAAACGTAGGTAAAGGGTACCTCAAGAGGCTGCCAATCTCTTGATATGTTTTAGGGTAACATACAAGGTTGAATGGCTTAAACCTTCTACTCTTCAGGTGCTGCTGGACCTAGGCGGGTGTACCTATATGAATTGGGCAGACTTGACTTTTGATCTTCTCTCTTGTAGTGATTTTTCCATGATGGCAGATGGAAGTGGACAACTAAAATTAAATTTGGTATAAATTGTATACAATATTAAAACTAAAACCTAATATGTTTAGTTAACATATGCAAAAATATGAATGAAACTAAGTAATGAAAGAGAGCAGAGACTAGTGCCTTATTGTGTATGTGGAGTCAAATGAAATCTTAAATGAGTGAATTCTTTCTGGAGGACATTTAAATTGTTTGGCATATGTTTTGTTTATAACTTGTATAAACATGCAAGACTATGATTATTAAGTTCTTCTTACTGATCCAGATGTATTTCCCTGATTACTGTGATTAATTAAGAGGATTTAATCCTTCCTTGAAAGAACCGATCAACCAATCACACAGATACAACAAATGTGCACTGATAAACTGAATATAAACTTGTTATGTCAATTTAAATAACCAGAAAACATCAATCTTGGAGACAACTTGAATAATGCCTTTAATGAGCACAACAAACAATTGACACCAGAAATATGCCAACAAATTAGATGATTCTCATTGATATCTCCATAATTTCAAAACATGCATCATAGTCTCAAATTTTTGAAACACGGTGTTCCACCGTACTCTGCTATCTATCTTCTATCCTATTCTACTTATATCCCCATTTCATTTTTAAAATAGATGTTTATACATTGAGAACACGAAAGGACACGTTCTTTCAAAAATGTTATAAGTTTACATAACAAATAGATTAAAAAATGATTAAGGTCTATTTAGCTGCAAATGAGTCTTAGTTAGATGATCCAAGTAATCCCGATGCTCATGTGTATCCACATCTCCAATTGCGATCCTGATGCAGGAGCATCTAGTGGTGTAAGGGCAATCTTGCATCACCCAAAAATAGTTAAATTTCAATTTTCTCAGTTTTTAGTTGTTTTTACATTTTTGGATACCCTTTTCATCATAATGAAATTCCCAATTTATGGTTTTTATTTTCTGTTCCTGGGTTGAAAGATATTGCAGTTTTAGTTTCCCAGATTTACACCTGAAAATCTTCTGAGTTAGATTTGAGGCACTTAGAGTTACTAGAACGGCTCCAAAACTTGCCAAAATTGGTGTTTCTAATTTCACTTGTGTTATTGACTTTGAGACCTTTCCAACGGTTCAAACGGTTTGTGAATCAGAGTCCTGGATCAAAAGTTATGGCCCCGGGAAGTTGGCGCACTTTCTAGAAGATACAATTGCAAATGCTCTTTTGAAATTTGAACTTCATGTTATAAATTTTCAGCGCAAAACCACCTAAACTCAAATTTGAATGTTGTTTTGGCTCCAAACTAATGAGGAGCTCTATTTATGGGCAGGTTTCTAATTTTTGGGTAGCTTTTTGGGGACAAGCTCGCATATTGCGAAAGGGTGATTCTGTAGCTTTCTGTAACTTGCATGCATTGTAGAACTTGGGGATTTGAGATCTTCTGCATGTAAGAAGCTCCATTTTTTGAATAATAAAATTATTCTCTTATTTGTGGGTTATTTTCTGTGTCTCAGGCTGTGCCCTCATCAAGTGGTATCAGAGCGGGTTTTCTTGAGCGTGTGGACAGATCGCCGATCGTGAGGTAGTTTGCACTAGGACCGTGGTTGTGGGTCGAGGTTAAGAAAGATGCCTCCAAAAGTGATGCCTCGTATGCATGGTGGTGCCAGAGGTGGTCGAGGTGGCAGAAATGTTGGTGGAAGAGATGCACTAGCAGCCCTCCAGAGATAGATTGACGCGTTACAAGAGTAGTTGAGAAAAGGGTTAAACCTGAGGGAGGAAAGTGAGGATGAAGGAGAGGAAGAAGGTTCAAATGTAAAAGAGGAAGAAGAAGTAATTGATCAAGACCAAATGTGGCTAATAAGGGCCATTTCGTAGATCAGGAAAAGACCCAAAGCATAAGTCCCCAGTTATTCTGGAAGTCTAAACTCGGAAGAGTTGATCAACTGGATCAACGAGCTAGAAGAATATTTTGAGTATGAGGAAATAGAGGATCCAGATTGGGTTAAGTTTGTGAAAATGAAGCTGAAGGGCCATGCCAGTATTTGGTGGAAAGAGGTCCAATTGGAAAGAAATCGAAGAGGAAAAGGAAAGATCACCAGATGGGATCGCATGGTAGAGAAACTTAAGAAGCAGTTCATACTAGTGGACTACGAGTTAGATCTGTTGAAGAAATTGCAAGGGTTGAAGCAAGGAAGTAGATCTGTGAAAGAATATACTAAAGATTTTCACAAGATAATCATCAGAACGGGTAACACAGAGGACAATAAGGAGAAGGTACCCCGATATCTTAATGGGTTACAACCAAGCATTTAGGAGGAGTTAAGTCTAATCAGAATGACCACCATTAAGGATGTGTATCAGTTTGCTCTAAAGGTGGAAGAGAAGCTAAACAAAAGATTTGATGGCAAGCAAAAAGGATGAGGAGGTCAAAGTGGAAGGGGTAGTGGAAGACCTTCAGGAAGCTGAAATGATGATGAAAAGAAAAGTGAAGATGTAGGTACCAGCCGAAGCTAAAGGAATGACAACTTCTACTGCCCTCATGATAAAAACAGTGGTGATCAAAGCGGTAGAGGACGAGGGAGATATGGACAAGGATCTGGAAGAGG